>CM064582.1:62060813-62367571 GCA_032716605.1 Paralithodes platypus
GATAGCGCCAACGAACTTGACAATAATTTTTATTCCTGACCTCTCTGTAACTCAAAAGGGCCTAGAGCAAACTGGCTGTAAATATCCACACTTATTTCCTAGTGGACTCTTCTCATGTGATAGAAACGTCAGCCCGATTGCGTTCATTAATTTTGAGTTCTAAGAAGTTAAGGGGTCAAGATTATTGTCAAGTTCGCTGGTGCTACCTTTACCAACTGATATATGTCTAGTCACCTTTCCCCACTCTCTCCCTACCTCCCTCTTCACTCATATATGGGCAGAAGACAGCTAGGACTGTCAGTCTGCTTCAGGCAGCCAGAGAGAGTGGATCTATATTGCGCTACCTTCCACAACTCCCGTCACAAATATACAATTTTTCATTCGATATTTGCTGTTTACACCTATTTTCTGGTTCTTCAATGTTCACATGTTCATTGTACAAGTAAATTGTGTGCATATGGAGCAGTAATATTGCTATAAATGGTAAATACAGGGCAATTCTTTAAACCATGTCGTAAATCAGAGAGTGATATCCTGAGACAATTCCAAGGCAAAAAGTGTCTGACAAAATGTCTACTACGGATTAGTTTCATTATTATTCGGAACAGTAGTGTGAGGGTTTTCATGAGCCCATTTGTGACTGTTGTGTGTGTTAAAGACACCTCTCGTAAATTATGCCTCATTTGTAAAGAGGGCCATATTCGTAAGGCGTGCTGAGGCCTTCATTGCAGCAGAGGGAGGTACATTTGAACATGCAGTACTTTGTAAATGATTACATAATTAAAGTACCGGTATGTAACATGGATGTCAAAACTAACAAAAATAAATAATGTTAATAATAATTAAACTACCATACATAAACCTAAGGATGTGTGACTCAACTTTCCCTCCACTAGTTCCTCATATTTTAATATGGTGTAACTATGAAATTAATCCTAAGTGGACATTTTGTCCGACACTTTGCCTAGGAATTGCCTCAGGATATCACTCTCTGATTTACGACATGCTTGAAAGAATTACCCTGTATAACAAATTTGTCTGAATTGACCTTTAAAGGGGTCGCATTGGCGGCACATCAAACAACATAGGTCAAGCGCTTCCCGGGTTAAACTGCATAGAATCATCTAACGTTAACCACAATCTAAGGAAAGAAAGCATCATTGTGCTGAAGGGGTTAATATAACTTCCAAGAAGCTGGACACTGAAGGAACTCTGGAAACACCTCCTGGCTGTGGCTGGCCTCTTGGAGTCTACAGGTTTATCATAAAGGATTCCCTGTGGTAACAAGGTAACCCAGGAAGAACCATACTTGTCAGGACTATTAGATACTTGTAAGAATCATTACTGTAGCTATTTGTAAGGACTAATACATACATGCCAGAAGTCAGAACCACTAAGTAGCTACTTGGCAGGACCAATACATACTTGTCATAACCATTACTGTAGCTACCTGTAAAGGACTATTAGATACTTGTATAAACCACTGCAATAGCTACTTCGTCAGGATCGATCCATTTCTCAAAATCCAAAAACTCAGTCAGCTACAGTGATACATGGCAATATGACTTTTCAGTTTACTCTTTTGTGAGAAAACATTACCACATTGACTACATTCAAATTTCATGTTACCTGCATGAGTCAATGGATGTGGATGATCAGAACTGGGCGAAGAAATGCCGGACTGTGAACTTGGGGGGAGCTGCGCGTAGGGGTGGACCTAGAATGACGTGGGCTCGGGTACTCCGGTCCGATCTCATAATAAAGAACTTGACAACAGAGGCAGCCCTTGACAGGGCCGCCTGGAAAGCTGCCATTTAGGACGTGAGACTGTAACCACAGTCTCTGTGGACAAACGGTCCTTAAACTTGTTGTATTGTATTGCATTGAGACCACTTTTCTGAGTAATGTTTCCCACACACTCTACATTTAGTTCTATATTCCTTGTTTATTAAGGCCATCCTTCCAAATAAACTCTTTCTCACACATCTGACACTTGTAGTTCTTTACTCCTGAATTAATTAATAAATGAGCATCGAGGCCATCCTTGCTAGCAAACTCTTTCTCACACACCTCACACTTGTAGTTTTTCTCCGTAGAATGAATTAATACATGTTTGTTGAGGCCATCCTTCCAAGTAAACTCTTTCTCACACACCTCACATTTGTATTTCTTTTCCCCTGAATGAACGAACGAATGTTCTTGGAGGCCAGCCTTATGAGTAAACTGTTTCCCACACACATCACATTGGTGATATTTAACACCTGAATGACGTTTGAAGTTAAACCCTTCTGAGAAAACTGTTTCCCATGCACATCACACTTATTGTTTTTTTTTACTCACGAATGAACTAATAAGTGCATATTCAGGCTACCCTTATGAAAACATTCTCTCTTACACACCTTTAAATATTATATAGATGAATTGATAAACTTGTTAATGAATTGATGAATGACTTCTGAGGTATATTTTTAGAGAAAACTCTTGCCCACACACCTCACACTTGTAGAACACTGGCCCAGTATGAACTAGTGTGTGTGTTGTGAGGCCACTCTTAAGAGTATAGCATTTCCCAGACATCACAAGCATTGTTCTTCACGTCTGAATGGTCTGCATAGTGTCGAATAAGATTGCTCAGACTCCTAAATGTCTTACTACACAAGGCACAAGTGTGCCTCTTAACTGGTGTTGTTGCGTCGTCAGACTGTGATGTGGCTCCCTCATTGTTAGTAGCATCTCTGTCAGTATAAATAGCTTCTTCAGGGTTCACCTCACACTGAACCATTTCTCTCTCTGCATATCTCCATGAAGGTTCAGCGTTTACATTGTTGTCATAACCAGCATCACGTGTCTCATTTTTATCATATCCAACAGTACGTGTCTCATTATCATAACCAGTTACTTCCTCAGAATCGATTGATTTCTTAAAATCGGCAAATTCAGAGTCAGATTCAGGGTGATCCATGGCAATATGACTGTTCAAATCACTCTTTTGTGAGTAAACATCACCACATTGACTACATTCAAATCCTCCATGAGTCAAGGAATGTTTATTAAGATGACTTTTCTGAGTAAACCGTTTCCCACACACTTCACATTTGTAGTTCTTTATCCCTGAATGGATTACTAAATGTGTGTTGAGGCCATCCTTCCGGGCAAACTCTTTCTCACACACGTGACATTTGTAGTTTTTCTCGTTAGAATGAACTAATGAATGTAATTTGAGGCTACCCTTTCCAATAAACTGTTGGCCACACACATCACATTTGTTATTTTTAACTCCTAAATGACGTAATGAATGCGATTTGAGGTTACCCTTCTGAGAAAACTGTTTCCCACACACATCACACTTGTGTTTTTTAATGCCTGAATGAATTAATGAATGTGATCTGAGGTTACCTACTTGAGAAAACTGTTTGCCACACACATCACACTTGTGTTTCTTTACACCTGAATGAACTAATGAGTGTGTCTTCAGATAAGCACTTTGAGAAAATGCTTTCCCACACACCTCACATTTATAGTTGAATTTCTTAACTTTCGGATGAATTGATGAATGACTTCTGAGGTCTTTCATTAGAGAAAACTCTTGCCCACACACCTCACACTTGTAGACCACTGGACCAGTATGAATTAGTCTGTGTCTTTGGAGGCCACTCTTATGAGCATAGCGTTCTCCACAGATGTCACAAGCAAAGTTCTTTGTGTCTGAATGAACTGCAGAGTGTCGAGTAAGATGGTTCTCCCTCCTAAATGACTTGCCACACACGGCACACGTGTACTTCTTAACTGGTTTTGTCACGGTCTCAGACTTTGAGGTGGCTCCCTCATTGTTAGTAGCAGCTTTGTCAGTATAAGCAGCTTCTTGAGGGCTCGCCTCACATTGACGCATTTCTCTCTCTGCATATCTCCATGAAGGTTCAGCGTTTACATTGTTATCATATCCAACAGTATGTCTCTCATTGTTATCATAACCACCAGTATGTCTCTCATTGTTATCATAACCAGCAGTACATCTCTCATTGTTATCATAACCAGTAGTACGTCTCTCATTGTTATCATAACCAGCAGTACATCTCTCATTGTTATCATAACCAGCAGTATGTCTCTCATTGTTATCATAACCAGCAGTACGTCTCTCATTGTTATCATAACCAGCAGTACGTCTCTCATTGTTATCATAACCAACAGTACGTCTCTCATTCTGGCCATAGTGTTGTAGTAGATACATATATGCCCTGAGTTTTTCATGACTATGCAAGTCCGGGACACCTGGTCTTGGCTCCATTATAAACGTCTGACTCTCTTAAGCTCACAAAGAGTAAATAATTTATTACAAATACTATTTGTACAGAGAAGATTGATACTCATGCAATAGATCTTACTATTGTAATGCTCTCCTATTTAGGTCAGTTTAAGACTAACTTGTATATTATGTTAACAGCAACTGATAAGACTTATATATAAACCCTTATTTTGGGTCTGTACCAAACTTTGATGATGTAGGTAACAAGCCTATTATTTACTCTAGACTCCCATTCAAATTCCTCTCTTTATACCTCAAGTATTGGACAGATCTCTTGTTCAGTTTCAAAAGGGAACTAAACAATATTCCTCAGAATTTAACAAAATAATAAGTAAAAGTTGGCAACATTTCAGCAATGTGTGGTCAAGTGCCTCAACATGTGTGCTTCCAGGGGCTGACATGGTTAAGAGAATATATCTATATAATTGTTTAGATAAGGCGAGTTACTGCATCCAGCACGAAAGAATACAATACCAATATTTCTAAGGCTCTAGTATATTACTGGCATTAAACGTGGATTGTAGTAAGTGCACGGTAATATGTGTAAGCCTACTGCATTAATACACAACTAATTAACGTGGGCTGGGTAATGATGGTACAGGTGTTGTTGACAGCCACACACTTGCTGCTTTTTGATGATGCTTCATTGTTGTTGTGGACCTGTAACAAAACAAAACATTACATCCAGGGAAAAAAAATGACTAAGCAATTTTTTTCAGGTTATGAAGGACATCCCTGAGTTACAGAATTAATGAGTCACTTCCAAATATCACATAAAAGTCAAGAGCATAAATGGTGATGCATCAATCTGAATCAGTGCCGAATGTAAACGAGACGATACAATTCATTACAGCCCAGATGTTTCAGGGCTTTGCTTTAAAGGTTCAAAGATTCAAACTGGTCCCTTATTCATGCTGAGAACCAGGATGTCAAACTGGGGCAATATTTTTTGGGGGGAAAGGATTGAGTTTGAGAGGGAATAAAGGGAAATTTTCATGAAGTTGCATTGTTTTGGCCATTTAATTTAATCACATCCAGGGGCATAGAGCATAACTTTGAATATCTATTAATAATGACAAATATGAAGGGACTCTGTTTTAGGCAAGGGGTTGAATAGTCTCTCGTTTGAAAGCCTGATTATAAGGTCCACATGAAATTAGCGTTTGAGAGTTGGATAAATTTCAAGAGGGCACTCGGGGGCGTTATTAACCAGTTGAGCCCCAGCCATGGCTCCGAGCCGTCGTGTAGTTATGTAATGCACAGTCCCTCTGACGGTTCTCAGATGTCATCTAAACTGGACCCTATAATATACCCCTCATAAGGTTCGTGCGGGACCGAGATTGACACATGAGCTGCACTAGGATATTGGACAAGTAAGTACAAGTTGGCAACCCACAAATGGGATAGGGTGGTGTCCGACTGACAGCTGTGCGTACGAGTGTTTGTGTTGTGTCTGTAGTGGTGGCATGAGAGCCGTCACCATGGCAAACGGACGCGTACAAGCCGCCCTGCCACACGCTCAACTAAACACTATTATTATGTTACTATAGCCCATTTACCTACACTCACAAACATCATAAGTGCAATATATCATAAGCTCAATGTGCTGTGGTGCCACATACGACACTTGGGTGGTGTCAACAACACTGCCTCATGCTCGCCTCTAACGGGCACTTGGTAAAATCGTTTCTGCTGTTGTCCAGCGAGTCTGGGCTGGCACTGAGGTGCGAGAGAGCCTTCCCTCGCACAATTGCAGTGTTACACATAGCGAAAACTGATAATTTTTAGCTATTTTGTCCGACCTTTGCAAGATCGTTGCAAGACAACCAGACGTCGTACAAAGATGATTCAGGTGTCATTGGGAAGCTCTATTACTTTACTTTCACTGATATATAATTGTATTATGTTCCGGCTCTTACTTATGCATGAAAATGTGCAGGGAATGTAGGTCAATTCAGGCCAATATGCTCACTCGTAAAGGGTTAAATTACTGTAGGTTATTTGGCCAGGGTTCAGTTTAATAATTGTTTTTTCATTTACTTTAGTCTGTACTAAAATGATAGGTTTTCTATAAACAACTTGTTTTCCATTTCTCATACGAAAACCATCAATTTCATATTGTCCTAAAACACCACAACATGGGTTTTTAAGGTTTTCCGGTAAGAATGATGATAGCGGGCATACCGTCCGCTGTGTTTACATAAGTTGCACGTTCTTAGTTACGTTCGCATCTAATTAGATTTTTTTTTTTTTTTTTTTTTTTTTTTTTTTTTTTTTTTTTTTACAAAATTATCCCACGGCCAGCTGTTAATCGCCCCTTGTTGGAATATATATAATTATGTAACAACAAGTCATGGGGGGTGAGCCCCCCTCAACCTATTATTGTATCCCATGGCCGGAAACAAAACAACCGGTAAGATTTTACGGTATAACAGCCGATTTTTGTGTGGCCTACGGAAGTGTCATATCACATCACATAATACATTGGAATATAAACAGAGAATAGAGACAGAAACGAGCGAGGTACGTGGAGAGTAAGAGGGTGGTGAAGGAAAGTAAGAGAAGAGTAGATGAGGAATTTGGAAGGAATCTGAGTGTAAAATGGAGGGAGAGTAAGAAACTGTTTTGGAAAGAAGTCAAGAAAGTTAGGGAAGGTAGCAAGGGAAACAGTAAGGGTGTGAAAGATAAGAATGGGAGAATGCTAGCCGAGAAGCAAGAGAGAGTCGAAAGATGGAGGGACTACTTCAATGAGTTGCTAAATGTAAGGAATGAAGAGCCAGCAAACATAGCTGGATATGGTATGGGAGGGAGAAGAAGAGAAGTAGTGGAGGAGGAGGTGGGGATCAGGAGGTCAGAAGTGTGGGAAGCCATGAAAAGAGTGAAGTTGGGGAAAGCACCAGGAACAGATGGAGTGTGTGGGGAAATGTTGAGGTATGGTGGTGAGATAGTGATCGAATGGGTATGGAAAATGTGCAAACTAGCATGGGAGAAGGGGAGTGCACCCGATGACTGGAAGACTGGCATAATAGTCCCCCTATATAAGGGCAAAGGGGAAAGAGGAGTGTGTGGTAACCACCGAGGAATATGTCTTCTAAGCGTAGTAGGGAAGGTATACAGTAGGGTAGTGATTGAGAGAGTGAGAGGGAGAACGGAGAAATGGATAGGCGACGAGCAGGGAGGTTTTAGGAAGGGAAGAGGATGTGTAGATCAGATTTTTACCCTGAATTGTGTTGTGGAGAAATATCTGGAGAAGAAACAAAGGTGTATGTTGCCTTTATGGACTTGGAGAAGGCCTATGACAGAGTGGATAGAGAAGGTTTGTGGAAAGTACTTAGAATATACGGAGTAGATGGCAAGTTGCTGAAAGCAGTGAAGAGCATGTATGAGGGTGCAAAGGCGGCAGTACGTGTGGAGAGTGAGCAGAGCGAGTTCTTTGACCTGAATGTTGGTTTGAAACAGGGGTGTGTGATGTCCCCGTGGTTGTTGTTGTTGTTCCCCAAGCTGCCTGGCCGAACAGCCCCAAGGCCCCGAGCAATTCCAAGGCCATAACCTAGTGCCCCCACAGAACCCTCCCCGCCGACCACAATAAAGCCTGGGTGACCGAAGCCACTCCATGGCGGGGAGCTGAGGAGGGTGCGGAAACGCCCGGGAAACCAAAGCCCCACCCAGGGCCCTGTGCCCCTCAGCAATTATGAAGAGAAAGTTGAGGGGCAAGGGAAAAATGTGACGCTTTGGCTTCCAATCTTGGTAGATTGGGAGGTCAATCCACGGAAGAGACGCCGTCACTTGAGATCTAGAAAATATATAAGTTAAAGGAACAGTCAGAGTAAGCTATGGGTATGGCAGAGATTGCTCAGCTCTCACTCTGATAGACCAGCCCATCACCACATGACTAGAACCCAATCCTCTCAGCATCAGCTAGGAAAGGCCCTAGAAGGCCCGCCTTTGGCGGGGGGATAGCTCCCCTATTTCAACCCCTTTCGGGGTATTTATCAATGCCAAATATCAGTGTGGAATGTTAACCCAAGGCCTTAACCTTGGGATCTGTCCCCGTGGTTGTTTACTGTATATATGGATGGAGTCATGAAAGAAATACTATCAAGAACAGTGAATGTTGGTGTATCGCTGAAAAGGGAAGGAATTGAGTGGAAGCTACCTATACTGGTGTTTGCGGATGATATAGTTCTGATGAGTGATAATGAATGGGAGTTGCAGGGTCTGGTAAATGAGTTTGGAACAGTGTGCGAAAAACGGAATTTGAAGGTAAATGCGGGGAAGAGCAAGGTAATGGTCTTCGAAAGGGGTGAAGTCACAGAGTGTGAGGTGAAGCTGAACGGTCAGGCTATGGAGATCGTCAACTCTTTTAAGTATCTGGGCAGTGTGTTGAGTAAAGATGGGACTATGGATGAAGAAGTGCGGGAGAGGGTACAACAAGGGAAGAGGGTTGTAGGAACGCTGAAAGCAGTAACAAGAAATAGGGTGGTCAGTATGGAAGTGAAGAAGTCCTTGCATGACAGTGTGGTAATCCCGACACTGACTTACGGAAGCGAAGCATGGACGTTGGTTGAGAGACTCAGACCAAGAGTGAGAGCAGTGGAAATGAATTACTTAAGAAGTGCGTGCAGAGTTACATGGAGGGATAGACAGACTAATGAGGAAGTAAGAAGGAGGTGTGGTGTGGAGGTAGATGTCCTGGAAAGTGTGAAAAGGAACAACTTGAGATGGTTCGGCCATATGGAACGTATGGAAAGCGAGAGAATGACTAAGAGGGTGTACGAGAGCGAGGTGGAGGGACGGAGAGGTAGACCGAAAGAGAGGTGGAAGGATGGAGTGAGGAAGTATATGAACGAAGGCGGTGCTGGTTGGGGGGAGGGGCGTCGACTGACTGGGGACAGAGGTGCATGGGGGCGGTTCGTTCGTGGCCACCCCTTCGGGGATCACGGCGTCAGGCAATAGATAGATAGATAGAACCCTACTTTTTCCCTGATCTTCATAGCCCTTCCCAGAAGTAGGGGCCGTGTTTAGCCAAGATTGTTAGATAATGGGTAAATACTCATTTCCTGCAGTCCTTGCTGTAGAACAACACCGTACATCAAAGAAATTAAAAAGGAAAAATAAATATACATAGTATGTGTTAACATTCTTGGCTGTCACACGGTAAAAAATTACCAAACAATTTACTCCACAGCTGGCCGTGAAACACAATAATAGGTGGAGGGGAGCTTTGCCCCCCTCACCCTCCTATGATTTATTGTCATCATATACTGTATATTAACAGCAAGTGGCAAATAACAGCTGGCCATGGTATAATTCCATAAATATAGGCAGTCATATTAGACGCGAACGTAGGCCGAACTGCCAACATATGAATTATGTAACCAAAGTGGATGGTACACTCACGGCGGTAAGTCGTAGACCAGGGGTAGGGCCTATGCCAAAGTCCTAGCCACACATTGGCAGCAGGTTCGAACATTTTGAATCTTTGGTGGTTCAGCATGGACGACGTCAGTGAAACGAGTGCATTGATAGTTAATAAGCTCCGCCCACATACAGTTGCGTATGTAAATGCAAATGTAACGGCAACAGAATATAAAACGCTAATAGTGATTATTGTATTCCGATTTATATAGTTATGTATACAGTATACAGTATATATATTTAATTTTATTATTATTTACTTAATTTTGTGTGGTTCCTTACAGTTCAAATGCTACTGTTTGCATTAAACATTTTCAGACTATAACGTGCATTGAAACTCCAGTAATTAGGTAGATGACATAATACAATATAAAATCTGTTCTGTTCACGTGTGTTTGGGGGACATAATTATGGATCATTAGTGGGATAATAAAGGTATAAATGTTAATGGGGAACACCGAAGCAACCTCAGATTCGCTGATGACAAAGTTTATCCTAACGACTCGGAGGAAGAGTTACAACAAATGATGGATGATATAAACTGAGGCAGCCTAAACTAGTGTTGAAAATGAATAGAAAGAGACCCAAGAGTATATTGAATGATCTTGTGCAACCACAAAAAATTAAGTTAGAGGATTATGGGCCAGATTAAGTGGAGGAATATATATACCTAGGCAAAGTTATAAAAACAAACTCAGATCACTCTAGATAAATCAAACCAAGGATAGATATGGAATGGAGCGCATTTGGTAAGCAGAATTATATTATGAAAAGTTAGTTACCTTTTGCATTTATGAGAAAAGTATGCAAACAATGTGTCCTTCCTGTACTAATTTATGGATCATAAATTTGGAGTACCGCTATAACAAAGTTTGCTAAACGAAAACTTTGTAGTGCCCATCAAGAAATGAAGAGGATAATATTAGGGATAACTTAAGAGCGACAAGACGAGAGCCTCTTGGATAAGAGTAGAAACATAAGATAATCGCATTATCGCATTGACAAGAGGAAATGGGCTTGGAATGATCATATATCTAGAAGAGATGGACAAATAAAGGAACACAATGGGAATCTAGAAATGGAGCTAGAGGAAGGGATAGACAGATAACCAGATGGAGGGATGAGATCGGAAAGTTTGCTAAAGTAGGATGGAACAGGAAAACATTCGACCAGCTAGATTAGAAACGTTTGTGAGGGGTTGCTTATAGTGATGATTATGATAATAATAAAATAATAGCAATATAATAATAAAGTAACTGTTGTTAATGTTAAATGACAAATAATACATTACCGTAAACTGGGGTAATTTCGGACTGCGGTCATAATAAGTTGTTGTTGTTGTTGTTCCCTAAGCTGCCTGACCGAACAGCCCCGAGTCCCTGAGGAAGGCAATGGCCACGATCGGGCTTTCCCACAGAGCTCTCATTGAGTGTAGATTGTGTTGTTGGCGTAAGTGGTTATGTGAAATGCAGTCTTCTATGATGTGTTTAATGGTATGGGGTGCTGTGTTACATCCCGGGCAGGCGTCGACAACGGAGTCATCCAGTCTCTTCTGATAGCTCAGGAGAGCTGGATGGTGTCTGCATCTCAGCCTGGCCAGGTGGACTCTGTCCTCGCGAGGAAGGGAGGATTCGGAAGGATGGATTTCGGGAGGTCGTGCATGCAGCTGCGTGTTGTCTGTGAGCGAGTGGATGGATCGGCGAGAGATATGAGTATGGATGTGCTTCTGGAAGTTGGTTCGGGGTGGGCAGGGAGGGAGAGAGGACAATAATTGTGTGTGATACTGTGTGCTGGGTGTTGTTTTGATATTTCTTGGTGTCTGTGGGTGTGTTGCCATGTAGTTTAGTGGGTGGTCTTGGTTCGTGGAGGCTGCTGCCAGGAATTGAGTGCCTCTCATGTCCAGATGGTCTTTGACTTTGAGGATTTTGGTTTCTTGATGTAGGTGATCTGTGGGTGCAGTAGCTGTGCAGCCTGTAATGATCTTCAGGGCTTTGTTTTGAATAGTCTGTAAGGTCTTATGATGTGTTTCAGCTAGGTTAGAAGCCCAGGCTGGGCTTGCGTATTCCATCACTGATCTTATGTATTGTTTATATACTGTGGTGGTAGTTTCTTTGTTGTGTCCAAATTTTGTGTGAGCAAGTGACCTGAGGGCGTTAAGTCTGGGTGTCAGTTGCTTTTTAATGTTTGTGGTGTGCTGTTTGAATGTCATATGAGTATCATATGTTACTCCTAGGATTTTGGGTGTGTGTGTATGTATTTACCTATTTACCTATTTGTAGTTTACAGGAATTGAGCAGCGCTCGTGTTGTCCTGTCTTAGTGTGTTAGGGGTGTGTTGTTTATGGTGAGTTGAGGGATGTATTCGTGTTCTCCTGTCCAGCTTGTGAGCAGGGTTGCGGTGAATTTGGCTGGGGCTAGATTAAGTCTGTTTGTAGTGCACCAGCCATGTAGTGTGTTGAGATAGGGTTGAAGGAGATCTGTTGCTCTTTTTGGGTTATGGTGTGTGCATGTGAGTGTTATGTCATCTGCATAGGAGGCTAAGTTTATAATAAGTAAGTTTATAATAAGTTAATATAAAAGTAAGTCATAATAAGTACTGTAATTAGACATTGTCATTATATAATGGAAACGCTTTTTATTGTTTTTTTTGTGGGGTCCGTTTAGAGAAATGGCAAAGGAAGAGCATGTAAAAGTCCTAGGGAACTGACATGAGTATATGTACACTAAAAAATAATTATATACTGTATATGACGAAAATATGTACATTTTTCGCTACCCTGCCAAACTTCTATCATCCTGAAGAAATTTGTTTGTATGAATGATGTTGTGACTGATATAATTTTGTAGTAACATTACCAGAGACAACATCCACCAAAGGAAATTTGTTACACTTGTATAACGCTCTAGCTAGAACACTATCATTCAACCGATTGTGTTTTAAAAAAAAAACATGTAAACTTCGGGCATGGAACAAAACAATCGTTTGTTATTATTTGCCCTATGAAAATAATTCATAATACTTGTCCATCATTAAAATGGTGGTGAAAGATCAAATAATCATTCTCTGAGTCCAAAAACCCATACAAATATGATATGTTAACCGATTTATGTATTTCGGAAATTCGGATAATTCTGGATATATAATACTGTATATATAAATTAGGAGAGGCATATATCTTGTAAAAAAAAAAAAATATCTGCCGAAAGAAACACCAACAAATACGTTATACCTATAAAAATGCTCAAATTCATAAAAATGTATATGCAGTGATATAGTACACATACCTATACTGTATATTTTCACTAGACCTAGTTAATTTTTGAGTTATTGATTTGATAGCATTGTTTATTTGTCCTGCTCAATATTTTCTAAGAGTGAGTTCAATGCCTAACGAGAACATATCCAAAAAGAATATACTGTATGTTAAACATCGTATATATCCCCCTCCTATACTGATTATACAGGCCTAAAAGTATTGACTGTCCATTTTCCACTAAAACATTGGACAGGAATAAGCAGCAATAATAAAATATTCATATAAAATAGTAGGAGCCAAAAAATGAATGAAATAAGGCCACGAACGTACGTCCGAAGTTCTCCTCCGTTTGTCCAGAGTTATCCCAGCTTTCTTGGCAATCATTTTCCATAAGAAATCACCGTATGTCCGAAGTTTTCCACTTTTCAAGAATACTTCGGACACCATTTAGGATAAGGATAGCTCTCTTATTATGGGGGATAATTTTAGGAGGCTTCCTGGATTACGGCGCACTATCACCATACATCACTTGACCTAGTTAAATCTCTATGTGTTTACACTCAGGAGAAATTGTTAAAAAACCTCGAAAAATTTCCAAAGTTACCCCAGTTTACGGTAGTATTATCCTACCGTAGGTCAATTTACATGTATACAATACACCCACATGAAAGCAGGTAATTGACAGTTTTACGAGCGCTACACAACGTATCATTTCGCAATTTTACTGAGAAAGCCGGGGATTTGGAAGTTATTAGCACATCTATATAAGTATTACTCCATATCCATTAACATTTTATTGAATAAAAATTACACCAAGGGACTGGAATTCTCGAACCGAGGCTCCAATCTTGATTTGCCCACTGACATATCCTGGCTTAAAAACCCTGCAGGGGGGGAGAAAACCTTCATCCTTGCTATCCTTCTTTCACTTTCTCCTACTCTTAGGGTTGATAGCTCTACTAAGTCCTGGCCAACTCGCAGAGATCGTAAGATATGTGTGGCCAGTGTATCTATGTAAAACTATGTAAATATATCTCTCTCTTTCTGTCTCTGTATGACTAATAATATTAAAACAAAATATGTCACGACACTGACATATGCTAAACGAGGTCAGAAACGTGTTACGTGTAACATATCCTAGTTTACATAGGTGACATAGGCCTAGGCCTATTGTGTTTCACCAATCGCTTTTACCTATCTCTATGATAAATTATACGTAAGAAATTTGACCCTTTCAGTCTGAGAGACGTCTTTTCTATTTAATTGTAGCTATATTTAGACGGTAACAACGGTTTTATGCATTTTTGGAAGGATCTGTGGTAGCTATAAGAATTTGATAACATAATTTATAGCCTTTAATCGGTAGATGTCCTTCCTAAGCTGAATATTATCGTTTAATAGTAACTAGACTACTGTATATTGACACAGACGTTACTCGTGCTATGAAGGTTAAAACCTAACACAGTAGGCATTATGCAAGGAACGTGGGTATTGAACAGAACCCTCGTCTTCATATTGATGCCTATTTCGTTATGTGCCTGAACGTAAAATAGTCCATACATAACTAAAACCGCCCCGCCGTTAGGGAGTCACCGTGTCGCGGTGGCGGGGCTTGAAGCTTGGCCGGTGGACTCTGTTCATAGGGGGGACAGACCTTCTTATGTTCGAGGCTCCGCCGCCCTCGTGGACCAAGACCTCCCTCCTCGTAGGTTTCCAGAGGCCTGCAAGGTACCACTTTTCTGTCTTTTTCCCTCTCTCACTTTGTCCTTTTCTTTGCTTCCCCTTCTTCTGTCGTTGACGACTGGACTACTCTATTTAATTGATGGAGGGTGGGTGTGGACGGCGTTCCCTTCCACCCGTAGAACTGGAGTACCTGACGTGCACGCACGAGGGGAACCTTTTATCGTCAAATCTCGCTCTCTGTGCTGGACCCGAAGCTGACGAGTTGACCGTCTATAAGCACTGGGGGTAGGGATGTATATCAGGGTTTGACTCCTAGGGCAAATACCAAGTCCTCTAATTATAGGCTCCGTGGTGGGTATGGAGCTTATCCCGGACGAATCATAATACCTTCGTCATATGGAGACTTCCTCTGAACCCTTGATCACCGGCACTGGCATGGATATGGATATTGAGACTGATTCACCTTCCTTGACCATCATCCTCTCGGATGGTGGTGGCACTATGCCGGATTCTTTACCGGCCCCTGCACCGTCCTTGGACTCACCCCTCTCTATGGACCCCCCCTATCTCCCTGACCTTGGCAAGCCTTCTACTGATAATGTGACGAATTCTCCATCGTCGGATAGAGAGATCGATCAGTTGGTCCCCCCGGCATCATTTCCAATGCAAAGTGCTGCCGCTGTGACCAAGATTAGCGATGACAACCCCACGGTCTCAACCTTAACTTCTAAATTACCCGATCATGATCCTAGCCTTAGACTCCCTATTCATTCAGTCGAGGACCTTAATGATGAAGCTCGGATGCCCTCCGCTGACACCCTTACGGATACTTCGTGTATCCCTGATAAGTCTACGACTACATCTGTTACCATCTTACCTCAGGATGCTGGATCTGCTACCTCCATCAAACCTGCTTCTGTACCTCCACGATCTCAAAGGCCTACTGTCACATTAACTAACCCTCGGCCGTTGCATACCTTGAGTACCGGTACTGAAGGGAATTCAACTGCCCATACTGTGCATCCTGCCCCTACGACCACTGATTCAACTCTGCCCTCACAATCTACCGACACATCCACTCCTCCTTCCTCTCATAAAGGATCTACATCTACTGTGCAAACCCTCAAGCCGCATGTTCCTCAGCGCACACGGAACAAAGGTCGTCGTACCACATATACCCCAGTCCCACAACCAACCCTAGACGCCATGTTTCGTCCCCCTGATTGGCCTCGATTCTTCGAGGTCACTGGTGACCCCATGGACGATCTTGATCTTTATGATTCTCTTGCTTCGACCTTCGGTGATTTCACCGTACACACTGTCGGGAAAGGAAAACGCATGATTGAGGCTGCCACACAAGAACAATCAGAAGCCTTACAAGACCATTTTCTCACCCACGTTGGCAGGTATACAGGCAAGGAAGACGAATACCTTAATCAGCGCATAGGTACAGTGGCCCTCCCCTCGGACTTCGAAATTGCTGATCAAGGCTTTCAAGACTCGGCCCCACGCATCTTGAAATTATTGAAAAATACAGACCCCTCCATCGTCAAAGTCGACACTTATGTCGTGCCCCAACGCTATAATCGACCCAGTTTGCGTATTGTCAAGGTATTCTTTAAGAGGCACGTCCTCCCCATGCATGTCAAACTAGCTGGACGACAACTGCCAGTACGTCGCTACGTTTATAGACCTAGACAATGTACAGAATGCTGGCGTTTTGGTCACACTACTGCACGGTGCAGAGCACGCTGTCCTCGTTGCCAATATTGTGGCTCTGAGCTCCATGATCTGGAACACTGCCAGTCAAAGGAGGCCAGATGCGCAAATTGTGACGGATGCCATGAAGCTAACAATAGGGACTGCCCACATTACAAATTCCAACGGGAGATACTACACCTACAGGCCTCGACGGGTCTCCCACTCAGGGCGGCCGAAACGCAACTCAGGGACGAAGGCAAAGCTCCTCCCTACCGGAGATATGGACCTCCCGCAACAGCTGCTACTCTCCGTCCGAAGGGACCATCTACATCGCAACACAGTCCTCGACGTTTTCCCTCCAGTGAAACATTTCGCCTCGCTAATCTCTCTTCTCCTGGGTTGTCCACTTCCAATAGATTCGAGGGCTTTACCAGCATCTCGGAAGATATGGAATTTGGGTCAATGCCTACGGTGGAGGAGGTCGTGCGACGTACCCCTGACCACGTAAATGCTCCTTCGCCACAACCTCAACTACTAAGGACACAGGCTTCTAAAAAACGCAGGATTGCCATACCAGTTAGGCCCCTTTCTCGTGATTCGGTCAACGACTCACCCACCCAACTGTGGACCATGCCTAATCACGATCCAGACTGTGGATGTCACGACTGCGGCAAATACTTTCTCCTCCGGCACAAAACCTCCAATCCTAGAGCCTTCGAAGACCATTTAAGGAACTTTGTATCCTCTCGTAGTCCAATCAACAATAAGCAACATCACAAACCCCCTTGCTATTGTGTCTCTCATATCCACCACCCTGACCTTCCACCCACAGACGTAATGACGCAATTCCTGAAGGACAATAATCTCATTGACTCCGATCTGACCGAAATGGTACTCACACGGTCTGCATTTGATGTCCATCAATCGACGACACCCGTTACCCCAACTCCTCACGAAATGTGTGGTACTCGTAAACGTCTCCTCACAAAGGACGCTCCCTGTGCTTCAGACCCTGATGAACACCCCCCAATTCCAAATACTCCGCTTCCTCTTGCCACTCATACGGAAAGCGCGACTGAAGAACTTATGCATCTGGATACCCCTGTGCCACCCTCCTCTGATAACCCCCATTTGATCTGCAGCAAGGGTATTCCCCCTGGTGCCTGCGGATGCTCTGGATGTTTTCGGGAGTACATCACCCCACATCTCTCTGAGCCAGATTCTCAAATACTTGCACGAGCAAACGCCTTCGTCATTGCACGTACTCTCCCCCCTAACACGGATACTGCCACTACTTCGCCGCCGGACTTTATACATACATTACAGCTAAAGCTCCTTCACTCTCCAACACTTGTTCCCAAACTCGTAAAACAATTCTCTGCAATAAATGACGATGAATTACCCAATTCATCTGCCCCTACGTCTCAAATCCCGCAAGCAACTATCCCTCCCCGTTCTTCGCCTGACTCCTTAAACGACATCACACCCAATACAGATGTGTCCCCCTCTGTACACAATGCCTCATAATATTGTCCAGTGGAACATTAACGGATACCAAGCTCGCCTTCATATGGGAGAATTACAAAGACTCATTCGCTTATACTCTCCCATCTGCATATGCCTACAGCATGTAGGCAATATTGTGATCCCCCCCAGACATTACTCTGTCGCTGTTAGTTCTCCGATTACCCCCACACACTATCGTACAGCAATTCTTGTTCATTACCAATATCCTTTTCTTCCCGTCACCCTCAATCCCAATCCATTTCAAACTTCTGCAGTTACCATCTCCCTCCCACAGCTTCCATCCCTCACTATTTGTTCGTCCTACAATCAACCCTCTTGTAAAGATGACACGGCTGATCTTCTCCGTATCACACAACAACTAACTCCTCCTTACCTCATTCTTGGTGACTTTAATGCACATTCCCCACTATGGGGAAGCCCATTTACAGACACCCCGGGTAAACATATCGAAAACCTTCTGTTTGACTCACAACTCTGCTGTTTGAACCTAGATTCCCCTACATTTTGGTCTGCAGCACACAACTCGTTCTCTGCGATAGACCTTTCACTTGCTTCGACTGACGCCGCCCCTTTATTTGAGTGGTCGGTTCTGCAGGAACGATTCTCCAGCGACCACTGCCCGATTCTTTTAAACTACTTATCCCCTGAACCCTTTACACAACTACCTCAATATAATCTCTCCAAAGCTAATTGGCTGACATACACAGAATCCACAGCTGATATTGCGGATTTCTCGGATATGATCACCCCCAAAGTTAACTTTGAATATTTCATGTCTTTCTTAACCTCTACTGCACAGCATCACATACCATTCACCTCCTCCTTGCAACATCCTCGACGAGTCCCTTGGTGGTCACCCAAACTGGCTAGCATGATCAAATTCAAACACAGGGTAGAGCGCCTTCTCACCAGGGTGGGTGATAAGCAACGGAGAATTAAAACCTCCCTCTCCAATCTTGCTACTCATCCTCAATGCTTCCGTTTCATCACCATCACCATTGAAAAACTTGCCCTCAAAACTTTCTATAATAAAGTCTGCGCTATTGTCAAACGCAATATCATCCGAAGTAAAGTGCTTTCGTGGCGCTCATACATCTCGTCCTTCACTAGTCGCACCCCTATCTCCACTCTGTGGAGAAAATTTCGTAGTGTTGACGGGCGAACTGTCCGTCCCCAACTCTCTCCATTACGGGACACTGATTCGGACTCTTTAACCCATGATCCCCACGTCATCACTGCTATGCATGCAAACCATTTCAGTGAAGTTAGCTCTAACCTATCTTTACCTCAACAATTCCTCCGCTTGAAACAAGAGAAGGAGTCCCACCCGATCACGTTTTCCGGAGGTCGCACTCATGACTATAACGCTCCTTTCTCATTACCTGAACTTCAACATGCCATTGACCACTGCTCGGATTCCACCCCGGGTCCTGATGCCATTCCCTATGCGTTCATTCGTCATCTTCATCCACGTGCACTAACTTATCTTTTGCAACTTTATAATCAATTATGGGATAGACATTATTTCCCACCAAATTGGCGACATGCGTATACCATACCCGTCCCAAAACCAGGCAAAGATCATAGTTTTCCGACAAACTATAGGCCCATAGTGCTCACCTCATGTTTATGTAAACTTATGGAAAAAATGATCAATCCACGCCTTCTTCATTATTCAGAGGCGCATGACTTATTATCCCCGTATCAACATGGTTCACGTCCCGGCCACTCTACATTAAACTCTCTCATCCACCTGGAGCACCAAATACGTGAAGGATTTTCGAAGAAACAACCCACAGTGGCAGTTTTCTTCGACATTGCGAAGGCTTATGATACCACTTGGCGTTATCGCATTCTAAAAATCCTCCATAGCTCTGGTATGCGGGGCTCCCTTCCCCAATTCCTCCAGAACTTTCTCTCTAACCGCACATTTCAGGTTAAAAACAACGGTATATTATCTGCAATAAAACCTCAAACTAATGGAATACCCCAAGGCTGTTCCCTAAGTAGTGTACTCTATGATATTGCAATAAATAGTGTTACACAATGCCTCCCTCCTGATATCTCTCATAGCCTCTATGTGGATGACTTAGCTATTTATTATACGTCTCCTAGTTTAACACACATTCAACGTCGTCTAAACACTGCTCTTCATTCCATACAAGCTTGGGCGTCCTCAACTGGTTTCCGCTTCTCGACTGACAAAACCAATGCTGTCGTTTTCTATCGTGACCTTAGACACTTGCGTAAGCAGTCCATCACCCTCTCTATGGGTTCTTCCAAGATTAAATTCCTTGCCTCCACTAAATTCCTTGGCCTTATCTTTGATACCCACCTAAATTGGAAATCCCATGTTGCCACTCTGAAGGCTCGGTGCCTTCAGCGCATGAATGTCCTCAAGTCTGTGGCACGTGTTCATTGGGGTGCTGACCGATCTACGTTACTACTCTTTTATAGATCCACCATTCTATCTGCCCTAGATTATGGTTGCCCGGTATATGGCACTGCCTCGGCATCCACATTGCAGACACTTAACTCCGTTCATCACCTTGGCATACGTATTAGCTCAGGAGCTTTCCGGTCCTCTCGTGTGTACAGTGTGCTCAGTGAGGCTGGGGTCCTGCCATTAACGTATCATCGTCAGCTGGTTCAGCTGCGAACTGCCATCCGTCTCCAACAGGATCCCACATTGAAGGACCTTTTCCGTTCCCAAGATTTTTGTGTTACTCCTACTACTACCTTGCCTTTTACCCTCCTCTCCCGCCAATTACTCGCATCTTACAATATTCCAACACCTCATTCGCCCCTCCCCTGTATTTCAATTACCCCCTGGATCCTTAAACACCCTGACGTTTGTTTCCATTTGACTGACCAAGTAGAGGCTGTGACTCCAGTCCAACGCCGTACTTTAGCATTACAACATCTTGATAGTCATGTTCCAGCTGCCTTCATCTACACTGATGGTTCGAAGGTTCCGGATGCCGTCGGTAGTGCAGCGGTTTCTGAGCATGGTATCCATCAAAGCTCCCTACATCCTTGTTCCACCGTTTTCACTGCAGAGTTGTGGGCTATTCATGGTGCCCTGACCCTCATCTCTGCACTTCCAAACAATCCTCCTCACATAGTTATCTGCAGTGACTCAAAAAGTGTGTTGCAAGCATTGGGAGAGTACGCCCCACGTGACCCATTGATCATCGATGTTATCCTGAAAATCCACGAATTAAAATGCAGCTCTCGATCCATCACCCTCTGTTGGATCCCCGCTCATGTAGGCATTGCGGGAAATGAACGTGCTGACGCCCTTGCTAAACAGGCCTGTCTAGGTGCTCCGGCATCCACTGTCCTCAGATCGGATGACCTAATTCCTGTAGTTCGACGGCATATTCATGAAAAGTGGCACTCAGAATGGAGGGATCAACCTTTGGGAGGTCACCTTCGTTCCATCAAAGACGACATTCACATGTGGCCCTCTTCACTCAGCCCCTGTCGCGCTGACCAAACCCTCTTAACTCGATTACGCATAGGACACACGAGACTCACTCATGGATATCTAATGACCACTCCCCGTAGTCCTCCGCCAGAATGTCACCATTGTCACACAGTTCTTACTATCCCTCACATTTTATGCGTTTGTCCCATGTACGGCCCTGAAAGACGTCGCTTCTTGCGACACACCTCTTTAAAAGACATCCTTTCTGACTCAGATTCATTCTCGTTCATAGCCATCCGTCATTTCTTAGCAGCTCTTAATCTCTACGGTGAAATCTGACCAGTGACCTATATGACTTGACTTCCTATCCCCCCGCCGACCACTAGCCTTATGAGGGCCTCGGCCCAGAGGGCTAGTTTAAATTAAACACGTCTTCAACAACAATAACTAAAACCGTCTGTACAATATACAGTATAGCATTGAAGATATAACACCGCGAAGTCACCAAATACCACACCGCCGCCGCCTCCCGCCTCCCCACATGACCCGCCCCCCTCCACACCTCTGCCATCTGCCTACTTACGCCCGGCAGATCATGACACCCAGCCCCCCTCTACACCACCTCATAACACCACACCATCCCTAAACCACACCACTATTTCCCCCAACTACCAGACCTCCCCCTCCCAGACCCAGCATAGCTCACCACCTGCCCACCTACAACCGACACGTAACTCCACCCCCCTGCAGGCCTCACCCACCCATACACCAAGCCCACTATCAACCACAACCACACTTAGCTCACCACATAACCCCTCGCAGCCCCAGCCACACCTACTGGGGTTGTCTACACCAGTGTGCAGATACTATCTGGAAAGAAGGTGCTACTTTGGTCAAAAGGGCCAATATAATGGGAAGTCATGTAGATTTGCTCATCCCAAAATTTGCAACAACATAACCAGTCATGGAAAATGTAGATTTGGTGAAACCTGCAAATACCACCACCCATCCCTTTGCAAGACATCATTTGAGAACAAGACCTGCTACAATATGAAATGCCCAGCTTTTCATATTAAAGGGACTTGGAGATATGCTAGACCTAACACGAATGGTAGCCCAAAAAACTCTCTAGCTATGCGAGGACGAGACAGAGGAAAAAGGCAAGGAGGGAAAGGGCAGACGAAGATGAAGAGACTGAGGGAGATGGAAGAGCACATAGAACACCTCGAGCACCTCCTGGCCTCCCAAGAGTGGCAAATACATCCCGAAGACTATTAGGTACACATATTACTCCAAACAATCTCTCCCCAATCTTGTTTGCAAATATCCAAGGCCTAAAAAATAGAACCACGAACAAAGTACCATTTATTAGGGGCCTGCTAGAAGAAGGAAACGCTATATTTACGGCTCTCACAGAAACTCACATTAAAGATCAGGAAGATAGTGAGGTTACAACCTGGTTACAACCTACATAGGGCGGACAGAACGCATAGATCACATGGAGGTGTAGCCTTGTACATCCATGACTCACTGATATGTACTGAATTCCTAAATAACAGTAATGAAGTGGTGGAAATACTTGGAGTTAAAATAGAATCCCTAAATTTAGCAGTTATTGTTACATACAGGCCTCCAGACTCATCCCGAGAAGAATTCAAACCCCAGCTCAACAAAATAAAATCAGAAGTGGAAACCCTGGGGAACCCAACATCAAAAATTATATGGCTAGGAGACTTTAACCTACCAAACATTAAATGGAGACAACTAGAAAACCAGTTAGTGGCAAACAACATCGGAGAAGCAAATACGAGAGAGCTTTTTGAACTTTGCGATTTTTTTAGTCTTGCCCAACATATTGCTGAACCCACACGGGAAAACAATATCTTAGACCTGGTATTCACTAACAACGACTCTCTAGTACACAGCATTAACATATCGGACACAACATACTCAGATCATAAATTAATTGAGATCAAAACAACCTTAGAAAGTGTACAGACAAACTCAGAATCGAGAACAAAAACCGGCCCCTTCAGTAAATTTAACTTCAATAACAAAAATATTAGGTGGGAAGAGGTAAATCAAGAAATGGAGGAAATAGACTGGGAAGATTTAATGGATAACCTGACACCAGCAGAATGTCTAGTCTTAATAACAGAAACCATGACCCAAATCTGTAGCCACTATATACCTGCAAGACAAACAAAACGAAGAAGCAAACAAGATCGGGAAAGGAGGAGGCTGTACAGAAGAAGAAAATTACTCACACAAAGACGCACACATCAAAATCTACAGGATAGGCAAAAGGCCGAAATAGATAGAGAAATTGTGGAAATTGAACAAAGGCTAAGAATATCATATGAACTACAACATATGGAGGAGGAGAGGAAAGCTATTGCAGGTATAAAGGAAAATTCCAAATACTTCTTTTCATACGCCAAACAAAAGGCTAAAACAACATCAAACATCGGCCCACTGAGCAAAGGGGATGGCTCTTTCACAGGGGACAAAAAGGAAATGAGCGAACTCTTAAGCAGGCAGTATGAAATGGCATTCAGTGAGCCTGATGAAACAAAAGTCATCAGAGACCAAAATATATTTTTCATGGAAACCTCCCCCATGGAAACCCCTCAGATGCTGGATATTGATTTCGGTCCAAAAGACATAGAAGAGGTCATTTCCAACATGCCATCCCACTCGGCACCAGGCCCGGACTCATGGAATTCGATCCTAATGAAGAAATGTAAGGAAAACCTCTCAAAACCCCTGGCTATAATGTGGAGAAGGAGTCTAGACACTGGTGACATACCAGATAGCTTGAAAAATGCAATAATTGCCCCACTGCATAAAGGAGGGAGTAAAGCACTACCAAAAAACTACCGCCCAACCCCGAAAAGGGTTGAAATAGGGGAGCTATCCCCCCGCCAAAGGCGGCTTTCTAGGGCCTTTCCTAGCTGATGCTGAGAGGATTGGGTTCTAGTCATGTGGTGATGGGCTGGTCTATCAGAGTGAGAACTGAGCGATCTCTGCCATACCCATAGCTTACTCTGACTGTTCCTTTTACTTATATATTTTCTAGATCTCAAGTGACGGCGTCTCTTGCGTGGATTGACCTCCTAATCTACCAAGATTGGAAGCCAAAGCGTCACATCTTTCCTTTGCCCCTCAACTTTCTCTTCATAATTGCTGAGGGGCACAGGGCCCTGGGTGGGGCTTTGGTTTCCCGGGCGTTTCCGCACCCTCCTCAGCTCCCCGCCATGGAGTGGCTTCGGTCACCCAGGCTTTATTGTGGTCGGCGGGGAGGGTTCTGTGGGGGCGCTCGGTTATGGCCTTGGCCTTGCTCGGGGCCTTGGGGCTGTTCGGCCAGGCAGCTTGGGGAAAGACAACAACAACAACTACCGCCCGGTAGCTCTAACCTCTCACATCATTAAAGTTTTCGAACGAGTCCTGCGAAGAAAAATTTCAACATTCATGGAGACAAATGAACTACACAACACCGGTCAACATGGGTTCAGAGCGGGAAGATCATGTCTCTCACAACTTTTGAAGAGCTAGAAGAAAAGAAAAACGTGGATGTCATTTACACCGATTTTGCTAAGGCATTTGATAAATGTGACCATGGTATAATAGCCCACAAACTGAAAGCAAAAGGTATAACTGGGAAAATCGGACGGTGGATATACAATTTCCTCGTAAACCGAAAACAATCAGTAGCAGTAAACCAAGTCACATCTGAGCCTTCGGATGTCAAAAGCTCAGTGCCCCAAGGAACAGTGCTAGCGCCCCTTCTGTTCCTCATACTAATTTGCGACATAGATACCAACACCAGACACAGTACGGTGTCGTCTTTTGCTGACGACACAAAATTAAGCAAGATAGTAAACACACAAGAAGACACGGGCCGACTGCAGGAAGACATGAATGTAGTGTTCCAGTGGACCAGGGAAAACAACATGCAATTCAATGAGGAAAAATTCCAATTAATACGGTACGGAGATAATAATGGTGTTAACCCTCTCACCACGGAAGGGCTCTTGAACGCCCATAAAAAAGCATATAACAGGTACCCGGAAGGGCTCTTGAACGCCCAGTGGTTGAAAGCCTGTGAGCTTCGTGTGCGAGGCGTCGGTCCGACGCATGTAAACAACAGCCGGCTGGACCGACGCCCCGCATCTCCGGCCACAAGAAGGAGAGCGTCGCTTGTTCGTGTGTGCCTGTATGTTGTTGTTAAGTATCGAAAAGTAGTGTAAAGTGGCTGTTTTGGCCATAAAGTTATCTCCAATGAAATCATCATCACAACTCAACCAGTTGACTTAGAGAGCTCTACTTAATGCCATTCTACAGGTAAATAACACAGCTACGCTTGGGGATGCGCGGGAATGCGGGAAGCAGTCAGATTAACACATATACGGTAGCCTAGCCTAGACGTTTTTCGGCCAAAACACCCGGGTTTCGAGGAATATATATATAATACATAGCCGGGGCTGGAGGGTTAAAGAAATTACAAATTACTTAACAGAATCTAACCACATAATAGAACGGAAAGACAGTGTGAAAGACCTTGGGGTATTAACCCTTCAACCCCGGGTGGTACACGTGTGTACCATTATGTTTTGACCCGAGGAACCCGGGTGGTACAACATTGTACCATTGCTTGCGTATGTGCTTTCAAATGGCGCGCGTAAAAATTTCGTTCCGTGGTCGCTAGGTGACGCCACCAGACACCATGTACGCCACCAAAACAGTCTCTACCCTGCCGCCAACATGGATACTAGCCCAAAAAGTGATTCCCCTGTGTCCGATTCCCTGCTCCCTTTGACGCCTGCCCATGTTCGTCGCGCCCTAACGCAAAGGCACGTACAAGATGCGTTGACTCCCGGAGGTATTGAAATAGCTTTGAGGAGTTATGAACGTGGTGAAGGACAAAATAGTGTTGATGACTTGGGCAGTGATAGCTCCGAGTCTTATCAGTCTCACTATAGTGAAAATTTAGACGATCTAGACGAAATTCATGAAAGAGACGCGCAATTTGTTGGATTTGACGATGACGATGAAAGTGATGATAGTACTGAACGTGATATAGTTGTGCAAGGTGATGAGAGTGTAGTGAGAGTGAGCGCCAAGTTTAGGTTGAGTGACACGACACCTAGCCCTTCGCCAGCTAAATCCCCATTCAAGATACGCTTTTATAAGAAGCAAGTTCTTGAAAAGGCGGCCGCGGCAGCCAGGAAAGAGGCCCTAAAACTTGGTGAGGGAGCAGTGCGTGAGGGTGCCAGTGAGGCTGAGCGTGAGGGTGAGGTTGACCCGCCATTGTCTTCCTTATCTACCCACGCCACCCAAGTTGCCCCAGGCGCCCGCCATTCTTCCCCACCACCACCAGCACTGCCTAGGGTTGAGGACCCCCCACTTTCGGCCTATTTACCCCCTATTTCCCCCGAGAGGAGACATACTACTACAGAAAAGGGAAAAGGGAGAAAATATGTGAAAAAAGGAGCTACAAGTAGGCGCTCTTTGTTCGAGGCTCCCGCGGCTTCCACCCCTGCCGGTCCCAGCCATACGCCCCCGCAAGTTTCCCCAGGGTCCACCCCACCTCTCCAGCCTACAACAGAGGTTCCTGACGATGTTTTTGACCTCGCATCCATACCTGCACCTACAGACACTGAACCAGTGCTGTCTACGAATCGTCGTAGGCCAAGGAGCCCCGAACCTCTGCATGAAGATGACAGAGCCTCACCTGCCACTCCTTCCCCACCTCGCCGACCTACACGCCGCCCACGCATCATTCGTTCCCCGCGAGATTATGAGGGGGGGTCTGAAGATGAAGGGCACCTCACAGATGACTCTGGCCATGATTACCTGGGTCCACCGTCAGGGCAAGATGACGGCTCTGACGACAACGACGATGACTTTATGGACATCGACGACCCTCAACCCCGACGCTTTGCCCAGGGCCGTCGTGCTCCTGGCCGCCCTGGCCGCCGGGCTGGGCCTGGGCGCCGTCGCGCTCCTGGCCGCCCTAGGGTGCGCGCCGCCAAAGTTCGTGGGCGTGCTGCCCCAGCTGCAGCTCCTCGTAAGCGTCGCCAGCAGGACCCATTTTATATTTTCAACTGGCAGGATGTGGCTGCTGATGAAGTGAATGACCCTGATGTTACCCCTTTTGATGAGGTACAGGAGGGTTCAGGAGTTACCCCAAGTTTTCCCGCAGGCCCCAATGCTCCACCACATGAGCTTTTTGAGGCATTTTTTGATAAGGAGGTTACTGAGTTTGTCATAGAAGAGACAAACAAGCACCACCAAATCCAGGTGAACTTTTTTGGCAAGGTGACCAAGGGCCACATGAAGCGGTGGACCCCAGTGACTCATCCCGAGTTCATGGTGTTCCTGGCAATCACCATGCTAATGCCTCATGTAAAGAAGCACAGGTTGGCTGACTATTGGATCACCAAAGATCTGATATCCACCCCTGCCTTCGGGAAATACATCTCTCGGGACCGGTACCTCGACATCCTCGGAGCGCTCCATCTTGTCACCAACACCGACATGCATCTCTCTGACAAGCTGTGGAAGATTAGGACGTTGTACGAGATGATGCGAGAACGTTTCACGTCATACTTCACGCCCTTCTGCAACGTCTGTATTGACGAGTCTCTTGTGCTGTTCCGGGGAAAGCTGAGCTTCAGGCAGTACATCCCCTCAAAGAGACATCGCTTTGGTATAAAGTTCTTTGTGCTGTGCGATTGCCAAACTGGTTATGTCCTGGACTTCCTGGTCTACAGCGGGAAGGAAGGGGACGTGGAAATAGACCCCCTCATTGGCTTTGGCGGAGCAGTGGTTCAAGCCATGATGAACCGGTACTTCCAGAAGAATCACGTCCTCTACACGGACAACTACTACACGTCCCCCACTCTCTCAAAGTACCTCCATCAGCGCAAGACAGGGACTGTAGGCACAGTTAGAGCGAAAAGGAAGGGCATGCCAACTTTCCCTCCTAAAACCAAGAAAGGCGATGTCTTCAAAAAGAAGTCGGGACCCATTCTGGCTATTCACTGGCACGACCAGCGGAAGGTCAACCTCCTGAGCACCGTCCACAAGGGGGAAATGGTTGAGACTGGCAAGGTGGATCGCCGCACCCAAGTCAGGGTGACCAAGCCCGATGCTGTAATGGACTACAACATAAATATGAGGCTGGTGGACAAGTCCGACATGCAGATAGGCTTCATCGACTGTCTGCGTACCTCGTGCAGATGGTACAAAAAGTTCTTTCTGCACATGGTGGACATGTCAATGCTGAATGCCTACAATATCTACAGGCTTCGGAATCCGCGCACACCCAGGAAGTTCAGTAGCCTGCGGAGGTTCCAAAAACAGGTGTTGGTGGAGCTCCTGGACAGGTATGCTACGCCACAGAGGGCAGTGGCACAACCTGGGCGCCCCGTTCAGGACCGTATGCAGTGTGCACAGTATCTAAATGTGCACAAGCTCGGTTACCTGCCTCTGGAACGAGATGGAGTCACCATTAGCAGAAGGCGGTGCCATGTCTGCTGGAACAGCCAGGTGAGGCCGAGGAAGCAGAAAAAGACCACCATGCAGTGTGTGGAGTGCCAGCTGTCACTATGTGCTATACCGTGCTTTGCTGAATACCACACCAAGCAGGAGTACTAACTAATAATCATAGTGAAAGTACCAAAGACTGACAATATGTATGTATATAGGCAACAAGTGGAAATAAAACAATGTATTGTGATAAAAAAGTCATGTATTATGAAAACATATATAAATAAGTGAAAAAAGACACAATAAATTGTATATAAAACGTTTACAAAGCATATAACTAAGTGAAAGTGACACATGACATAATATTAGATGGCCAAAGTATAATAAACACCTGTGATAACGAATAATCAGTGCCTAATATAACAATAACCTACCTCAATTACTAATAAAATGTACCGTATCAAGTGAAAATGAGCATTATCAGTGACAGTGACACTCTCTCAAGCATATTTACCAAAGTGAAAGTGACACACGAAGTAATATTAGATGGCCAAAGTATAATAAACACCTGTGATAACGAATAATCACTGCCTAATATAACAATAACCTACCTCAATTACTAATAAAATGTACCGTATCAAGTGAAAATGAGCATTATCAGTGACAGTGACACTCTCTCAAGCATATTTACCAAAGTGAAAGTGACACACGAAGTAATATTAGATGGCCAAAGTATAATAAACACCTGTGATAACGAATAATCACTGCCTAATATAACAATAACCTACCTCAATTACTAATAAAATGTACCGTATCAAGTGAAAATGAGCATTATCAGTGACAGTGACACTCTCTCAAGCATATTTACCAAAGTGAAAGTGACACACGAAGTAATATTAGATGGCCAAAGTATAATAAACACCTGTGATAACGAATAATCACTGCCTAATATAACAATAACCTACCTCAATTACTAATAAAATGTACCGTATCAAGTGAAAATGAGCATTATCAGTGACAGTGACACTCTCTCAAGCATATTTACCAAAGTGAAAGTGACACACGAACTAATATTAGATGGCCAAAGTATAATAAACACCTGTGATAACGAATAATCACTGCCTAATATAACAATAACCAGCCTCAATTACTCATAAAAACTACGGTATCGAGTGAAAATGTGAAATATTATTGACAATGATAGCCTAATACACATATTTTATATAATTGGACTCCAAATAACTATAATAACATCACTATCAATAAATAAAATCGCCTCCGGGAGGTAAAAACTCTGGCGCGACGAGTGGCTAAGTGCGCAGTAGGTTAGCCAAGCCGGGGCCTGGGCCAAGGCGACGCATCCGAACGCGGGAAGATTTTCCCGCATAAAAATCACTCCACTTCCCGCGCTCGCCATTATGCAATCACTTGGGCTAGAGACCTCTACTCAACGGCATTCTACACATGAAGGTTTGTGCAACATTTTTTTTTTTTTTTATAACTTTGTGTCATGTATTTCAGGAGTAACAGGTGAATCAACATGGACCAAAATTCCTCAAAACCCCCGGACACATAGTACAGTCACGATCTACCCTAGCCGGGGTTGGAGGGTTAATGTCTGAAAATATGGGTTTCAAAGTACATAACCAGGTCAAAGTGGCGGCTGCGAAACGTCTAACGGGTTGGATTCTGCGTACTTTTAAAACACGCGGTGAAGTACCTATGATAACGCTCTTCAAATCTCTAGTGCTACCGCGGCTTGAATATTGTAGCGTATTAACATCCCCATACAAAGCAGGTGAAATAAATGACGTAGAGAGTGTACAAAGAAATTTCACTTCGCATATAAGTTCGATAAAACAGCTACACTATTGGGAGCGTTTAAGAGCACTGAATCTGTACTCACTGGAACGTAGAAGAGAACGTTACCTTATAATATACACGTGGAAAATCGCAGAGGGTTTAGTACCAAACCTACATACTCCGATAGTCATGAAATTCAGTGATAGGAGAGGCTGGGAATGCGAAATCCCCCGGATGAATAACAGGGGTGCTATGGGCTCTCTGCGAGGGCTGGTTATCACACAGAGGCCCACGTCTCTTCAACAAACTCCCACGGCGAGTAAGAGACATGAGGGACGTCTCGTTAGACAGCTTCAAGAGAGCCCTGGATGTCGAACTGCAAAAGGTGCCAGACGAGCCCATCCTCGCAAGGGAGCGAGCTGTCGCTTCAAACAGTCTACTGCACCAAATCACCACCCAAAACGAGGGGCGTCGCGCTCCTTGGTGCCGCTAGAAGAGTGGCGAACACATCATAAGGTATCATAACTTGGCATACCAGTACCTACGATATGCAAAGTCAAAGTTCCACTCTCTCCGGGACTTAATACTAAATATTTTTAGCTTATACACACTCTTTCACATAGTGAAGTGTACTTACACTAGTTGTATTTGCGGGAGTGAGCATGCTCGTTAATTCCTGCCTCCTAAGATATGTTTGTCATACCGTGCTTTGAAACTATGCACTGATGGTGCAGACACTACTTCGGCTGGCAATTTGTTCCACCCACTAATCGAGTTGGTAGGAAATCTTTTACTTTTCAGATCAGATTTACTATTAGGCACTTTCAGCTTGTAGCTGTGACCTCTTGTTCTCTCACCTCCATCCCTCTCTATGAAGTTTTCTTGGTCGATTTTGTCAATACCTCTAACACATTTATATATCTGAATTTGCTGTCCTCGTTTCCTTCTCTGTTCCAGTGTAGGTAGATTCAATCTCTCGAGCCTCTCTTGGTACTCCAAATTTTCCAAACCTGGGATCATCCTCGTAGCTGCTCTCTGTACCCTCTCAATTTTGTGGATATGTTTCTTCATGTGAGGGGACCACACTACAGATGCATATTCCATCCTGGGTCTTATTATTGCCGTTATTATTTGTTTCATGGTGTTTTCATTAAGATAATTGAAAGACATCCTGATATTTGCCAATAGTGCTAGTGATTCTCTCACTATCTTATTTACGTGGCTTTCTGGAGACATGTTATCCCTAAATTCTATCCCCAAGTCTTTTTCTGCTTTGGGAATCACTTTGTTTCCTAGTTTACAATCTTTTATAGGTCTGTACTTGCTTTTACCCATTTCTAGAGTCTTACATTTCCCTGCATTGAACTCCATATTCCATTTGATGCTCCATTCATGGATCTTTTGCAAATCTGCTTGGAGTTCAAGGCAATCCTCCTGGGTTCTGATCGTTTTAAGCAGCTTAGCATCGTCCGCAAACATGCTCATGTAGCTTGTTAGTCCCTCAGGTAAGTCATTTACAAATATTAGAAACATGATTGGGGCTAGGACAGATCCTTGTGGTACTCCACTCGTAATTTGAGTCCAGTTTGACAATTTCCCCCTTACTGTTGTTCTCATCTGTCTTCCGCTAAGGTAGCTCTCCATCCATTTCAGCAGTTTGTCTCCTACTTTTCCCTCATGTTTTAATTTCCACAGCAATCTCTTGTGTGGAACTTTGTCAAATGCCTTTTTAAAGTCTAGGTAGGCACAGTCTACCCATCCTTCCCTCTTGTCCACTGTGTCTATTACTCTAGAGTAAAAACTCAACAAGTTGCTTACACATGATCTGCCTCCTCTGAATCCAAATTGTCGGTCAGTATTTAATCTTTTGGATTCCAGGTAGTTCACCCATTTGTCCCTTATTAATCCTTCCTGAATCTTCATGACGATGCTCAATAGTGATACAGGTCTATAGTTCAGTGGTTTATCTCTGCTTCCTCCCTTAAATATTTTCCATTCTGTAGGTACTATCACTGTGTCCAATGATTTGGTCATTATATCATATAATGGTATACTCAGTTCCTTGGCATTTTCTTTAATAATTCAGCCTGATGCTCCGTCCGGTCCGGTGGCTTTGTTTGGATCCACCTTACTCATTTTGTCTATGAGCTCTGCTCTGTTAAATGTGACTTCCGGCATTTCCTCTGTACCTATCTCATTGGTTTCTGGTGCAATGAATTCTCCTTCTTTTGTAAATACTGATGCAAAATTTCTATTTAGTTCTTCCGCAATTTCTGTATCCTCTTCTATGATTCTGTTTCCACTTTTAATCTTTACGATTGTGGCTTTTATCTTCCTTTTGCCGTTTACAAACTTGAAAAACATTTTTGGATTCTTTTCATAGTTCTCCACTATCCCTTTCTCATGGTTTGCCTCTGACCTCCTCCTCATTTCTGTGTATTTGTTTCTCTCCTCTTTATAGTTTTGCCTGTTATCTTCCGAATCCCAGTTTCTCATCTTTTTCCAGGCTTTGTTTTTTGCTTCCTGCGCTTGCCTACATTCGCGGTTAACCCATTCTTTGCGATTTCCTTTTTTCTTGTTATTAATGTACTCTGGGACAAAAGTTTTTATACCAGTATCATAGATCTCTATGAATGCCTTGAGCTTTTTGTCTACCTCACTTTCAGATAACACCTGATCCCAATTTTGTGACTTGAAAAAATCCCGTAGTCCTGCGAAATCGTTTCTGGAATACATCCAGTGATTTTCCTTGTGCTTTTCCCTTTCCTTGGGTAGATTATGCTTCAATAGTAGATCTATGTCTAGAACTGCATGGTCGCTTTTTCCTAGTGGGCATAGGTACTGAATACTTTGAACCTCCTCCTCCCTTCTTGTGAAGAGAAGGTCCAATCTAGCTGGTTGATCACTTCCCCTTACTCTTGTTGACTCTTTTACATGTTGGTATATAGAATTTTCCATGGCCATACTTAAAAATTCATATCCCCAACTTTCCTCCCCTGTTCCGGGTTCAAGTTCTTCCCAATTCACTTCCTTGCAGTTAAAGTCCCCACACATGACTATTTCATCCTTTGAAGCCAAGATATTTTCTAGCACACTAATTGTTTCCTTACGCATTAGGCTATGCTCCTCCTTACTCCATGTCTTCGTCTTGGGAGGTACATACGCTACTATCACCACTATTTTTTCGTTTCCACCAATTTCTAGTGCTAAAACATCTGCTGTTGAAGTTTCTAGTTTTATCTCAGACACAATCAAATCTTTCCTAGTAAGGATGCACACTCCACCTCCATGTCAAAATTTTCTGTCCCTCCTCCAAATCCTGTATTCAGACCATCCTAGCAGATTTATATCAAGTTCCTCTCTTAGTTTTGTCTCAGTGAGACATACTATTTCTGGTTTCTTAGTATTGAGTAAGTCTGTTAGTTCTAATTTCTTAAGAGATTAGCCCATCGACATTGCTATATAGAATCCTTATACTTTCTAGTCCCCCATTACCTGCTCCAAGTGCCTTATCTGCGGCGGTCTGTTCCCGACCCTCTTTTTCTTTTAGTTTCTCTTTACCGAAAGTTTCATAATCTTCCCCTTTCTTACTCCGTAAACAAACTTATTCTTTTCTTTTTCTGTCCTCTTGCTATTTTCCTCTTTGGCAGTTTTCCTTAGTTCAGCCTCCTTCTTTCTCTCTTCTTCTGGTATGTCCCGCCTGATGTAGATTTTGTCCCTAGCCTCTAACCCTTTTAGCCTAGCTGCTACTGCCATGATTTCATCACATGTCCTTCTTGACTTAAATTCAATTTTTACCAGTCTATTGTATTCCTTTATATATTTGCCCAGCCTAAACATGTCTGATATTTCCTCCTTCCAGGTGTCCTCCTCATCCTTAATAGATTCCATTATCTTGTTGATGCGACCTTCATCCTTCTCTCTTCGTTTTGTCCAGTCTAGTTCCTCCTTTTCTTCCACCCCTGATATTATGAGGCAGTTAAGCCCTACGACTTTCTTCCTGGATGGCCTGAGAGTTTTCGTGGATGCCTTGCTTAACCATACTTTTTACCTGGTCCTTTATCCTAACATCTTGCTGTTTCTGTTCATCTATTATCTTCCTGAATTCGTCACTGTTTGCCGCCCTTACACTGTCTAAATCTTTTACCACTTGGTCTTTAGTCATGCCCCAAGCATTTTTACCTTCAGAGATACTGGTGTCTAGCCTAGTCATTATCACTGCCTTTTCTCTCTCCACTAACTCCAACCTGTCCTTCAACTCACCATTCTCTGTAACAATTTCCTTCTTAACTATCTCCAAGCCGGTCACTCGGTCCTCCAAGTTCTTGATTTTGTTCAATAGCATGTAGCAAAATTTTCCAGTGTCCTCGGTCGTCCATGTTTTCATGAAACCGGGAAAATCCGGCTCTCCCTCCGATTCGTCACTCCCGCCTTTATCACCCCTCTCTTCCTCAGCCCCCTCGTCACCTTCATTAACCATCTTCCCCACCTATTTCCTCTTGAAGCTGGAACCAAATATCTTGCCTCTTGTGCTTGTGTGTGTGCGCGTGTGTGGGATCTAAACGATTTCCCTACTTTATGTTTTCTGCCAACTGACTGGCGACCCAGCAGTGAGCGGGGCCTGGCATTATAAACTACCCAGTTTCACAGAGTGTAGACTGTGTTCGGATGAGATAAATCTGCGTAGTGTCTAGAATATAGGTTTGAGTCCCGAAGGGAAGAAGGAAAACCTAATATTTAGTAGTGGCCCCGGAATCATTGACGATGCGCCTTACGTAGGTAATGGCCAATCTTTGATCTCTAGCTTGCTGTTCAAACTTCCCGCCCGGGGAGAACTCAAAATACGATTGCCACACATCGTGAGCGAAACGCTCTTAAAACCACTCACGGACTCGTCCTTATGATGTGGGTACCACTACTAGAAAAACTAGTAAAATAAATAAAGAATACAAATTAAAATTAACCCTTCCTGCCCGGGTGTCAGTGTGAAAGGACACCACGAAATAAGGGCAGGAGCCCGGGTGTCCTGTTAACAGGTAGTAAGCTTGAAAGCCTATTCAGCTTGGTCTGAACGCCGTGCGTCCGACGCATGTAAACAAAGCCGATCGTTGCGTCACCGCACCTCCGAAAACAATAAGGAGATGTCGGATCAATGTTATTGTTGTGACGTCAGACGAAATTAGTGTCTGAAAAGCTCCGATATTGTCAACATCGCGGCAAAATTTGCTCCACGGAAATCGTCATCACAACTGAACCAGTTGACTTAGAAAGCTCTACTCAATGCCAGTCTACAGATTGGAAACCGCACTACGTTTATAGATGCATGGGAAATTTTTAGCAGTTAAACTAAACAAAAATACGGTAGCCTAGGCCTAGACGTTTTTCGGCCAGATCGCCCGGGTAGCCCACACTGTCCTTTGGAGGACATGCCAGGAGGGTTAAACTTGACCTAGCATTGCGCTTCCTGTGCGTCTGCTCTTTTGGGTACGGCACGCCATCTTGCTCATAGCGTCTGTTCATTCTTAATCTGACATATCGAGACTCTCAAAAATGTAGCAGATGAATGGGAAGGGGACGGAAGGGAGGGCCAAAATCGTCAATGATTCCATGCCACTACTAAATATTAGGTTTTCCTTCTTCCCTTCGGGACTCAAACCTATAATTTATTAGTGGCCCCTTCATCATTGATGATGCGCCTGAATTCTCAAGACTGGAGGGGGACATTCATCATGAACATTGAATACCACTAATAAACCAGATAAGGTCCAAATAAACACGTACTAATCAGATCAGTTTAATATCAAAGAAAATTATAAAAGAGGGTTACAGGCGGCGTTTCTTAAAGGAAGCCTGTGGTGTTAGTACCTTTACGTTTGATAGAACAGTTGGTGTACCACAAGAATAAACTATTCATTTAGCTTATACATCCCAAGATAAATGAAACATTCATTATCATCCAAATTTGTTAATATGTTGACCTACATATTCATATTCCTCAGGTACTGTATTACCAAAATATTTGTACTCTTACTCTAATCCTAATCCTTAAGATTATTGAGTATATTGGAAACCCTATTGCATCCATAGTGTTAACATAAAAATAAAAATGTCCTGAGTAGACTTACTTTAGTCTAAGGAACAGATTATCACATGACCTTAATACTCATTACATTTTGTCTCACTTCAGAGGTAGGTAGAGTCCTTAGCTAGAATACCCCCCCCCGCCTCTTTTCATCACAAAATTAGCTTAAAACTAGACTTTCTGCCTTAATGCTTTAATGTGCCGGTAAGTAACTTGTGATCTGATTTATGATCGTGGATATCTTAACTCTAGTATGAGGTACTAGTAGAGTTATTTAGGCGGATTTGGTGAAGGTTCATAGGGACTACTTTACTGGCGCACTACGTGAATAGGCTGGGAGGTATTATTCATCAATTCACCTAAATATCCTTCTCTGGTCTAGCTGACATGCTATTCGTAATCTAGGATGGGATAAGGAAGATTTTGGTTTTGGTTAAGGATGGGATAGGATGGTATTTGGATAGGTATTTAGAGGGTTAGTTCATCACCTATTGGAAAGTCACCTGGTGTCTGGCAAGAAGTTGTTGGCTACGTGTGGGTCATGGTGAACGTCCGCGGGGGTTGGGGTCGTCCCTTTGGGGTGGGGGGCATGCCACTCCTTAAATATGTATATATGGGATTCTCTACGCTAATGGGGTTTTCTTATGATGTGGTGGTGTCAAGAGTGATACTCCTAGAGAGGGTTGATCCTGGGTTCTAGTTTTTACTTACTAGGATTACTCATGGGGCTCATAATAGTAATTTTCGTGAAAATGCAAGTCAGGCGGAACCGTCGACTTCTTAGGGGTGAGAGGTTGGCTGCTGTAGCCTCGCGCCGTCCGCCCTCCTGGTTCAGGTTGTGAGTTGGGGTAGTAAATGGGGTTACAAGAATGAGTCTTTATCTGCTATTTATTGGGGTGAGGAAATGAACGGGATCGGCATGTTAGAACGTTCGTCTGGGCGTCTTTACAGGGGGGGGGGGGGGGGGGTTTGGATATTGGAAAGGGGGTGGTTTGAGGCTAGGCGCCGCGCCGCTCGTAACCTAGGGTCGTGACCCTTAACCCTCCAGCCCCGCCTATGTATTATATATATATTCCTCGAAACCCGGGTGTTTTGGCCGAAAAACGTCTAGGCTAGGCTACCATATATTCGTTAATCAGACTGCTTCCCGCATTCCCGCGCATCCCCAAGCGTAGCTGTGTTATTTACCTGTAGAATGGCATTAAGTAGAGTTCTCAAAGTCAACTGGTTGAGCTGTGATGATGATTTCATTGGAGATAACTTTATGGCCAAAACAGCCACTTTACACCACTTTTCGATACTTAACAACAACATACAGGCACACACGAACAAGCGACGCTCTCCTTCTTGTGGCCGGAGATGTGGGGCGTCGGTCTAGCCGGCTGTTGTTTACATGCGTCGGACCGACGCCTCGCACACGAAGCTCACAGGCTTTCAACCACTGGGCGTTGAAGAGGCCTTCCGGGTACCTGTTATATGCTTTTTTATGGGCGTTCAAGAGCCCTTCCGTGGTGAGAGGGTTAATGCGCTGGACATAGGGGTGGCATTCCCCTACGATCGAACAGGTAGGGTGGCGTGTGCAGCGGGGCGTGAAGGAGCAAAAGACAGGGTGACCCACAAAACAGGTGACCACTGAGCATAGGGTCACGAAGCAAGACAGAGTAGTGTGGATTGCGGATACGGAGGAGGTGATTGGAAGACTTTTAATAATTGTGGAAAAGTAAATGGAAGAGAGGAACACAATGGCGGATAAAAGATAATTAACCTAAGGATTGAATACATGCATAAATGACGGTGTTATGCCCTGTTTTTCTACAGGATTAACTTGGGTAATGTGAGTTCTAACTGACTGGGTATATAAGGCTGCATGCACAATACAAGGTATGAGGAATAGAGAACACAAAATAAACACACGGTAACAAGACACACGATCACGTTTATTGAAGAGGATAATAGGAAGCAGAAGGTATGAATACTCGTACAAGACAAATGATAGAAATGAACAACTAGCATGAGTGGATCTGGATGGAGCCTAGTCTCCCACTTCCAACGTTCAGGTATACTCTTCTGATCACTGGCTTGGTTCGCAAGTTTATATACTGGAAGACATCAATGTTACTTATAGATTCAATTTCACTAATTAGATTTATTACTGGCAGTTCTGGTGCACAAAGAGTAACTCACAGACTAGAATTAGATACGCGTATTTTTAGAGTACGGGAATTCTAGTAACCTCAGGGGGGTACTGATCTAAGTTTTATATTCTTATAGCAGAAATACGTAGAACACAAATCAGTGGGCGAACGTTAGATATCACTAGGGTTTTACTTCTATGTAATAATATTTGAATAGGGGTAATTATGAGAGTTAATGTCGCCTGTTAATTAATGAACACTGATACGCTTAGCACTCCCCCAATAGAATGGTTATACATGAATTATACTGGGGCAAAGATATAGCCACTTCATAGAAAGATTAATAAGTGAGTTTCTAGTTAGTACTGTAACAGGGTAGTACTAATAAAGTGAATCTTGGGTAGTATTTGGTTGGTCTGGTTCTGGTTATCTTGCGTCCGTGATGTTGGGGGCTAACGACTGGTTCCGCGGCCGTCCAGGGTGTCCATATGTAGGAAGTTCTCAAGACGGATCTCTTGGGGATCGTTGCTGGCTACACGCTTATATACCCACTGGTGTGTAAAGGTTATAAGGTGCACGTAGATTTCTTGTACGTGGACAGATGCTTCTATCTCAAATCTGCCACGGAGTCTGCCGGCTCTGGAACTCAAATCTCAGGAACAACACAAGGGCAGAGCTAGAGGTCAACTTAAGGGGGCCAGCCACTGGTTGGTGTCTATCTTTCAACTGATTTTACTGGGGGCTGGGCTGGGTTTATAGGCTCGGTTTTGGACCCTGTAGGCCATAGGGATCTCGAGTCTTATGGAATTATTTGAGCTCTCAATAGATACGGGGACTAGGTAAGGTATAATGTAGATGTATAATGTATAATGGGAGGTTTGACGTACCTCCCAACCTACCAAATAGGAAAATCTACTATTTGGTAGTAGTCTTGGAAAATCCAACGTCAAGGCTATTAACCTAATTGCAATGACGACTTGTCTATTTTGACTGCTATGTCGTCATTCCAACCGCGGTTAAAAAGAAAACGTCTAGAGTCTACTCCTTATCTTGCTCTAGGAGACGTTGTACATTAACCAAAACTACCACCGAAGGTGAAAAAAGCATAGAAGAGAAGAAAAAGGGGTTTACCTTAGTTACCGCTTAAGGCCCATCCCGTGTTCCGTCATGTGCAGATCCCTGTCGAACGTGCGCATGAGCGACCCTCTCTTGTCATCACATCTCACGTCAGCAGAAGAACGCGGATGGGCAGGGGTCCGGCGTGAGGGAGGGTATTATGTACGTTGGATTTTCCAAGACTACTACCAAATAGTAGGTTTTCCTATTTGGTAGGTTGGGAGGTACGTCAAACCTCCCAATTTGTTAGTAGTCTTGGCAAATCCAACGTCAAGGCTGCATAACAAATAGGAGGAGGACATCCAAGCCCAACCTACCAAAAAAAACTGCATAAAACAAAATTACGAATGACAAAGACACAATTTAAACAAGAGAGTTTAATAAAAGAGTGAAAAACTGAGGAGTAGCTAAAAAGAACAGTTTTAACACATGCCCGTCATTCATAGTAATGCAAAAAGATAGACTTGTCGGAAACCAAAAAGGTACTGTACCCAAAATCCCTTTTCTTCAAAAACCAACAAAAACACTGAACACAAGAACAAAACACAATTTTCAATGTGGCAAAAACACTTATGTACTGGAACAATACATAATCCCAAACTTGCAATCCAGTGTTGCAAACCCGTACACCCCCCCCCCCCCTCCCTTTGTCAAATAAAACAAAGGAAAAGAACGAGGGACAAGGGGGGAAGACCAGGGATCTTCGCCAGAGCACCAGGAAACACGACCCCCGAGAGCAATCACCGGCCGAGGGGGTCGAACACTGGACACGGAGAGGTAGGAGGAGATGAAGGAATTGATAGAAGACCACAAAACCGCTGAGGCGATGGCAGGGAAGGATCGACGTGGCAGGAACCGGAAGGAGGCAGCAAAGGATCTGACATCGTGCGCAGAACCCCTACAAACAGGGTGACGGGCACGAACGGGCCGACAAACGTGGCGGTCCATCTGCACCTGCGAGAGCCTCCCACCTGTCCGAGGAGACACCCACACAGCAGTACCCGAAGGCGGCGCCACAGACGCAACAGAGGAGTGCAAGGCTGACACCGGGCACAACACATGGCGAGGATGCCCATGCCGTAAAGCCTGGACGGCGAAAGGTTGGAAAACGGGGGCCTCCCTCCCATGCGTGGTAACAAAAGGAGGGGAGGAGGCGAACGAGACGCCATGCAAGGATGGGGAGAATCGCACGCAGTCCCGGGGCCGTGACAACGCCGCTAGTGCAGACACCCAATCCCCAGTGGCCAGAGCGACAAGGAAGAGTGGACGCCCGAGCAACGGAACCGGCGTAGCGGCCCTTGTATACGTGGGTGAAGCCAGAAGGACCAGAGCCCGCCCCAGATCCCACTGCGGAGGGACCTGGCGCGGAGGCGGTCGATCCCGGAAGGCAGCCGTCAGGAAGGAAACCAGCTCCTGTGGCGGAACGACTAGCCCAGCGACGGACCCAAAGACCCCCCGGACGGCAGACAAGTGGGTACGTATAGCGTCGACTGGAAAGCGACGTGTACGGAAGAGGTGAAACAAGGAGCGTAGGACGAGGGAAGGAGAGCCAACTGGCAGGCGAGCGGCCTGTAGCCACCTAGTAAAAGACCTCCAGCGGGACCCGTAAGTCCCCCAAGGAGAAGACGGCCAGGAACGCTGCAGGAAGTCAGTCAGGGCCCGGCCGGGGACCGGGAGCCACCGTGCCTCATGAACAAGCACGATGCGAAGGCCAAAGAGGTCCGCAGGTCCCCAACCTAGCCCAAGTGGAAGCCGGAGACAGGTAGAGGGACCGGACTCGGGCACCACCGCGGCAACCGGGCGGACCAAGTCCGTGCCGGCCACAGAGGCGCGAGGAGCCAGACGCAGCCGTGGTACAGCTGCAGCGTCGCGAGGACTGGGCACATCAACAGCGCGTCTGGCGGCGGAAAGATGTAGATCGACCGCCACCCGTACCAGGCTACCATGAAAGCGTCCGGACCCCCCCCGGAGCACGAGGCCGGAGGGAGAGGTCCAGAGGCAACTGGCGCGGCACCCCCGATGCGAACAAGGCGACCTCCGGAACACCTCAGGAAGCCGCGAGGTCGGCGAACACAGTCCGATTCATCGCCCATTCTACAAGAACGCCCTGCCCTCTCGACAGGGCGGCCGCCCAAAGGGTGGCAGGCCCGGGCAGGGAGGAGGCATGCAAGGAGAAGGGGTGTCGGTCCGCGAGGAAGAACAACTCCACCGAGACCCCCAATAGAGTCAACGACCTGGAGGACCCCCGCATAAGGAAACAGGGGACAGCTTGTCTGAGTGTCCAAACCGAAGGCCACCGACTTACCCCGAAGGGCCAGCGCGTGGTCCCGCAGGAAGAACAAAGGAACCAACAGTCCGAGGGAATAGACAGGTAAGAGGAGGGAGACCCACCCATCTGCCGGGAAGTGGACGTCCCAGGTTCGATTGGGAACCTCACCCAACCTCGCTCGACGTATCTGTGGCTACCCAGAACGTCGGCGGGGGGGCGGTCCAGGGCACAGCCGCAGAGAGCGAGCCCCGAGCAACCCAGCGACCGAGGCGTCGGCGAACGGTACGCGGGAGCGGCAGGAGCCGATCCATAGGGGCAACGGAAACACCGCGGTGCCCATGAGGAGGAGGCGGCGTAGCCAGAGGCTCCCTAAGGGAAGGGGCAGAGCGGCCCAATGCAGTGAACCCACGAACGAGTTCCAGAGCCACCCCGGGAGGGAGACCGAGTGCAACACGGCGAAGACCGTCCACCGAAGGTGCACCGCGGCCGGCAGACCCCGGGTCACCGTAGCGCCGGACAAAACCCATGCGAGACCGACCCATGGCACGACACGCGACGGGGTCAAGCGTGACTTGGGAACATCGAAGGGGAACCCTAACCGTGCGATGTTGCGAACGACTGTGAGGGCGTCGCCAATGCACAGTCCTAGGGCGTCGGAAACTACCAACCAATCGGCCAAGGAAAACAGGATCTGGAGCCCGCTCCTGAGGAGAGGACCCAGAGCCTGCCCCACCAGTGCGGAGAAGATCTGCGGCGCGATGTGGAGACCGAAGGGAAGGCCGTCGAACAGGAACACACGATCGGAAGTCCGAACGGCAAAGAATCGCTGGAAGCGATGATGAAGAGGAACGAGCCAAGACGCATCCTGGAGGGCCAGCGACACTACCCACGACAGAGGGCACAGGGCCAGGCGTACCAGGGGTACCGGCAGCATCCGAAACCGTGTGTGCACGAAGTGCCCGTTGAGGGCCGACAGATCCACCATCGGTCGCATCGCGTCGCAGTTCGTCGACGGTACCAGAAAGACACGGGAGAGGAAAACCGGGTGACCGGCGGTCAACTTCCTCGACGCTACCCAGCTCGGGCATGGAAGTGAACACGTGGGCCACCTCTGAAGAGATGGGCCGGCGTCGGTGACAAGAGCGGAGTGGGGATCTGGACGTCCACCTCCAGGTGAGACCCCTCCGCGCAACCCGCCGCCCCCAACGTCCCTCGCGGCTACCGAGGGGCGCAAGGGCGAAAACAACCCGAGGGAGCACCCGAGAGGAGGGGAGCGACCTGGTCGGCCAGGCGAGAAGGAGAACAAGGAGGCCGACTCAGAGAACTACACATTGTGTTGACGTGGAGGTACCCCCGGGACGGGCTGTGCGGGCATGAGCGCCACGTTGACCTCCTCTACCCCCGCCCCCCCCCAACCTCGTCGAAAAGGGCGGGCCACCCCAACCCCAGGCCGGCGCGGGGCTGACCCCTTTGAAGGGCGGCCGGAAGTGGAAGGCCGGCCAGCCCCGACACGGAGGGGATGAAAGGGGCAAGAACAGAAGTGCGAGGCGGAACCGACACACTGGCCTGCAACGTCCCAGTCCTGCGCCCGTGCAAGGCGGCAGCACTTGCAGCAGCACCCCGAAGAGGACCGGCAGAAGGACGGGACTGAGAAGACCCCGCGCGCGGCACAGCGCGTCGGTGCGTGACGTAAGCAGGGTCCGCAACGACACAGCGCGGCGTCGCGTGTCGGAAGCAGGGGCCGCTGACAGAGAAGCGTAGCATACCCAAGCATCCTGCTTAAAAAACCCTGACGTATATAGCGCAGAGTACAACAAACCCTGACGAATAACCAAGGGGGCCGGCCGGCAGAACGAAGACCGTACCGTCGGGCGTTGCCGAGTTGCCGCGCACAAAACCGCCTTCAGCTCGGGAACCAAAGACACCGCGAGCCGAAGGTGGATCCGCTGAACGCGGTCCAAACCCTCACGAAGAACGCCTGGCGCAGACGCCTCGAAAAGCCGCAGGTGGTGAACAGACGTCTGGAGGGAACCTAAAGACAAGACAATAAGTCCGTCACCCGCCGTCGCAAGGTAAAAACCTTGGCGACAGAGGGCTGATCCGGGTGAGAGAAGAATGGGGTAGCAATAGAACAAAGTTCAAGAACGGGCGCGCTCATCCAGGACCAGAACGCGCCGTCCAACCCGCCGACAGACACAAAAGGAGGCAAAATCAGTGATGACTCCGGGGGAGGGACGGAAGGAGAGCCGTCGACGGATCGGTGTGTGAAGTCGAAGGCCTCAGCAAACCAGGCCTCCAATGGGAGAGGGTGACCGAGCATGATGGCTAAGCCAGGCGTACCGGCGTCGCACAAACCTGTCCCAGAGGAGGACAGACCTGTCAACACAGCCAGGGACTGAACAGCCGGAAGGATGTCAGGGCGGCTGAAGTCTGACCAGAGCGTAGGCCTGCAGAAGGGAGGGGGACCATAGCAGGGGTAGGTAGGGTGAGGCGCTGAGGGTGAGTCACCGCCAAGAAGGGCGAGAAGAGGGAGTCTTCCATCGACTCCAAGCGCCCGTCGAAGCGTGACACAACCCAGCCCTGCATAGCCGACAATCGATCCGAGAGAGGCGACCCCCCCCCCCGATCGGTCGGCCCGCAGGGGCGAGCGTGAGCGGGAGCGAGACCCACGACACGAACCAGCAGCGTCGCGGCCCAAGGAAGGCGAGCGACGACGGTTGTGTCGCCGTTGAGGGACTCGTCCCCGATCACGAACGGCCGAGGGGGAAACAGCACCATTCCCCTCTTCCAGCGACACGTCAGCTCCTGAGAAAGGGGACCCCGAAACCTCGCGAAACCCCACCGAGGCAAGAGGAGGGGTACCCCCCTGGCGAGACGGTAAGTGAAGGTCAGGAAGAGAAGAATGAGGAGGAGCAGGACGACGGGAGTGGGAAGGCTGGCCGGGAGAAAGGAGGCCAGAAGGAGCCGCGGGGGGAAACAGAGCAAGGATCCCCGGGGCTGAGATAACAGGGCGGCCCGACACCGAGGCGGAGGAGGGAGGGACCACCACCGTAGGACGAGACCGTGAAGGAAGAATAGGCACTGAAGCAGGTGAAGTAGGAGAAGCAACGACATCCAGGCGCACCATCCTGGACAGTGTAGGAGGAGGGAGCAGAGGGCCAGCTACAGCATGAACAACCGCGCGCGGAGAGGACAACGTAAGAGGAAGTCGTCTGGGCTGGGGAAGCGGGCGGAAGGGAGTAGAGCCCCTAGCCGTAGAGGCCAGGGGAGGGCGCACAGGGGCAGAGCCGCTAACCCCGGCCACAGGGCGAGAACCATGACGAGGGCGATGGGCGTCGTCAAGGCGATCAGGAGGACGACGAGGCGAGCGAGAGCGTGGACGGAGCCGGGAAACCCCCCGACGATGGGACGACCGGCTGCGGGACGCAGGGGAGAGGGCCCGAGCAGGGAGAGGGCCAGGTGAACGGCCTTCAGTCGGGTCAGGGATACCCAGGGCGACGCGGATCCGGTCGGCAACAAAGGCCGGGGAACGGTGGCCCACAGTCCTAATGTGGCGGGAGACCATCGTCCACACCGACGGAAGGGAAGCAGAGGCCACAGCCGCCGCCGAGGAAAAAGGGCCATGGAGCAGCACAACCACCAGGGCCAGACACGTGCCACACAGAGCAGGGAGGTAGGCCGTAGAGGACACACAGAGCGAGTGGCGCAAGCAGGACTTGTGGCACTCCAAGCACGGGGAGCGACAACCAAGGCGAATGCAAGGCAGCCTACCTGCACTAGAAGAACACACACCATAATCAGCACGTCGAAGGAGTAAGTGGAGAGAATGTCCAAGAAGAACCAGGGAAGGAGCATGGGGAAACAGGAACACACATGCAAACAGGTATCCGTACTCACCCTAAACTGGGAGCACAGAGGTAGGTGAGGAGGGCGGCCGAGGCGGAAGAGCACAAGCAGAACCTGCAAAGATGGAGAAAGTGTTAACCACCACTCAACACCTCACATGCAGGGTCCATAACACCAGGAAAGTGCATACACCAATATAGTATCAGGCAACAAGATGACACAAAAAAGGTCAACAGTGAAAACCAACTATAACCGCAAATTTGCGGGCCAATGGAGGCATAACCGTACCGACACAACCCTCCCGCCTCACCGCGAGACCCCCCCAGCGATCTCCGCAAATTTGCGGGGAGCCGAAACGTCCCAGAGGACTGAATCGAGCACTCCGCAAATTTGCGGGGCCGGCCGAGATGGGCCGGCGCCGAAAAAGCGAGAGGAGCGTCTAGGGAATACCAAAAGAGGCCCAGAAAAAAGCGTCATCTCCTTATGAACTCCAAGCGACGATGGCCATCAAGCTGAGCAGTGTCTTCCTTGATAATATCCTGACTCAACCGGTCAAGGGAGAGGCAAGGAAGACACACCAGGGGAGAGGAGGCACATCCCCCAGGAACCACCCAACCCACAGAGATAGAGCAAAGCCCATGAGGAGAAGTGGCAGGAAGGGTGGTTTGGCACAAACAGGGGCCCCCGTGGGGTACCCCAGGATTGGGCAAAAGGTTATGAAAGGATGGAGGTGAAAACAGGAAGGGAAAACAAAAACCAGTAAATGAAACTGGCGAGAAAAAGGGTGGCCTAGCCGTGAGGAGAGAATGTGTCAGGGGCGAAAAACCCTGTGGTGTGAGGGAGGGGCCCCCGTGGGGTACCCCTGGATATCACGAACCACCAAGCGCCCAGGCCCTTGAGACACAGTGAAGGCTCGAAAGGGGGGACTCGGGAATAACGCTAATAATGCGGCCGACACAAACCCTACAAACAGCACCGCCACCACGAAATCTCAGATTGTGAACCAACTGTACACCTAGGCTATGAAAAAATGAAAACTCATAGGGGCATAGCAAGTCCTGAATGAGAAACAAGCTAGGCTAAAATAAGCTAAAAGCTAAACTATGCCCAGACTAACAGGAAAAAAGAATATGAAAAGAGAAAGAAATGAAAAACACACACGAGGAACGCCAGGCGCCCCCGTACCTTCGGTAGCTATTTCCACACGCGTCTCCATTAAACACACTGAGGAGCCCATTTACGTGTGCCCTAGATCACGTAACATCTGTCTAACAAAAAAGAAGGCCAGATAAGCCGAAACGAACCTAAACAGGGTGAATTAAAGGAGCACAACAAAAGCGACTTCATTCAATGGAGCGCGTGAAAAAATGATGACAAGAGAGGGTCGCTCATGCGCACGTTCGACAGGGATCTGCACATGACGGAACACGGGATGGGCCTTAAGCGGTAACTAAGGTAAACCCCTTTTTCTTCTCTTCTATGCTTTTTTCACCTTCGGTGGTAGTTTTGGTTAATGTACAACGTCTCCTAGAGCAAGATAAGGAGTAGACTCTAGACGTTTTCTTTTTAACCGCGGTTGGAATGACGACATAGCAGTCAAAATAGACAAGTCGTCATTGCAATTAGGTTAATAGCCTTGACGTTGGATTTACCAAGACTACTAACAAATGGTATAATGTAGAGTAATATGGATCAATAATTATAATGCAATATGACTCAATCTGCACGTTTGCCTTGTTACTTTTTATATTTGGAGCTTATATGAGGAAATATTTTGAACTTTTTGTGGCTACATAGAATGTTAGTGGCATGAATGATGGCACAAAAGAGAGAGAGGTTCTGGAAGTACTAGTGAATGCCAGGCTGGATGTACAGTATGTGGAATGACAGAGACCAAATGGAAAGGTTCAGATGTGAGAGAGTGGGAGTGTGGAATGGGTGTGTGTGCTGGAGTGAGTGAAGGAACAGCGAGAGAAGGTGCGTTTTTGTTTGTAAGTAGCAAATGGAAGGAATGTGTAAGAGAGTATGGGTCTGTGGGTTCAAGGATTGTGTGGGTGAGAATGAAAGTAGGAATACAAACGTGGGTGATTGTGTGTGTGTATGCCCCGACAGAGGATAAACTTGAAAGGAAGAAAGAGGAGTTCTGGATGAATGTGGAGGCGTGCCTGGAGAAGTTTGACAAGAACGAAAGAATATTTCTGATTGGGGATATGAATGGTAAGGTGGGTGATAGGAAAGTTGAGGGAGTGGTGGGAGGGTGGGGGGTACCATCAGAGGTGAATGGGAATGGTAGTTTATGTATGTGTGGATGAACGAATGAAGAAATCTGTGATGGATGCTAGGGTGTATAGGGGTATTGGAGGGGGTCTGTCTGATCATTAGGTAGTGGTAGCTAAGGTTAGGATACAAAAGAAGTGGGTGAGGAGAGCTGGAGGGAGGCGAGAGGAGGGTGGAGAGGTTGCAGGAGGAGGAAGTTAGGGAGGAGTACAGGAGAGCAGTGGAAAGACGACTAGGTGGGTTCGACCTGGAAGTTATGGAGGAAGTGGAGGAGATGAGCAAGGAGTTTAAGGATGAGATCTGTGCAGCATGAGAGGAGGTGTGTGGAGTGAAGAGAAGAGGGAGGGGAGTGAAAGGTACAGCATGGTGGACAGAAGAGGTAATTTATAGCTGTGGAAGAAAAGAAGAAAGCATATAGAGAGTGGTTGGGTAGTAGAGGGAATGAAGATTTCGAGAGACAGAAACGAGCGAGGTACGTGGAGAGTAAGAGGGTGGTCAAGAGAGTAGTGAAGGAAAGTAAGAAAAGAGTAGATGAGGAATTTGGAAGGAATCTGAGTGTAAAATGGAGGGAGAGTAAGAAACTGTTCTGGAAAGAAGTCAAGAAAGTTAGGGAAGGTAGCAAGGGTAACAGTAAGGGTGTGAAAGATAAGAATGGGAGAATGCTAGCCGAGAAGCAAGAGAGTCGAAAGATGGAGGGAGGAGGCGGTGGGGATCAGGAGGTCAGAAGTGTGGGAAGCCATGAAAAGAGTGAAGTTGGGGAAAGCACCAGGAACAGATGGAGTGTGTGGGGAAATGTTGAGGTATGGTGGTGAGATAGTGATAGAATGGGTATGGAAAATGTGCAAACTAGCATGGGAGAAGGGGAGTGCACCCGATGACTGGAAGACTGGCATAATAGTCCCCCTATATAAGGGCAAAGGGGAAAGAGGAGTGTGTGGTAACCACCGAGGAATATGTCTTCTAAGCGTAGTTGGGAAGGTATACAGTAGGGTAGTGATTGAGAGTGAGAGTGAGAACGGAGAAATGGATAGGCGACGAGCAGGGAGGTTCTAGGAAGGGAAGAGGATGTGTAGATCAGATTTTTACCATGAATTGTGTTGTGGAGAAATATCTGGAGAAACAACAAAACGTGTATGTTGCCTTTATGGACTTGGAGAAGGCCTATGACAGAGTGGATAGAGAAGGTTAGTGGAAAGTACTTAGAATATACGGAGTAGATGGCAAGTTGCTGAAAGCAGTGAAGAGCATGTATGAGGGCGCAAAGGCGGCAGTACGTGTGGAGAGTGAGCAGAGCGAGTTCTTTGACCTGAATGTTGGTTTGAAACAGGGGTGTGTGAAGTCCCTGTGGTTGTTTACTGTATATATGGATGGAGTCATGAAAGAAATACTGTACTATCAAGAGCAGTGGATGTTGGTGTATCGCTGAAAAGGGAAGGAATTGAGTGGAAGCTACCTATACTGCTGTTTGCGGATGATACAGTTCTGATGAGTGATAATGAATGGGAGTTGCAGGGTCTGGTAAATGAGTTTGGAACAGTGTGCGAAAAAGGGAATTTGAAGGTAAATGCCGGGAAGAGCAAGGTTATGGTCTTCGAAAGGGGTGAAGTCACAGAGTGTGAGGTGAAGCTGAACGGTCTGGCTATGGAGATCGTCAACTCTTTTAAGTATCTGGGCAGTGTGTTGAGTAAAGATGGGACTATGGATGAAGAAGTGCGGGAGGGTACAACAGGGGAAGAGGGTTGTAGGAACGCTGAAAGCAGTAACAAGAAATAGGGTGGTCAGTATGGAAGTGAAGAAGTCCTTGCATGTCAGTGTGGTAATCCCGACACTGACTTACGGAAGCGAAGCATGGACGTTGGTTGAGAGACTCAGACCAAGAGTGAGAGCAGTGGAAATTAATTACTTAAGAAGTGCGTGCGGAGTTACATGGAGGGATAGACAGACTAATGTGGAAGTAAGAAGGAGGTGTGGTGTGGAGGTAGATGTGCTGGAAAGTGTGAAAAGGAACAACTTGAGATGGTTCGGCCATATGGAACGTATGGAAAGCGAGAGAATGACTAAGAGGGTGTACGAGAGCGAGGTGGAGGGACAGAGAGGGAGAGGTAGACCGAATGAGAGGTGGAAGGGTGGAGTGAGGAAGTACAGTAGTCCCTCGAATTTTGCGTCTTTCAAATTTGCGAAATTTCGATTTTGCGAACGGGACCCAAGATTTGACCTTTTTTGCGGGACTTGATATGTGCGATATTACTTGAGTTTTGCGGGTGGCGCCAAATGATACGGGGTTTCCGCCCTAGTTTTGGGGGGGGAGGGGTAGCAGGGTCGTGACGTCGGGCCACCCTGCGCGCCCATGTTACTGTTTATAGATTCTCCCACGCTCCTATATGTTCTCACGCTCTCGCATAATCGACTTCCTTGGGCAAAATTGAAGTGTTACCTGTGCCCTGAGTCCCCTGAATCTGTATTTCTGTGTTTTTCTTTATTGTAGGATGTATAATTAAGTGTATGTGTCATAATGTGTGTACAAACAAGGACGAAAGTCACCAAAAAATAGGCCCTCGATGATGAGATGTCGACCATATTCAATTAATCCCATAAGGTTAGTTATTTGAAATTTACGATTTTGAATTTTGCGGGCTGCAATGTTGACCATATTCTCGCAAAATTCGAGGGAGTACTGTACATGAACGAAGGCGGTGCTGGTTGGGGGGAGGGACATCGACTGACTGGGGACAGAGGTGCATGGGGGCGGTTCGTTCATGGCCACCCCTTCGGGGATCACGGCGTCGGGCAATAGATAGATAGATAGATAGATAGATATGAGGAAATATTTTGAACTTTTCGGAGGTTTTAGAATGTTTTTTTATTCATACCAATCGCTGTGGCATAGGAACAGTGGTTATTTAGCTGCAGCTGGTGTAGCTATTTTAGCACTAATTCACCTAGGCCTAGTTTATGTCTATTCGCAGCCGTTCTCACAAAACACAAAATTTTGTAGCAAAATATATATTTTGACGTCTTATACTGTACTTTCTTACAGTTTCTTACAGTAGATCCTCTGGAAAAAGGCAAACTATGCCTGTGTATCCAGCTCAGTACCAGTACTTGCACTGCTGCGGTCGTTCACGGTGTTGGCGGCGGCGGTAGCAGACGCAACATTTTTACTATTCTGTATTTTTGTTTTATAATCAAACTTCAAATCTTGTCTTCCCCATGCTTTATCAAGATTACTTTCAAACTCCCTTATTGATTCGGAATCGACTACATACTGGGGCAGTGCGTTCCACTCATTTACCACTCTATCACAAAATGAGTTCTTTGCCTTCTCAAGCCTATTTCTTTCTTTGTAAATTTTCTTAGTGTCCTCTCGTTCTTGTTCCCTCCCGCATCAAGAAGATACCTTCACACACATCCTCATCGTACTTTCCTGACACTATCTTAAAAGTCTCTATCATATCCCCTCTCTTTCTCCTATATGCCAGTGTCGGAAGCCCCAGTGTCCTCAACCTCTGCTCATAGCCCGCGTTCTTCAACGTTGGTACCAGCTTGCTAGCTCTCCTCTGCACTTTCTCCACTGCTTCTATATCCTTTACCATATATGGAGCCCACACCTGGTTTGCATATTCCAGGTGCGGCCTAACCAGCGCTGTATATAGATTCCTGAAGATTTCTTCGTCAAGTGACACAAATGTCCTCCTTATCAGCCCTACAATTCTATTGGCTTTGTTTATCTTTTCCGCTAAATGTTCTGAGAAATTTAACTTATTGTCTATCACTACTCCTATATCCTTTTCTGCACTCACTTCCTCCATCGCTTCATACATACTGTATCCTACCTTGTCTATCTTGCTGGTCCCAATCCGCATGTACTTGCATTTTTTTGGATGAAAAGGCATTAACCAATGCTCAGACCATCCCTTCATGCCCTCCACATCTCCTTGAAGCAAACCCATATCTTCCTTACTCCTCACTCTTCTATACAGTTTAGTGTCATCCGCATACAGGTATACCTCACTTCCATTAGTTATAACTTCAGGCAAGTCGTTGATAAATATAACGAACAGCAGTGGTCCCAACACAGATCCCTGAGGTACCCCACTTGTAATTTCCCTCCACCCCGAGCCTATTCCATTCACCAGTACCCTCTGTCTCCGATCTTTCAGGAAGGCTTCTATCCATTTCACACATTTCTCCCCTATATTATAACTTCTAACTTTCTCTATTAACCTTTAATGTGGGACCTTATCGAAGGCCTTCATAAAATCGCAATATACCACGTCTATTACATCACCATCTTCTAGAATTTGCATCCAATCATCTACCACCTTAATTAGCTGTAGTACCGTCGACCTCCCCGGCAAGAATCCGAACTGTCTCCCACTGAAAAGTTGGTTTGACTTCATATGATCCATTATTCCTTCTCTAATTACCGTTTCCATTAGTTTACACACAACACTTGTCAAACTGACTGGTCTATAATTCCCTGGGTCATTTCTCTTTCCCTTCTTAAATATAGCTGTTATGTTCGCCTCTCTCCAATCCATCGGGATTTGTCCTGTATTAAACGATACCTCAAATAACATTTTCAATGGCTCTACTAACATCTCCCCTCCTTCCTTTATGATTCTTGGGTGTATCCCATCCGGTCCCGGTGACTTACTTCTGTTCATTTTTTCTATAGCCCTTCTTATTCTAGCATGGGAAAACTCTATTAGTTCTAGTGCCGGTGCCTGTTTGATGGGCATAGTAGGCACTGCATCCTCCGACTCCACTGTTAGTACCCCCCCAAAGTATTTCCCCAGCACCTCTGCTTTCTCCTTATCAGTCTCCGCTCTACTCCCATCATTCAACTTGAGATATCATTGAGAATAAATGTGAGCCGCATTGAGGCTGACAATTTACCTCCGTCAATTTTCAAAAGACGTTGCTTCCCATCAAGTGCGGGCTGCATCCTAGCTCCGTTAAACGGCAATATGTGTGCCTAAGAAGGGCGGTAGCTCCGTTTTTTACGGTAGAAAGACGAAAGTTGGCCCAGTGTGATACCCCCTTTAGGACCGTTACTGGGTTTCCTTCTCTTCTCCTTTAGATCAATTACAAATAAAGGGTTTTAGTGGGTTGCAGATGGGGGGGGGGGGTCAAAGCGGAGCAATTTTTGGGATGGATGTAGATTCCGGGCGTACAGTCGTCATTGTTTACATGGGGCGATTTCCGCGGTTAACTTCGCGTCTATTTTGACAGCGATTTTTTCAGTTATTTGCCCCCTGCCGGCAATATATATGATGATGCTCAGATGACAATATGTCATGCGGGGGTGAGGGGGGGCAAAGCCCCCCTTCAACATATCATTGTATCGAATGGCAATCAAAATAGACATCCGACAACCCCCCCCCCGCCGCCGCCGTCATGTTTACATTTGTCGATCGCCATAGTTAAGTTCGCGTCTATTTTGACGGCGATTTTTTTCGGTTATTGCCCCCTGCTGGAAATATATATGATGATGACAATATATCATGGGGGGGTGACCCCCCCCCCCCTCAACATATTATTGTATCCAAAGGCAGTCAAAATAGACGGGAACATGATGGCAAGCGTCCCGACGCCGGTCCGTGTAGTGTACACAAGGCTGGCGGTACGCCCGAACTCTAAATTCTACCCAAATTTTTTAGACTTATATTTATATGAGAAGGAATAGCCTAGGCCTAAGCCTATAGGAAAATTAACTACTGTAAGAATAGAATTGTTTTGTCCATTAGGCTAGGGCCTATAGCAATTCCAAAGACATAATTTAATCTAGGCTATAGCCTAGGCTACAGCACAATGGTGTATTTGCATAAAAGTCTATTATAGTAGGGTGTCAATCCACAAAATATGAATTGTGTTATCATTATGGTTTATTATTGTGGTACGATTTTAGTTACTGGACACCTATTTGACAGGTACCGCCAACGATTTAATACATATTTTTTTTCGGTTTCCACGCACCCAACACCAAGCTACACGCTTTTCTGGTGTACGGAACACTAAAAAAGCAATGGGGACACTTTAACCCGTACAGCCCCAGCGACGCGCGTGACGCGTCGGCGATGTATGTAACGCACAGCCCCAGAGACGCGGCCGACCGTAACCTCAGGTGTAGCCACTCAAGAGGGCTCAGATTTGTATGGGAACTGTGTACGTATCCCATGCAACCGTGCCGATGGTTGAAAACTCTCAAAGTCCACGTGCGTGCGCGTGAGCGCGCAATAACCTGTTTTTTGGGGGTAATTGCCTTCAATTTTTTATAATTTTTTACTCTTGTAAAATACGTTTTCGGGGGCTCTGTAGGACCATTCTTTAAGCTTTTTGAGCGGTTTTTCGTGGTTTTTCCTTCATTCCTAACCCTTTCGCTATTGTTTCTGGAATAAAACCATTTTTTGAAAACCGGCCGGGTTCTGGTGAACAAACATTACAAAACTAGCCGGGGCTGGACGGGTTGATAATGATAATATGAGACGAAATATAAAGACAACTCTGTTGCATTCGTGGAAGTAGCGTCGCTTTGTTTACTTTACGCTCGGAGTGACTTCCCGGTCCCGCCTTGGCAGTCGACTTAAAATGGCTAAGCTTATAACCAGTTGTTGGGTCCATTTTTTGATAAAGACTTGCGTTATAGGCCGTGGGATACAGGACAGGGTTGAGGGGGGGCTCTGCCCCCCCTCACCCCGCCGTGAATTACAATAATCGTCATCTATGTGGCCAGCAGGGGGCAAGTAAAACAGCTGGCCGTCACCTCGAGCGTCCTGGGTAAACAAACCGCGACGATCCGAAGCGACGACGGACTCCCCCCCCCGCCGATTTTCGGCCCAAACCCCCCCCCCCCCCCCCCCGTTTTATTCTCGTCGAAAACCACATTTAAAAAGTTATTATATCGTTTTCAATACTATTACCGGACCAGAAAAAGGTGTGGTAGCATTCAAGGAGACTACTGCAGGACTCTTCTTCTTCTTCTTCTTACCTCTGACCGGGTATTGGCTATCCTAGTGTTTACTAGCCTATACCTCTTTGAAAGGACATTAGCCTAACCTAACAACCTTACCTAACCTATCCTAGTATTATAGGTGGGGGCTGCCTCCCCCACACCCCCTCTTTGACTTTGATTTTTGGTGTATTTGTCTGTGAAGTGGGTATTTTTCAATTTGTTGATAACGAAAATCCTCCATGCGGACTAGGCCCTATATGGAGAAAAATATGGCGAATCTATTGGTGCCTAATTTCACTAATAAATTGTTTCTCATAACGTCGCATTAGTGTCCTTGAATATTATCAAAGGTGTAGCTTGGTGTTGGATGCATGGAAACCGAAAACAAATATGTATTAAATCCTCGGTGGTACCTGTCAAATAAGTGTCCAGTAACTAAAATCGTACCATTATTTTGTTATCATTATAGCGCGACGGAGCAGCGAGTGCCGAAGGCGCGATTCATTACATTGAGCATATTTATCAATACCAAGTATCAGTGTGGAATGTTTTCATAGAAATACATTGAGCGTATTTATCAATAACAAATATCAGTGTGTACAGTTAGTACAGTTTGTACTATTGAATTTGAATTAATGCTGTCTTGGACTGTGGACACCCTTAATACCATATTATTCCAATACAATACCCAATCACTTTGGCAATTTGGCTAGGCACTCCAAATTCTTATGAAGTTGTGTTCTGTAACATTAACTCCTTCAGACATATTATGTTCCAGTAAGTCCACGGAGGCGGGCGCCCGGTATCATTGCCACTGCACCACACAACTGTCAAAACCACACTGCTGGCCGTTAGAATTGTCGGAGGAACCTGGGGTTGCCACCAACCGACAGATCTTCATCTAACTTACCGGACTTACTGAGCTCATATGACGCACAATCGCGTCATAAACTTATTGGAGAGGCATGTAGATAAGTCCATATGACGCGATCGCGTCATATGACGTTCGAGATGACGGCCAGCTGTTTTACTTGCCCCCTGCTGGCCACATAGCCTAGATGACGATTATTATAATTCACGGGGGGGCAGAGCCCCCCCTCAACCCTGTCCTATATCCCACGCCTTATAACTCAAGTTTTCCTCAACCCTGTCCTGTATCCCACGCCTTATAACTCAAGTTTTTATCAAAAAATTTACCCAACAAGCTTAGCCATTTGAAGTCGACCGCCAAGGCGGCGGGACCAGCAAGTCACTCCGACCGTAAAGTAAACAAAGCGACGCTACTTCCACGAACGCAACCGAGTTGTCTTTATATTTCGTCTCATATTATCATTATTAAAGTGTCCCCATTGCTTTTTTAGTGTTTCGTACCCCAGAAAAGGGTGTAGCTTGGTGTTGGATGCGTGGAAACCGATAACAAATAGCCTAGGCCTATGTATTAAATCGTTGGTGGTACCTGTCAAATAGGTGTCCAGTAACTAAAATCGTACCAAGACAAAAAAGGAAGGACTACGCTTTTGTTTGACACCCTGGCCCGGAGGGGGGGGGGGGGGAGAAGAAGCACCACTTCTAAAGAATTACCAATAGGCCTAGGCCTAGGCCTAAAAAAAAAAATAGCCTAAGCTAAAACTCTTGACTGTCACACAATAGACATTTAGGCCTACCCAATTTTCTTATAAAATATTAGCCAAATAGCCTATTACTCTACAAGTGGCTAATGTCTGTGGTATAGCCTAGGCTAAGGTGAAAATAACAACAAACATTACTGGACCTGATCTTGTTTTATATGGGCGATTTTGAAATCATCGCGCCCCTAATTTCATGAAATATATTAAATTGAATCTTACCTTGATTTAATTGGACACAAGCAATTCACAGAGTTATTTAAAATAGCCTAGTTGTAGATATCGCCCTGTAGGCCTAATGACTTTTTGTTATTGATAGGACATTGTTGCCAGATCAGGATGTGATTCGGGAAGTAATGCCTTAACAACGGCATTACTCACAGCTCAGTTCACTTTGATGGTCGGAAAGACTCCTAGGATTTTGGTTTTAGTTTTATTTATTTATGTGTCGTGCTCTTTCACTGTGATTATCTTATTAGTTGTTCATGTTTCCTCCAAACCTTGTAGATTACATTTTTGGTTCTTGTAGTATGTAGTACAGTCTTCCTAGTAACTTATCCTCGTCTTCGATGTAAGGTTGTTGCAGCAACGGCTCCTCTCTTCTCTCCTCCGTAAATTCCCTGTACCATAGTACAAAGTGCTTTAGATTCTCCATCGCTGCCCCACACAAGTCACATTTAGTATCACCTCCACTGTGTCAGTTTCTATCTTTGAGCTGTAGGTTGTTGGTTCTTCCTTTGAAAAGGACCACTGATGCTGGTCGGTTGTCATATAGTCAACCGTACTACCGCTAATTAAGGTGGTAAATGATTGTATGCAAATTCTGAAGGATGGTGATGTTATAGACGTGGTATATTGCGATTTTATGAAGGCCTTCGATAAGGTCCTACATAAAAGGTTGTTAGAGAAAGTTAGAAGCTATAGTATAGAGGAGAAATGTGTGAAATGGATAGAAGCCTTCCTGAAAGATCGAAGACAGAGGGTACTGGTGAATGGAATAGGCTCGGGGTGGAGGGAAATTACAAGTGGGGTACCTCAGGGATCTGTGTTGGGACCACTACTGTTCGTTATATTTATCAACGACTTACCTGAAGTTATAACCAATGGAAGTGAGATATACCTGTATGCGGATGACACTAAGCTGTATAGAAGATTGAGGAGTAACGAAGATGTAGGCTTTCTTCAAGGAGATGTGGAGGGCATGAAGGGATGGTCTGAACATTGGTTAATGCCTTTTCATCCAAAAAAATGCAAGTACATGCGGATTGGGACCAGCAAGATAGACAAGGTAGGATACAGCATGTATGAAGCGATGGAGGAAGTGAATGCAGAAAAGGATATAGGAGTAGTGATAGACAATAAGTTAAATTTCTCAGAACATTTAGCGGAAAAGATAAACAAAGCCAATAAAATTGTAGGGCTGATAAGGAGGACATTTGTGTCACTTGACGAAGAAATATTCAGGAATCTCTATACAGCGCTAGTTAGGCCGCACCTGGAATATGCGAACCAGGTGTGGGCTCCATATATGGTAAAGGATATAGAAGCAGTGGAGAAAGTGCAGAGGAGAGCTAGCATGCTAGTACCAACGTTGAAGAACGCGGGCTATGAGCAGAGGTTGAGGACACTGGGACTTCCGACACAGGCATATAGGAGAAAGAGAGGGGATATGATAGAGACTTTTAAGATAGTGTCAGGAAAGTATGATGAGGATGTGTGTGAAGGTATCTTCTTGATGCGGGAGGGAACAAGAACGAGAGGACACTCTAAGAAAATTTACAAAGAAAGAAATAGGCTTGAAAAGGCAAAGAACTCATTTTGTGATAGAGTGGTAAATGAGTGGAATGCACTGCCCCAGTATGTAGTCGATTCCGAATCAATAAGGAAGTTTGAAAGTAATCTTGATAAAGCATGGGGAAGACAAGATTTGAAGTTTGATTATAAAGCAAAAATACAGAATAGTAAAAATGTTGCGTCTGCTGCCGCCGCCGCCAACACAGTGAACGACCACAGTAGTGCAAGTACTGGCACTGAGCTGGATACACAGGCCTAGTTTGCCTTTTTCCAGAGGATCTACTGTAAGAAACTGTAAGAATGTTCTTAATCTTCTGCTTCCAAGTTCTGTAGATCTTCAGACTAGTTGCTTGTAGTCCGTCACTATGATTTTTATATGATTTTTGATTGTCTTTACCCATTAATCGTGTTTTAAAGTCTTCATTTCTTGTAGCACTCTCCTCAATACCTAATTTTTTCTCCTTTCTCGCATTCTATGTATTGTAGATATTGTATACCCACATAAGAGTCAAGTCTTGAAGCGCATTTTTCACCTACATTAAGAGTGCCAATGGACGTTTTTATGACTTTGATTATAACATTAACTTCAAAATCTTTTTAATCATCTCCTAATATCATAAAACACGCATGGATTTCGTTGTCAGGAGAATGATGCACATATATAAAGACAGTATCACTCAGCAAAAAGCTCAAGGAAGGGACTGGAGTTCTTGCAGAGAGGCTCGAGTCCTGACGATATTCTTGACTTACAGTGTGCTGGCTTAATAATCCAATAGGGTTGAGAGCCTCTGAAGTCCTATTTTAACTAGCAAAAGCTCTTTTGCTACCTATTGCCAACGAATGGTACTTCTAAGAGCCGAAAAAAGGAATAAGGAATATGTAACCAAGTTCATGCGGGTTTACTTCTATATAAAAATATGACGTGCAAAACAAGATAATGTAATAAAGAACATCATTACAAGTAGAAAATATATATTCCACAAATTGTTCTATTATGACATAACATAAGAAACCGGAAATCTGTATAAAATACCACAGGAACGAAAAATCTGAGCGAAAACCTCCACCCCTAACGAGCCACAGGAACGAAAATCCTGAGAGCGAAACCCCCATCCCCAACGAGATCCCCCGGTCCCTTTTTCATCCACGATTTGGTCTCTCTCTCTCTCCCAATTCATTCAACATATTATACGTCTCTCAATCAGTCTTCTAATATACAAACCATAATACTTTACTCACTGATATTCTTGATGTACCACCTAAGTATGTATTTAATTATGTAACCACCATACAGGCTATAATACTTTCATTGTGTAGGTTCGAGGCGATCTAAGACACCTTAGCTTCCATTTCACACCAAATCAGATCGTGATTACGTCAGCCCTGTATTTAGTTATATAACAATCATAGTCCCCCCCCCAATTCTAGCAATTCTATGCCTCTAACCTCCCGTTGTTTTATCCACTAACTATATATATTCCCAACCTTCCTAATACCACCTCCATTTCACTAGACAAAATACCTAGGAGTAATTCCGAGATTAATTATGAAATTACACTACAGCCCCATAACTCACTGAGATCCACATTGCTATTTTATTGATGTACCAACTCCCTAATGTTAACATTATTTTGGGAACTTGTAAAAAGAGAAGACACCTATCTTCGTTCCCCCATTTTTAGCAGTTAGCTATGCATAACCTCACGTTGCATTGTTCGTCAGTCAATTTGTGTCCCTTGCCAGTTCTTGTATTGATTTATGCCTGTTGATTTAGATAAGTTAATTACGAGTTATGTAACAACCTTTAACCACGACACTATACACCCAATAACCCTATGCCAGTTATTGTATTGATTTAGGCCTGTTAATTCGAATAAACTCACTTTGACCAATCTGCAGACGATTATCAGGAGAGATGCAGGAAAGCTACCTCGTATCTCTCTCTCCATGACGAGTATAGATATATGTACCCCCGTGCTCAGTCGCCCCCCTTGCCTTGTTCTTCTAGTAACTAAGTATATATATAATATTAACCGGAGTATGCCACCAGTATTGATACGACATAGCGGCACTGTCCTTGTGTCGTATTGTGCCACGTGCATACCAAACTGGTTTTCATCATCTTATTAGGACAACGTCTTAATATGCCGTCTAAAATGCCCCAGAACGAGAAGCCCACCACAGAAGCCACGAGCGAACACCACACAGAAACACCCGAAAGAAAGGCCCACATAACGAAAGGACCAGGTGACCGAGCCAACCAGTTCAGACAGGCCGAAGCCCGCAGGGCTAAGCAGCTCCAAACCACACCTGCCTACCCCTTCTAAACACTGACCTTTCCCACACCTCGCATATACACTACCCCTCGTGTCCTACACCTCTACCTACAATCCTACATGATGATGAACATAAATACACCTTAAAGTTAATACACCCATGCCCCGTCCCTAAATTAGGATGTCAATATCAACATACCCTAAAAATACCTTGTCTTGCCAGACTAAGTTTCTGAAGACCAATCCCCCCATAAATCTATGTATGTTCCTCCCAGGTTAAAACACCCATGCCCTGTCCCTAGGTTGAGCAAATGCCGACCAGTTCAGACAGCCATAAATCTATGTATTCAATCCTTAGGTTAGTTATCTTTATCCGCCATTGTGTTCATCTCTTCCATTTACTTATCCACCATTGTTATACGTCTTCCAATCACCTCCTTCGTATCCACAGTACACTACTCTATTTTTGCTTCATGTCCTACACCTCTTACCCGCCAGACTCTACCTACATGATGATGAACATGAGTACACATTCATTTAAAACACCCATGCCCTGTCCCTAGGTTGAGCCAATGCCAACCAGTTCAGACAGCCATAAATCTATGTATGTTCTTCCATCCGAGAAGTCATATGTTCACTCCCTTAAAATACCTTGTCTTGCCAGACTAAATTTCTGAAGACCAACCGCCCCCATAAATCTATGTATGTTCTTCCATCCGAGAAGTAGTATGTTAAACCCCATGTCATAATTGATAAGAAACTATGATACCCACGGGTACACCATTGTATATATAACCATTATTCCTGTAAGACCTAGACCGAGATAATGACTGAAGATGTTAGCCACCATTCAGTAACTCTAATTCTTACCCCAACCAGAGATTGTATAGATAACCTTTTTTTACCATGGTCTACACACATATCTACCACAAAACAATAATGAAGTACCCCTACGAACTGCCGCTTTTCTTTGGTCTATATTTCATAGAAAACGCAGTTCCCAGGGACAACTAGATCAGCAAGAAATCGTGTCAAATAATAGTGTCCATAACCCCTCGTATTGACGAGTAATAATACACCATGTTTTTCCCTACTTTTATCCACAGTCAAGTACACACCTACAGTTAACATCCTTTTCCCCACAGCCCACATTCCACATGATTCTATCCTTTCCAGACTCATATACCACCCCGTATTTGCTCATCCCCCGGTAGCATTTGGCTAACGTACTTTCACTGTCATCAACCCCCATACTCCAATATCAACTGTAGTCTAATGCCACCCCTACGCCCGGAGACCTTAGGGTCAAACTTCCACGTAGCCCCCTGAACCCTCTCCCTCTCATTAACCCCCCACGCTCCTCGACTCCTTTCCGACCTAGCCTCTCCATCATACCTCCTGAAGATCCTTGATTTTTCCGTTGCTAACGTTCTCAAACCTTTTATATATATACTCCTATCCAGCCTACCTTCCCTTAGTAGGACGGAACAACAGTAGAACTTTACTAACCCTCTGCATGCCATCTATTCCCTCACAACCCATTCACAACCCTGTACCCAATGATCGTCAGTGCGAGGCTAGCCGCCTCGCCAGTGACTAACTTCTGTTGCCATACTTCCTGATAAATGTGGCAGAGTTAGCAACCCAGTCTCCACCACATCCAGCAAACCATGCAATGAACAACCCAACCGATTAAACCAGCTAGTCAAGGCACCTTCGGTTTTGGTATTACGAACGCCCATATCTGTCTCATAAACAGAGGGTTATTACAAACACTTGTGCTATGGCAAGCCCCTAGCCACAGCCGCCGGACAACCATCATGGAGAGAGGGCGCGCATCTACCCCTTTTTACCCACCCGAGGAGGGAGAACCCCACCCCTGCGGAGGTATACCTGACCCCTGTTTTGACTTCCGGGTCATTGCCAGGTAGCACAGGAATTCTTCCTATCAATGAACTAACCATGCATGACTAACCCCTTTACTAACCTCTATTAACCCACAATAACCCATTCACCTTTCTTGCATACTCGGATAATCAAATTAGCACCTCAGCTATACCATAGAAGGAAGATTGAGCAAAATAAGAGAGACACTCCTATCACAGCTGTCCCAGTCCTCCTCGCAAAGTAGATCCAGTCTCCCTCCGCTCAATACTTCCAATATAGCCAAAATAGTACCTCTTACTAAGGCTCAGTTATATCACATTATGAAGGCTCCCTATAGCCATGTGCCACAACAGTAATCACCACCTTACCTAGTCCCTGTATCTATTGAGAGCTCAAATAATTCCATAAGACTCGAGATTCCTATGGCCTACAGGGTCCAAAACCGAGCCTATAAACCCAGCCCAGCCCCCAGTAAAATCAGTTGAAAGATAGACACCAACCAATGGCTGGCCCCCTTAAGTTGACCTCTAGCTCTGCCCTTGTGTTGTTCCTGAGATTTGAGTTCCAGAGCCGGCAGACTCCGTGGCAGATTTGAGATAGAAGCATCTGTCCACGTACAAGAAATCTACGTGCACCTTATAACCTTTACACACCAGTGGGTATATAAGCGTGTAGCCAGCAACGATCCCCAAGAGATCCGTCTTGAGAACTTCCTACATATGGACACCCTGGACGGCCGCGGAACCAGTCGTTAGCCCCAACATCACGGACGCAAGATAACCAGAACCAGACCAACCAAATACTACCCAAGATTCACTTTATTAGTACTACCCTGTTACAGTACTAACTAGAAACTCACTTATTAATCTTTCTATGAAGTGGCTATATCTTTGCCCCAGTATAATTCATGTATAACCATTCTATTGGGGAGTGCTAAGCGTATCAGTGTTCATTAATTAACAGGCGACATTAACTCTCATAATTACCCCTATTCAGATATTATTACATAGAAGTAAAACCCTAGTGATATCTAACGTTCGCCCACTGATTTGTGTTCTACGTATTTCTGCTATAAGAATATAAAACTTAGATCAGTACCCCCCTGAGGTTACTAGAATTCCCGTACTCTAAAAATACGTGTGTCTAATTCTAGTCTGTGAGTTACTCTTTGTGCACCAGAACTGCCAGTAATAAATCTAATTAGTGAAATTGAATCTATAAGTAACATTGATGTCTTCCAGTATATAAACTTGCGAACCAAGCCAGTGATCAGAAGAGTATACCTGAACGTTGGAAGTGGGAGACTAGGCTCCATCCAGATCCACTCATGCTAGTTGTTCATTTCTATCATTTGTCTTGTACGAGTATTCATACCTTCTTATGCTTCCTATTTATCCTCTTCAATAAATGTGATCGTGTGTCTTGTTACCGTGTGTTTATTTTGTGTTCTCTATTCCTCATACCTTGTATTGTGCATGCAGCCTTATATACCCAGTCAGTTAGAACTCACATTACCCAAGTTAATCCTGTAGAAAAACAGGGCATAACACCGTCATTTATGCATGTATTCAATCCTTAGGTTAATTATCTTTTATCCGCCATTGTGTTCCTCTCTTCCATTTACTTTTCCACAATTATTAAAAGTCTTCCAATCACCTCCTCCGTATCCACAATCCACACTACTCTGTTTTGCTTCGTGACCCTATGCTCAGTGGTCACCTGTTTTGTGGGTCACCCTGTCTTTTGCTCCTTCACGCCCCGCTGCACACGCCACCCTACCTGTTCGATTGTAGGGGAATGCCACCCCTATGTCCAGCGCATTAAGGGTCACGACCCTAGGTTACGAGCGGCGCGGCGCCTAGCCTCAAACCACCCCCTTTCCAATATCCAACCCCCCCCTGTAAAGACGCCCAGACGAACGTTCTAACATGCCGATCCCGTTCATTTCCTCACCCCAATAAATAGCAGATAAAGACTCATTCCATTTACTACCCCAACTCACAACCTGAACCAGGAGGGCGGACGGCGCGAGGCTACAGCAGCCAACCTCTCACCCCTAAGAAGTCGACGGTTCCGCCTGACTTGCATTTTCACGAAAATTACTATTATGAGCCCCATGAGTAATCCTAGTAAGTAAAAACTAGAACCCAGGATCAACCCTCTCTAGGAGTATCACTCTTGACACCACCACATCATAAGAAAACCCCATTAGCGTAGAGAATCCCATATATACATATTTAAGGAGTGGCATGCCCCCCCACCCCAAAGGGACGACCCCAACCCCCGCGGACGTTCACCATGACCCACACGTAGCCAACAACTTCTTGCCAGACACCAGGTGAATTTCCAATAGGTGATGAACTAACCCTCTAAATACCTATCCAAATACCATCCTATCCCATCCTTAACCAAAACCAAAATCTTCCTTATCCCATCCTAGATTACGAATAGCATGTCAGCTAGACCAGAGAAGGATATTTAGGTGAATTGATGAATAATACCTCCCAGCCTATTCACGTAGTGCGCCAGTAAAGTAGTCCCTATGAACCTTCACCAAATCCGCCTAAATAACTCTACTAGTACCTCATACTAGAGTTAAGATATCCACGATCATAAATCAGATCACAAGTTACTTACCGGCACATTAAAGACCCCCTCCCTAACCCCCTAAGTTCACCAGAATAAATTAACTACTTCATAGCATTGACATCCAATACTTCTAGAACATTCCTGAAGCTTCCTTGACCTGCCTATAAATAAGACCCAGAGACAACAGTTGGGCAGTTGAATATTAGAGCCCAAAGCAACAGTTGTCCACACTGCGGTGGCTTTCTAATACCCCCTCCCCCCTCAAGAGTCACGATAGTTCGGCGTTCCGTAATCTGTGCAACTCTGTGAGGAAGTGATTTAACCCTTTACGAATGTTTTATTGCGATCGGGACTACCGGCAGTAATATTATATTTGTGGACAACAAATTCAGTCAGGGTAACATAGGACACCCTAGACCCCGCCGGAGTATAAGAGCTGTGATACTAGTTATGGGTATTGTTGATATGAAAATTTCTCTGTACTATTCAGTGCAGGAAATTGTGCTAGTACAATGATAGTACAAACAACAGTGTTGTTATAGTAGTTTAGCTGTGAAAGCAATTTAGTTTAAGCATTGGATATATTTTGCAAAATATTTCCACGAGTATTATGGGGTTATATGTGCACATGTAAACTTATAAGTTTTTATTTTTCACCACATATGTTGAGTGGGGTGCCTTTTTAACTTACAGATCTGTTCCCAGAGTCTCAAGAGATAACCTTTTGTATCAAGCAGGCTTCTTTGAAGCACGCCCCTGCTTGACCCCCTTTTGTATATATGTGCTGCGCCATTAAATATATTTTTCAAAGTAAGGATACTATGTGGTTGTTTGATTATCTGCTTTTCTAGAGTTATGATATGATTACGAATGTCCCCCTCCAGTCTTAGAAATCAGGCATGTTCGTCAATGATGGAGGGGCCACTAATAAATTATAGGTTTGACTCCTGTAAGGAGATAAAGAAAACCTAATATTTAGTAGTGGCCCCGTAATCATTGACGACTGGGGCCCTCCCGACCATCCCCTTCCCATTCGTTGATGTATTAAGGATTTTGGTTTACTTGATATGTCAGTGAAGGAAGAATGACGCCTGAGTCAGCGTCTGGTCAAAGATCCACACAAGTACATCCACGATATTATGGAAAGCTTATTGAATAGTTATTCTTATTTTCTTTTTTACGAAGTTTTTTCGTAGTGAGAACCCAATTCATAATGACTGAAGCCATGAGTGAGGTCATGTGCACTCATGATGAAGGCTCCTCAAATTTTAAATGCTCTGCGCGGTAGATTCAAACTACGGTGGATGAGTGTTTGAAGAGGGTGCCTTATGTAATAGGCATGTTCGTCAATGATTACGGGGCCACTACTAAATATTAGGTTTTCTTTATCTCCTTACAGGAGTCAAACCTATATTTTATGTTAAAAGGGATTATGCGAGAAACTCTTGAGTGAGGACTCGGCAAGAATAACTCCTTGGCAACAATCGACTGTCTTAACCCATCAGCAATTGTTGCCAAAAAGGTGCACAACCACCCGCAAGAAGCCCATCTGCAAACCTTCTCTACACTGCCGGACAGCTTGGACGGTCCCAGAGCTACTGTTAACCCCCAACATCACTAACGCAAGATAACCAGGAAAACTCCATCACAGTGTTACTTCACAGAGTACCAGTGTTACGGTGCTATTAACCCAGGAACTGCGGGAAGACTCTTAAGAGTTCCCCCGGCGGACTGCGGGAAGACTCTTAAGAGTCAGGGAAAAAAAACATCAATTTAAAACACCGCATTTTTTTTTTTTTTTTGCCCCTGGGCCATGCAAAATATCACTCCTCTACCTCCCCTCCTTCCCCACTTTCCTCCCCTCCTTCAGTTATCACCTATTTTCCCTGTTATTCCCTTATTCTGTGGTATATTTTTGTGCTAACATTAGCGAGTTGCAAGCAGGGCATTGTCATCACTGTTAGCAAGCGAGTGCAAGAGAGAGAGAGAGTATCGATCGACAGTGTCTCTCCAGACTTGGGGAAAAGTGGTGGGAAAGGAGGTTGCCTCAGCCATACATTATTTAACTCCCGGCCTGTATCGCCGATTTTGACCATCCAAACGCTGTTTCCACTTGTTTTATTGTTGTAACAGGTTAATACCTTTATAATCAACCTATAATAGGCGCATATGGAGAAGTATTAATGCTATTTATGGTAAAATAAATATTTTAGTGATGGAAACAGCTCAAATACGTGCGCACAGGCAGAGGTGTCTCATACCCCCCATGCGCACTTCAGAGGTTAACTATAAACCATCCAGTGTATTCGATTGTGTCTCAACTTTCTCTGATGTTATAACAAGTGATTATGCTAGTACACATTAATATATATCAGTGAAATTTAGCTTAGGCGAACTGACTCCCATAATTATTCTTGCCATCAGGTTTAACCTGATTCGCCCTCACTGATATTTTCGGTCCGAAGTATCACCTAGACAAGTGAACACTCTAGACCAGTGCAACTAGTTACAGTTATCCCTTTACGTTAATTCTTGGGCAATAACCACATTACTTATACTTTCATCCTTGATTAAGAGTCATATTACCAGAGAGAGTTAACAAAGCGAAATGCCTAATCTGTGTGATTCATGTACCCTACGTATCATAAAGCAATGTGATCAGAAGAATAATGCCTGAACGTTGGAAGTGGGAAGTATGTCTCTATCCAAATCCGCGATAAGTGCTGGGAGATTGTAATAAGTCCAATAACCTACCTGAGTGCTCCAACATCTATTGTTCGTGGAATTCTATTACATACCTTCTACCTGAGTGTTATTTAGAATAAAGCTGTATTACAAACCATTTATCCGAGATTATCTATGTCCTCTGTTGATTCTCTTTATGTATTTTGCAAGAAATCCAATAGCCCAGTCTTGCAGAACTCACCTATACCAAGTTAATCCTGTATAAAATCAGGGCATAACACTGTATAAGGCCGACCTGCCCACTAGAGGCAGATCCCATTCACACACAAACCATATATTTCGTATGACTATCCAGTTTGCACTTGAATTTTTCTACCGTTCCTGAACTAATCACTGCACCAGGCAATCTATTCCACACATCTACAACTCAGTTCCTAAACAAATGACAAATAAAAGTAAAGATTAATTGAATTCGTTCCTGATAGTGCATTGCAGGCAAACCATATACTGTTCATTCATGTATATTCATGTTCATTCATATATTATAGGTTTGACTCCTGCAAGGAGATAAAGAAAACCTAATATTTAGTAGTGGCCCCGTAATCATTGACGATTATGCCTATTACATAAGGCATCCTCTTCAAACACTCATTTACCGTAGTTTGAATCTACCGCGCAGAGCATAAAAAATTGAGGACCCTTCATCATGAGCGCACGCAACCTCACTCATGGTTCGTCATTATGAAATTGGGTACTCACTACGAAAAAACTTCGTAAAAAATAACAAATAAAAAGAAAATAAGAATAACTAATCATAAGCTTTCCATAACTTCGTGGATGTACTTGTGTGGATCTTTGACCAGACTCTGACTTCAGGCGTCATTCTTCCTTCACTGACATATCAAGTAAACCAAAATCCTTAATACATCAACGAATGGGAAGGGGATGGTCGGGAGGGCCCCAGTCGTCAATGATTACGGGGCCACTACTAAATAATAGGTTTTCTTTATCTCCTTGCAGGAGTCAAACCTATAATTTATTAGTGGCCCCTCCATCATTGACGATTATGCCTGATATCTAAGACTGGAGGGGGACATTCGTAATCATATCATAACTCTAGCAAAAGCAGATAATCAAACAACCACATAGTATTCTTACTTTGTAAAAAATATATATTTGTGTGCATAAACTTTATACAGCATATAAATCAGGCTGGGAAAGATTAGGTATAGCCCGGCAGCCCGGCTAGCCCGGATATGTTGCCGGGCAAGTGCTTTTTAATGTTGGTCTGCCCGGCGGTAGCCCGGGGGACAAGTCCAATTTTTTGCCTTTTAAACCTTGAAAAATGCTAAAATTAATATAAAAACAAACATACACACTTTCCATAAATATAAATAAAGTATAAGAGACAGGCAGATGTATCTACTATTTCCACTTTCAACGACCATTGATTACTGGTAACGTAACGGCTGGTTTTCGATTCACGTTAATTTCACGTCACTATTCTCTCTATCTCCTCTCCTCTCCTCCTCCTCCTCCTCCTCCCCCCCCCCGTAGGCCTACATAATATTATAACCGTTGGACGGTTGGATAGAGAAGAGGTACTTCCGAATAGGCGGCTCGCTCGCCGCTCTTTATCAATAACATTAGTGTTTCAATTGTCGCCGGGGAAGCACGTGTTTAGTGAGAAAATGTACTATAATGAGTGTGTCTAAGAAATAACAGGCTTCCTTGACAAGTTTCTTAACACTAAAACAACCACCATCAACAAGTACAACTAGGTAAAACCGTTGTTTTAAAATAGTTTGTTAACTTTTTTGTATCTAGCCTAGTCAGTCTGTCAGACGATAGATTTCTCTTATTGACTCGCCTCTTAAGTGAAAATTGTTGGTAAGCTACTCCACCTATGTTTTCTACCTAAGATATTTACTTAATGTTACAAAAATGTGTTTATAAACAATCTTAAGGATTTAGTTACACAATTTTTAATACAAATATATATATGATACTCTGCAGTCTCTGTTCTCCTACTGTACAATGTAAAGTATGCCTAAGCCTAAATAAAACTATATTTATTGCCAGACAACTTGATCCCTGAGGGGATGGCCACAAACTAAGCTCCAGCATAGAGGCAACGTTCAGTTCGTTCGATTTTGTATCTTGTTTCGTGGGAGTGTTGGTAATTGATAATGTCTAACCGCGAATTATTATTTGTGTTTGGGGGTTCAAGTGAAATGTGTGTTATCATAGTCATACTGTTGGAATGGCTGTGGTGGTGAATTTAGTTTGTAACCAGTGTAATCAATTCGATCATGCTGATCAGGGTCTTGTATTCACGTTGTAAATACAACACTGGTCTACTTCACCCCTAATGTCTGCCATTGCAGACATTGGTTGGGAGGCCATGGGCTTAAGTAATAAGTACCGAGTGTCGAATATCGATTAAAGATGACTTTATCACTCACTTTCTGGACATATTTCTATTTTCTATATAAAAAAAAAAAAAAAAAAAAAAAAAAAAAAATCAGCTAGGCCCTATATTTAATAAACTAAAGCTAGTCCTTCGCTTTCATTAGAGATGTGAACCATGAATTTTGCAATATAATATCTACACTTACACACACACACACACACACATACATACAGACAGAGACAGACAGATAGATAGATAGATAGATAGATAGATAGTTATTTATTTAGTTCAGATTTCAGAATGAGTTTTCTGCAGAGATTTACCTTACTTAATATTCAACATGAGTATGATTTCATAAGTTTTCTATAATATAACTGTACACTGACAGTTTATTACTTACTGGTACCGTATTAGTTATTTTTGACATATTAATTAGATAACTAATCATCTGATGGTATTGCATTGTTTTAACTTTGTCACTGTCTTTATATTTTGCTATGTGCAACCTTTGTATTCCCCTAAGAAAAAAAATCTATTGAATAAAACAAAACAAAATAACTAAAAAAACATTATATACTGTATATACAGTATATAGCATAATTTGTATTAATTCAACAAATTTCATATTCAGGGCAAGTACAAAAATATCAGGGCAAGTAAGGAATATATCAGGGCAAGTAAATTTCTGAATTCACTAGCCCGGGGCAACTAGATCTGGAACACTAATTTCCCAGCCTGATATAAATATACAAAAAAGGTGACAAGCAGGAGCGTGCTTCGAAGAAGCCTGCTTGGACAAAAAAGGGGTTAACTCCGAGACTCTGTACACAGAGCTGGTAGTTAAGAAGGCACCCCACTTAAAGTAAGTGGTGACAAATAAAAACATCAAAGTTTACATGTGCACATATAAACCCCATTAACTCGTGGATATATATCTAAAATTATACCATAAAAATAAAAGGAACTCGTGTACTGTCGCAGAAGTACTGAATTCTTGTACTTCTGCAGAGGTACTTACATAACAAATACAAGTTGCGGCCGCAACTACTAAGATTACTTAAAATTATATTGCTTCACAGCCAAAACTATTTACAACAAGCATTGTCATTCTACTATGATTGTACGTTAGCACAATTTCCTGTAATGAATACTACAGATTTTTTTTATATCACAGCACCTGCACCCTGTATCACAGCTCGTAAGCTCCGCACACGTACTCTGGCGGGGTCTAGGGTGTCCTATGTTACACTGACTGCACCCCCCCCCCCCCCCCCCTCTTTTCTTCATCTAAACACTAAGTGACCCAGAGGCCACCTAGACCCTCTGCCGTAAAGCTATACATGGCATGGAAGGCCTGTCTAAAGCTACTGAAAGGTATCGAGTCAAAAAAGTATGATTAGAGGACCAGAGGTGCGTAGCTGCTATGTCCTCAACAGAAAAATTCTTAAGGAAACGTAAAGAGGTCGCCCATTTGCGTAAATCGTGAGCTCTACCCACAACGCCGGGATTACTTTCCTGAATGACGTTAACTAAGAGAGAAGCCAGTTTACGCTTCATTACGCGTTTACCCGTACTTGATACCCATAAAGCACCTTGTTGATTCCTAGATGCGACTTTCAAATATTTGGTTAGCGCTTGCACTGGACATAAATTATGGTGCACCTTTCCCCTTTTCAACGCCGGCACCGTGAACTCTGAAAACACGTGATCACTGTGTTCATTCTTGGCGATGAACCCCGGGAAAGGGGCAATATGAATACAATCATTGAGCCTACCAAACCTGATGCAATTAGGTGTGTTGCTCATCGCCGCCAGCTCAGACACCCTGTTCCCGGTAGCCAAAGCCATAAGGAATACTGCCCTTTTTAAAAGTAAGTCAAAATCTGCAGTATTTTGGTACCGCCGGGAATGAAGTAATGACAATGCTTTGTCCAGAGACCAGGTAGGCATGAGCTGACGGGGAGGTGGGCGGAGTTTAAAACATGCCTTGAAACCTGTCTCCTCCGCTAATGGTATGGTTAGACCTGTAAGGTCAAAGAATGGCATCCTAATTGCTGTTAAGTGATTTTTTAACGTTACTACAGATAGACGTTTCTGCTCAAACAGATAGTTTAAATAATTAAAAACCAAAGCCACCGAAGGCACGGATTGTTCTGTTCTGAGTATCCAAGAAGTGAAAGACTGCCAATGCGAATGATACTGTCTTTTAGTAGATTGTGTGTATTGATTTATGAATTTATCGGTCACGTTTCTACCATACGGAGCTAGCCATTTGGCCTCCTGAATGTCCATAATGCAAAAGTCAGCGAGGTCTCTAGGTTGCCAATCGTGTCTAAGTGGAAATATCCGACCGGGAGCGACACCGGGTTCGGGCACCACGTTTTTAATTGCTGGTACCACGCCTGCGCCGGCCACAGGGGCGCGATTAACGAGACTATGCCCCGATAATCCTGTAGTTTGTTAACTACTTGGCACATCAGAGAAGCGTCTGGCGGCGGAAACAGATAAATGGAACTCCACATGTTCCAGTCCGTCACCAGTGCGTCGGGTCCTCCCGCCGGCGTGGTTGTCCGGCGGGTTAGGTACAGCGGGAGTTTGTGAGTCTCCTCGGACGCAAATAGATCCACTTGTGGACGGTAAGGCTTCGCAATCATTAGGTCAAAAATGTTTTGCTTGAGTGCCCATTCTACTGTTGTGCTCTGTCTCTGAGATAGAGCGTCTGCCCAAACGTTCGCTACGCCGGGGAGATAAGAAGCGTGAAGCTGAATGTCCAGCCTGTCGGCTAGTACAAAAATATTTTCTGACACGTTTAGCAACCTCCGAGATCGCGTTGACCCCTGTTTCTGAACGCAGTGAACCGCATTCAGATTGTCCATCCTGAAGGCCACTGATTTGCCCCGCAAAGAAAAGCCGTGAGCCTGAAGGAAATACAAGGGGACTAGTAACTCTTTGACATTTATGTGGGAGGATTCTGAATGGGACCAAAGCCCTTGACCCTGATGCCCTTGGTTTGACTGAAAGCCCCAACCTATCGTGCCTGACGCATCCGTGTCCACCCATACCGTCGGCGGAGGAGAGGTCCATGACATGACTGAGTGCAACGTTTCCCTCTTCGCCCAGACCGCTAGTAAGGTGTGTATTAATTTTGGGATGGGCCATAATGTTTCCGCCGGCAATAGTGGAAAAAATTTGTTGCCCTCCAAAATTAAACGTTTGACTTTCAACCGGCCCAACTTTACAGTTAGTTGAATCCAGTTGAGAGAGCCGACCAGAGATTCCCAGACTCTCCGTGTCGTAGTCAGACTGTGAAGAAACAGAAACAGTTTCTTGCGAAACCGGTTTCGATTGTCCACACTCTGACTCAGAGTGAGAGCAGCTGTGTCCCAGACCAGCCCTATCCACTGGACCACTCGTGAGGGAACAAGGTTTGACTTTACCAATTTTACCTTGAATCCTAGAGATTTTACATGATTTAATGTTATGTTGACATGATTGATGCATAACTGTTCCGTCTCCGCCACCACCAGCCAGTCGTCTAGATACCACAAAATCCTGATCCCTTGTTGCAACAAGGGCATCAGGGCTTGCCGGACTAATTTCGTGAATATGCGAGGTGCTAGGTTTAGCCCTTCCAGCCCGGGTGTCATTTTAAAATGACACCAAAACAAAAGGGCCAGAACCCGGGTGTCATTTTAAAATCCTTGTGCTTGAAAGCGTGCTTCAAAATTTGCGCGGCCAATTTTGGCATGGTAGGAGCGACCGCAGCGCCACCAAGCCTCAACTACTAGTGTTATCAGTTCGTACGTGGCCGCCATAGCGAGTAATACTGAAAAAATGTTTTCCGACGTGTCCGATTCGTTGCAACCTCCCGCGGGCCCCAGTGCTACCCCACTCGCAACTTCAACGCCTGTTGCAACCGAGAAGAGAGCTCAACAAAAGAAAGTTAAGCGTTTGTTGAGTGATAGCGCTATACAGCGACAACTTTTTGAAAGTGATGAAGAGAGCAGTGGCGAAAGCTTGGTGGACAAGGTACAATTTATAAGTGAAAGTGAAGACGATTTCGTGGGCTTTGGAGACGACGATAATGTCGATTTATTTGAGGGGGGAGACAGTAGTGATGATCCTGATGTGGAAGTGTTTCAGGAAGGTGCCATTGAGCTTCCCAGTGTGCTAGAACCTAGGCCTACCCCCTCGCCATCTTTGCTAGGTCAGCCTAGGCCTAGCCCTAGCCCTACCCCAGGACCTTCCCCTTTGCCTGCCCATACGCCCTTGAAAGTGGGCAAATATTTCTACAAACAATCATTGATCAAAAGTGCAGCTAAAAAAGCACGCAGGGCAGCCGCAGAAAAGCATAGGGAAGCTGAAGATAGCGATAATGACGCCGACCCTGGCCTAGCAACCACCCGCATTCCATTGTCCCGACGCCTTGACACGGGACGCCGCGTGGGTCACCCACAGCCCTCGCCTTCATCTCTCGTTCAGGATGACCAAAGGGCCTCTTCAAGTGGTATTGGTGATGTGCCACAGGCCTCAACACACCGCAGAGCATTATTTGCTGCTGAATAGCCCTCGGCCCGCCGCAAAAGGAGCCCAACTCCCGAGGCCTCGGCTCCCATTCTTGAAGCTCCCGCAGCCTCCCGCGCCCCACACCGCCGACGCCCGGTCACTTTTTCACCAGAATTGTCTCCTGAAGAGGATGCTGACGACCCCAACATTGCCCCAGATGACCTGACGTCGCCTGAGGAGGAAGAGGAACAGGAACAGGAAGAGGAAGAGGATGTGCCGACAAATCGAGCGAGAGGGCGAGGTCGTGGACGTGGTCAGCCTGCCGACGCCGCTGCCCCTGGGCCTGTGCCTGGGCGTGGGCGTGCAGGGCGTCCGCCTGGGCGTCCGCGTGGCCAAGGGCATGTGCCAGGGCGTCCAGGGCGTGTGCCTGCTGCAGCACGACCTCGAGCATCAGCATCCGACCTGTTTGTGTGGACAGATGGAGCTGATTTTGAGCCAGATTGTCCTGCCTTTGATGAGGTACAGATGGGTTCTGGGGTGTCACCAACATTTCCCTGTGGCCCAGATGCTACCCCCAGTGAACTTTTATGTGGCTTCTATGACAATGAAGTCATGGAATACCTCGTCAAAGAGACAAATCACCACCATGCTATCTGTGCCAACTTTCTTGGGAGGAAGACCAGTGCCAAGATGGTGGCATGGAGAGCTCTCACTGTGGCAGAACTATATGTGTTCTTGGCACTCACAATGCTGATGACTCATATAAGGAAGCACGTTCTGGCTGACTACTGGATCACTGGCGACATCATAACGACTCCATCATTTGGCAAATACATGTCCAGGGACAGGTACTTCGACATCCTCTCCTATCTCCACCTGACAAACAACATGGCAGTCCACCTTCCCGACTCATTATGGAAGATCAGGAAGCTGTATGACACGATACGTTATCGGTTCACCACATAACTGATTCCTTTCCAGAAGATGTGCCTCGACGAGTCTCTGGTCCTGTTCCGTGGTAGGCTGCACTTCCGACAGTATATCCCGTCCAAGAGACACCGCTTCGGCATCAAGCTCTTCGTCCTCTGCGACTGCTTGACGGGGTATGTGCTGGACTTTATAGTCTACAGCGGCAAGGCTGGAGAAGTTGTGACTGACCCTCTCATTGGTTTTGGTGGCGCTGTAGTGAAGAAGATGATGGAGAGGCACTTCAATAATAACCACATCCTCTACACAGATAATTATTACACGTCGCCTCTCCTGACCAAGTACCTCCATGACCGCAAGACCGGAACTGTCGGCACAGTTCGGAGAAGAAATCGACTCAGCACAGGACAACCAGGAAGGAGGACCGAAGACAGCGAGGGCGGCAACCTGCGAAGGAATTAAATGCTAATCTGTCAAGAACCGCGAATTTGGATAAAGCTCCATCAACACGACCCAAATTCAAAACCGCCAGGGATAACGACCGAGGACCGATGTCAGCCATGAATGTAAATGTAGATCCGATCAGAACCAAACATTTGATTAAAGAACGTTCTGTGAGTTCTAAAACCGCAACTTTAAAGGTTTTCTATGCAAACGCTCGTAGCATACGTAATAAATTTTCAGATTTAGAGGAACTAGTGTTTACTGAAAATTATGATGTGATTGGTATAACAGAATCTTGGCTCAATACAGTAGATAGAGACTTTTTAGCAGAGTATTCACTTCCCGGTTATGTAATGTTTGAGAAAAGCCGAATAATAAAAATGGAGGTGGCGTTTTATTTTATATCAAAGAAAGTCTTAACCCGACCCTCTTGTCAAAACCTCAAATTGTGAATGTCGACACATCTTTTGTGCTAATAAAGAATAATAAAGGTACAAAAATAATACTTGCATTAATATACAGACCTCCAGCTCAATCAGTGCAAACTGACCGAGAAATTTATGAACAAATTGCAGATGTAAGTAACTCACAAGATACCGTATTTTTTGGCGACTTTAATTTACCTGTGATCAAGTGGGGCGATACTCTTACTTCACACTCCGGACATGACTTGTATACGAACTTGCAAGAGAGTTCGCTTTATCAATTTGTTCGAACACCGACCCGTGGTAATAACGTTCTTGACATTGTACTTGCAACAAAAGAAGAATTAATAGAGAATTTGAATGTTGGTGATGAATTCAGTAACAGCGACCATCGTACGATAACTTTCACTTTAAACTTTACTAGTAACGAACCAAATAGTAGCATCGAAAAAGTCCCTAATTTCAAGAAAGCAAACTTTCATAAACTTAGAGCTATGTTTAAAGAAACTGACTGGAGCTTTTTAATTAACAATAACGACATAAATACATCTTGGAAGTTATTCCAAACCACTTACCTAAAAGCAGTGCAAGACTGCATACCATCGAAAATACGGCGTCCAGGCCATAATAATAAGCCCAAATGGTGGAATAAAGATATTTCAAACTGCCTGCTTGCTAAAAAATTTGCTAATGATAGATTAAAATCCTCACAAAATGACGAAGAACGGGTGAAATTTGTAGATCTACGACGCAAAGCCAAAAAGTTAATTAAGCAAAGTAAAAAGACCCTTGAGTTACATATTGCGAATCAAAGTAAAACAAACCCGAAAGAATTCTATAGTTATATCAGAAAGAAAAAAGTAGTTACTTCAACTGTTGGACCGTTAGTCGATGAAAATGGAGAATACACCAAAGACGAAGTACAAATGAGTAATGCCCTCAATACCTTCTTTGCATCAGTTTTTACAACAGAAGACCTCAGTGATATCCCTACACCATCGCCGATTCAGATTGATAATTCAGATGTTCTAAGCAATATCACCGTTACAGAGAGAGAAGTATTGAATTGTTTAGATAAACTCAAGGTAAATAAAACGCCTGGACCTGATACAATCTCGCCTAGAGTTCTAAAGGAAGCTAAGGATGAGCTCTCCAAACCACTGACATTACTATTCAATAAATCCTTGCAGTCTGGAACTATGCCTGATCAGTGGAAGATAGCCAACGTAACACCGATATTAAAAAAAGGCAGCAAATCCCTACCCAGTAACTATCGTCCAATTAGCTTAACCTCAGTTGTATGTAAAATGCTAGAAACGGTCATAAGAGACAGACTCGTAAATCACTTAGATGAAAATAACATACTTAAAGATACTCAACACGGCTTTCGTAAAAAAGTTCCTGTTTAACCTCTGAAGTGCGCATGGGGGTAATTGGAAACGTCCCCCTGTGCTGACGTATTTGAGGTGTTTCCGTCACTAAAATATTCATTGTGCCATTAATAGCATTAATACTTATCCATATGTGCCTATTATGGGTTGATTATAAAGGTATTAACCTGAAACAACAATAAAACGAGTGAAAACAGCGTTTGGATGGTCAAAATCGGAGATATAGCCCGCGAGTTGTATAATGTATGGGTGAGGCAAACTGCTTTCCCGCCAATTTCCCCCAAGGCCACTGAGACACAGTCGATCGATACTCTCTCTCTCTCTCTTGCACTCGCTTGCCATCAGTGATGACAACACCCTGCTTGTAACTCGCTAATGTTAGCACGAAAATATACCTCAGAATAAGGGAATAACAGGGAAAATAGGTGATAACTGAAGGAGAGGAGGAAAGTGGGAAAGGAGGGGAGGTAGAGGCCTGAGATTTTGCATGGCCCAGGGGCCAAAATTTTTTTTTTTTTTTTTTTTTTTTTTTTTTTTCGATGTCAAAAGTTGATTTTTTTTTCTCACTCACTCATAAGAGTCTCCCCGCAGTCCGCCGGGGGAACTCTTAAGAGTCTCCCCGCAGTTCCCGGGTTAACAAACCTCTTAGACTTCTTCCACGATATCCTCAACCTCTACGATGAGAGTAAAGCTATAGATATTATATACCTTGATTTTCAAAAGGCCTTTGACAAAGTTCCCCACAAACGTTTACTGCTAAAACTAAAAGCGCATGGAATACAAGACGGTGTGTTGAAATGGATAGAAAATTGGCTCAGCGACAGAAAGCAAAGAGTAGTCATAAACGGTAAGGCATCTAAATGGACCAATGTAAGTAGCGGGGTACCCCAGGGATCGGTACTAGAACCAATTATCTTTCTAATTTACATCAACGACATAGATGAGGGTCTCACCTGTACAATCTCAAAATTTGCTGACGATACAAAAATTGCAAATAGCGTACTCTCAAAAGATCAAGTTGACGATATGCAACACAATCTAGATAAATTGTCACATTGGGCCCAAATTTGGCAAATGAGTTTCAATGCGGATAAATGTAAAGTACTACATATCGGATACCTAAATGAGAAAGCAAACTATTCGATGAATGGCACTCAGCTTAAGAATATAAACAGAGAAACCGATCTGGGAGTACCAATATCGAGTAACCTAAAACCGAGTCAACAATGTTCAGAAGTTGTTAAGAAGGCAAACAAAATAATTGGCTTTATAGGCAGATCATTTGAGCATAAATCCAAAGACGTAATCCTAACCATTTACAATTCCTTAGTCCGCCCTCTTCTGGAATACTGCGTTCAATGCTGGTGCCCTTATTACCAAAAAGACATAAACAAGCTAGAACGAGTTCAACGTAGAGTTACCAAAATGATACCTAGCCTAAAGAACAAACCATACGAAGAGCGTCTTAGAGAATTAAATCTATTTCCTTTAACCCAGCGCAGATTAAGAGGTGACTTAATTCAAGTGTTCAAAATCATCAAAGGCATCGACAATATGAACTGTAGTAAGTACTTCGCTATCGACCAATCTAATTACACGCGGGGAAACGGTTGCAAAATTATTGGTAAATCTTTTAACTCACACGAATCTAAGAATTTCTTCTTCAATCGAGTTGTCAACTTGTGGAATGGGCTTCCCCGAGACGTTATAGACTGCAGCACCGTTGATTCATTTAAATTCCGCCTAGACAAATATCTCGCATCAAACCCGCGACTGACTGCGTTTGTAAATGAATAACTTTATTTTATCCTCCCCTCAGTTACTAACCCATATGTCCCCTACTAACTTCCTAGTCCTGCCACGTTAGTGGCAGGGCAGTAGTTCCCTTTCCAATGTTCCCTTACCCACTCTAAACCACTGTTTGGACACTTGATCCTCAGTGTTTTGGAGGACAAGCAGCCTAGAAGGGTCACTAATCTGTTGTTGCTTGATTTCCTTTGTACTCCTTTGTACAGTCAAGGGCAAAAGGAAGGGCATTCCAGGCTACCCAACCAAGACGAAGAAGGCGGACATCTTCCACAAGAAGAGTGGCCCCATCCTCTCCATCCACTGGCATGACCAGCGCAAGGTCAACCTCCTCACCACATGCCACAAGGCCCAGATGGTCACCACAGGGAAGGTGGACCGAACAACCAAGAACCCCGTCCAAAAACCAGCTGCTGTCCTGGATTATAACATCAACATGCGCCTCGTTGACAAGTCCGACATGCAGATGGGCTTCATCGACTGCCTGCGAACATCTTGCAGGTGGTACAAGAAGTTTATCCTGCATACGGTAGATAAGTCGATCCTCAATGCCTACAACATCTACCTGTCAGCATCCGGAAGGACACGTTGTGAATGTGGAGGTTCAGATAAGACAGGTCTACGACTGGCCTCATCTAAACACTGTCCCTTTTGGGTACCAGAAAAAGTTTGGATGTAAAAACTGGGTAATTTTGAGGAACCGGGATGATAACATTCTTGGCCACCATCTCTTGGATCAGTGACTCCACCTCTAATGAAACAAAATTTGCCTTTGTCGGCTGACGTAAGCGAGGTCACCGGAGCCACTGCCAGGTGATGCCTTTGCGTGCCACCATCCTCGCCCATGTGTTAAAAGGCCATGCGCGATGATTCGCCCGGAACGACCCAGTTAGCAGACAAGGGTTTGCCGGCTGGACTACCCTCTGATCCACCCGCCGGAAGATTGGCCCTGGGAGTGAGGGAGACCCTAGTTTTTTGGTGGTGGTGGTGGTGGTGTAAGTTTAGACGACTGGCCGGGTTTGGCTGGAGACGGGCCCTGGCCCGGCCTTTGATACCTCTGTCCTTTATGATTACCTGAAGACTTTCCTTGCTTATATCTGTACTGACCTTGGGTGGAAGAGGATTTAGGCAAATGAAAGGATTTTGCCCCACTATACTGAGCTTTAGCGACTGGTTTGGGCTTGGTAAAAGTGAAAGCAGGTTTCTTAGACGGGGCGGGACTGTGCTTCAAGGCCTGAGCCATGTTAAACACCGTCCTCCACACCTCCGGGGACATTAAAGAGGCAGTCAGAACTGGGGACATTATTACTTGATTTGCAATCCTATCTGGGAGCTTTCGGACTAGAGACATCCTTAGATTTTGTCTTGCCCGCACCGCCTCTAACAAGGCCATGCGTATATCTCCCAGTGACTGTATAGAAGTCTGGAGAAGCAAGCGTCTAGACAGTTCGATCGCCTTTCGGACTTCTGTGTCCGCGATAGCCTGAGCAGATCTTAGCATTGACTTTGCTACCTGTTGCGTAACTATATACTGAGAAAATAGTCTATACGCCTTTCCCCGTAGCCTAAACTCCCGGTCTAGGTGAGCAGTGGAAGGCATAGAAAAGGGATCTTTAAGCTCGCATAGATTAATTTTAGGGGCAGCTAAAAAAGCAAATAGAGCAGAGGGAACTCCGCCGGCAGAGTATACCGGGAGAGAGAACCAAGAATGGCTTTCTTGTGGAATTTGGTGTGAATCTTTAGAAGTGAATGTAGTTGCAAAGTTTTGCGCCTCGACTTCCCAGTCCATCCAAGGTCCCGGACCCAACTGCTCCACCGTCAAAACTGGATTCGCGGCTGAGTCTGTGAATGTCTTTAAACCTAACTCAGAGCCGACAGCGCTCTGATATCATTGAACCCGTCATGTTTTGTCCAGTCCGAAAACAGTTTTGAAGCTGATGCAGGGGGTAGGGCAGGTGTAGAAGAATATACAAAATAATCATGATGATAATAGTTGGGGATGGCCTTAATACTAACATCAAGTACATTTCCCAGCATATCTAGAGCCCTTAACTTCCTAGATTTATTCCCTTGGATTACCCACTCTAGTGGTACCAGAAGCTCCTCTGACATAGTGGACTGTGCTACCTCTGGCTTTGTTGGTACCAATGATACCCAAGAATCGTCTGGCCCGTATAAGAGAGGCATAGCCCCTTTTCTGATCGGGGCTTTGTCTAACGGGGGAGGATTTACGTCTGCTACTACTCGCACATTGGAAGTAGTTAGTGCCGCCGAAGTTGGCCTAGTAACAATAGTAGGTGATACAAGGGGAGTGAGCGAAATTTGTGTCAAAGCAATGGAAGTAGCCAGAGGTCGGACAGTCGATGTTGGCATGGAAGCTCCCAGACCAACTATAGGAGGCTCCGGTTGCTGGCCAAAAAACTTAGTTAAAGCACTCGCTAGTAACCAATTAATCTCATCCGCCGTGACAAATTGAGCAGAGGAAGAACTATTAGGTGAAGCATCCCTATTTTGAGAGTTATCTACGACTGAACAAGACTCGTGAATTCCCACCTCAGAAATAACAGAACCCTCCTCCCCTGCCTCCGGTCCCTCCTGAGAGGATTCCGCCGAGGCTGGGACCCCTTCATGTTGCCATGTTAAGTCAGGGATGGAAGACGGGGTCTCCGCGTCCCGGTGGACGTCAGCCACTACCTGTGTTGCCTGAGACGGAAGTGAGCTGTCCCTCCATGGCTGGGAGTATCTCCAAACTCCCCGGTCTTGGCCGGAACTCACTTGTGAGCCAGGCCCCACCCCAATGACTGAGCCCTCACTCGAGCCCTCTAGCGGGTTATCACTGCCGGGAGAACCCTCTAAATCTAAAGTGAGAATATTGGAACTGGGAATAATATTTGGGGACAACTTGTCCGCCGGTATATCCCCCACCACAGTCTCTGACTCCACTTCCGACCTGTCAGATTGAACATGAGACATGTCGGGAGTAGAGGCAGAAAGCGAGGTTCGAGGCTCCGGCGAACGCCGGGAGGACTTTCGTGCATGAGACTCTTTCCTAGAAGACTTGTGACTCCGCCTCGACTTCGATGTATCACTAGAACAGTCCTTGGTCTTGTCTGTCCTACTCTTCTTCCGCGAAGGTGAAGTCGAGTGACTATGTGTCTGCTTTCTGAGAGGAGACCGTGACCTGGACCTAGATCTTGACTCCGAAGCTGTCGCCGTGGGAGACGGCTCTCGCGGTCTCTTAGATGTGCCGGGAGAGGGAAGAAGCCCTTTACCCAGCCCAGTCTCTGCCGACTTATTGACTTTACTACGGGAAGGAGGACGTTTAATTGGGGGGTGCTGAACCAACAAACGGTCCCATAGAATTACGTTATCACACTGCAGTTCTTTATGAGCCACTGCAGTAGCATAATTAGTAAGAAGTTGTCTGACCTCGCGTAATGCAACCTCCGCGGCCAGATTGTCGTGCTGTAATACTTTAATAGTGAGCTGACTACAAAAGGTACAATTCTTCGTTACCCACAAACTCTTTGATCGGTCCAAGCATTTGACACAACGAATGCACAGAGTATGTGCAAAAATAGGGATCCCGGAACATGAGGGCGTTGAGCAAAAACAGGGGCTAGAGCAGCCATGGTAGAGACTGGGTAAAAGCTAACTCCCCCCGGGCCTCACTTGGTCCTCTGTGGACCCGCCGTAACTCCGCCCTGGCAAAAAGAAAATTTCCAGGAATTACTGCTCATAAGGTTACCCCAAAATGTTCTAACACAAGTGTTAATGAACCGCCGGGCAACGAGACGTAATACACCACTATTACCTCTCGTTACCCTGTAGGTTCATATGTAAAGATTGTTTGAATATCTTTACGTGTCCAAAAGATTTAAGAATATCCTCTGACATGCTATAAAGACGAGCAGTTCTTTATAAATGACGCAGTCTTCCCTGTGATAAAAAGTTCACCGGGAACCCATAATAAGACGCCGGCCTCCTTATTATAACGCAGTTAACCAGGTTAAGCCCATCTTAATCATTAGATCTGACTCCTCTCGAAGCCTTCAAAGATCGCCGTAAGTTGAATGTCTCGATACCCAATTGTATCCCTCAATTGTTTGGCTAATCCTACCGAATTGCAAATCCGTGATTCCCACCCTCCCGAGGTTCAACCACCGGGTGAAAATTAATAGAAAAGTTAACCCCAATTGTTCCTATCCCCACTTCTTTGCAAAAGATCGCCGGGGTGGAAAGACTAATCAAACAAAACAGCCCAGTTTTTTAACGGCTTTGCAAAACCGGGAAAAACTATAGTCAACAGGTGTCCGCATGAACCCCTAGTTGAATCGGGTAAAGCCATTCCGCCGGGAAACACACAGTAAGCCTGAACACAGGACCCACTACAGAGACGCAGTTCTGGAGAGCCCTCAAGCCACCACTCGCCAGGGGAAACAAGCCTATTTTAACCACGCGTGATTAAAACTCGGCTACCAGCCGGATTTTCTCGGTGCAATCGAGAAAACCCGCCAGAAAAGGCAACCCACACCCGCCAGACGCAATCTGAGAACCAGCCGGATTTTCACGGAGCAATCGAGAAAACCCGCCGGAAACGGTAACCCACACCAACCAGATGCCATCGGAGGTACACAAATAGTGCCTGGAATAAGCCAATACACAACTTATCCAGAACACACATGACACAGTAGTACATATTTATTAGTGGCCCCTCCATCATTGACGAACATGCCTATTACATAAGGCATCTTCTTCAAACACTAAACCGCCGTAGTTTGAATCTACCGCGCAGAGCATTTAAAATCTGAGGAGCCTTCATCATGAGCGCACACGACCTCACTCATGGCTTCAGTCATTACGAATTGGGTTCTCACTACGAAAAAACTTCGTAAAAAAAAGAAAAACAAAAAGAAAATAAGAATAACTATCCAATAAGCTTTCCATCATATCGTGGATGTACTTGTGTGGATCTTTGACCAGACGCTGATTCAGGCGTCATTCTTCCTTCTCTGCTCTGCGGTCAGCCGGCCCGGACGTGTCTCTCCACGCTCCGCTGGTTCCGCATTTGCTGCGTCCCTAGTGAGTTTTTTCTCATTTGTTTACTCCGGGATGTATCGAGTAAGGTTAGGATATGCGTAGCAGGAGTGTCCTGGGCTGGTTGCCCGCAGTGCAGTGTATTTTGGGTCATGTGTTTGGGGCATCTATTTCGGATGTACCCTCGTGGTCCAGTTGTGGACAGGTGAACTTTGTCACAGTTAGCAAGCTTTGTGATGCAGGCGGCTTTCATTACGCGTTATTGCTTCCTTTTATCTTTCTGATGAGGTAGCGTATTTTTGCTGACGTTCCCAGCGTATTTTTCTTCACTTAGTGAAGTTTTTTCTGGGTCCCGAGTCAGTTCTTCCCTTTGCCGGAAGTGTTTGCTACAGTGGTGTGTTGGCGGTGGTTCCTGTTGTGATATAATTCAGTGCTTTTTGTTTATATTCCGACATGTTAATATTATCCGTCTGCCTAGGCCTAGCCAGCCTCTCGTAGCTTTACCACATATACAAGTGTTATTGATTTATTTTCTAAATATGTACTACTGTGTGATGTGTGTCCTGGTTTAGTTGTGTATTGGCTAATTCCACGGACTATTTATGTGTCCTGGGTTAGTTGTGTATTGGCTAATTCCACGGACTATGTTGGGCCCGGCGTTTGTTGTGTTTTGGCTACGCCTCGGTCCTGTGTTGCGTTCAGATGGTATCTGGACGGGGTGGGTTATTTCCGGCGGGTTTTTCTCGGTTACACCATGAAAAAACCCGGCTGGTTACCGAGTTTTGGCCACGCGTGGTTTAAAAACAGGCTTGTTTCCCCGGCGAGTGGGTGTCTGTGGTTCCCCAGGACTGCGTCTCTGGGGTGCCTGTTTCAGGCTCCTTCTGATTCACGGCGGGTTGGCTGTACCCATCTAACAGTGTTCATACGGACACGTGTTGTTTGTAGTTTTTTCGGTTTTGCAAAGCCAATTTAAAACTATGCTGTTGTTGTATTTCCTCCCCGGCGATCTTTTACAAAGATGTGGGGTTAGGAACAATTGGGGTTAACTTTTAAACTTTAAATCACCCGGTGGGTGCAACCTGGTAGGGTGGGATGACCGAATTTACAAAATTCAGTTTAGTTGACCAGACAATTGAGGGATGCATTGTGTATCGCCTCCTTCAACATACGGCAATTTAAGGCACAATTGGGGTTAACGTTTTTTAAACTAATATTCACACCCGGTGGGTGCTCCCTGGAAGGGTGGGAATCACGAATTTACAATTCAGTTAGTTAACCAGACAATTGAGGGATACGTTTTGTATCGCCGCCTTCAGCTTACGGCGCAATTTGGGTTAACGTTTTTTAAACTAATATTCACACCCGGCGGGTGCTCCCTGGAAGGGTGGGAATAACGAATTTACAATTCAGTTAGTTAACCAGACAATTGAGGGATACGTTTTGTATCGCCGCCTTCAACATATGGCGATCTAAAAAGATACTTCGGGAGAAGTTAGATCTCGTATATTTGTCAGGCTTCCCAGTTTTTGATCTACGAGATAATTCGGGGGCCGGCGTCTTTTTTAGGGGGGATTTTTTCCAAAATTGAATCTTGAAACAAACACCACCGGAAAGACTTAATCAGTTATAAACGCCATGCTGGTCTTTATATATTATGTCAGAGGGTATTCATAAATCTTTTGGACAAATTAAGATATTCTGAAATCTTTTACTTAGGAAACCCCACCACGTAGCGAGCTGTAGTCGTTGAGTATTACGTCTCGTTACCCGGCGGGTTATTTAACACTTGTGTGCGAACATGTTTGGGTTAACCTTATGAGCATTAATTCCTGGAAATTTTTTTTTTTCCAGAGCTGGGTCTATGCAGAACCTGGAGTAAGTATCCCACCAGTCTCTGTCATGGCTACCTTTGCCCCGGTGTTTGCTTTATGCATTACGCCCTCCTGTTCAGGTATCCCTATTTTTGCGCACACCCTTTGTATAAAATGTGTTAAAATGTCTCATTTGGTGTGGGTTACCTTTCCGGCGTTTTTTCTCGTTGCTCTGAGAACACCGTTTTTGTTTACAGAGTTTTAGTCAGGATGGCTCAAAATAGGTAAGTTACCCCGACGAGTTTGGTCGCGTGAGGGCTCATAAGAAACTGCGTTTTCTGTGGTCGAGCCTGGGATCAGGCTTCCTGTGTTATTCATTGCTTTATGCATTACGCCCTCCTGTAATGTATAGTTTAGTGGGGGTTACCTTTCCGGCGTTTTTCTCGTTGCTCCGAGGACACCGTTTTTGTTTACCAAGTTTTAGTCAGGATGGCTAAAATAGGTAAGTTACCCCGACGAATTTGGTCGCTTGAGGGCTCATCAGAAACTGCGTTTTCTAGGGTCGAGCCTGGGATCAGGCTTCCTGGTTTATTCCCGTCGAGGGGGGCTCCACACAGTTTTCTAGGTGATCAGGCTGACACCTGTTGGACTTGGTTTTCTCTGCTTTTCAAAGCCATTGAAACAATGCTGTCTGTTTGTTTGGTCTTTACCTCCCGGCGACCTTTTTACAAAGAGGTCTGGGGCAGGTATAATTGGTTTGACATTAACCCCTTCAGACTCATATGACGCAGAGGTTGCCAGATTAGCAATAAGAAATGGAGTTCTCTCACTCTTATAATTACCTCTCCAAAATTAGTTTTCTGCCCACAGCTAACTCAAAGACAACTGCAGAGGTTGAAGTAACTAAACTAAAGGTTTCTAAATACCCCTGATGGTAACAAAGGTTTTAAAGTATCCCTAATAGGCTCAAAATTGCGTCATATGTCGGAGAGGGTTAATAATAATAATAATAATAATAATAATATTTATTCAGTTAGCAATTTACAGAGTTGGTACCACATAGTATGTTATAAATATGACATGTACCAGCCTTGCATAATTCCAACTAAGGATAGCCCAATAAGGCCGTTAGGCGTATTTCCATTGGGGTCCTTGTATATAAAACTCGGCGGTTGTACCTTCGGGTGGTTATATTAACGGATTTGCGATTCGAGATAATTTGCCAAACAATTGATTGATACAATAGGGTATCACGGCCTTCAAGACGGCGATCTATGAGGGCTTCTGGGAGATGCCGGATTAGAGATTAAGATAGGCTTAGACTTGTTATGGGATAAAGAGATGCCTGAATCTTACTAGTGTTTCAAGTGTAAAGAGTTAATTGAAAGATTTCATCTTTACTAAAGATATGCTTCATCTTTATGAGGATTAAGATGTTATGCTTAATTCTTTTGGACAGATAAAAGATATGCTGAAATCTTTAATAAGCCATTGAAACAATGACGTTTGTTTGTTTAGTCTTTCCCTCCCGGCGACCTTTTTACAAAGAGGTCTGGGGCAGGTACAATTGGTTTGACATTGCATATAAAACCCGGCGGTTGTACCTTTGGGTGGTTATATTAACTGATTTTCAATTCGCGATAATTTGCCAAACAATTGATTGATACAATAGGGTATCACGGCCTTCAAGACAGCGATCTACGAGGGCTTCTGGGTGACGCCAGATTAGAGATTAAGATAGGCTTAGACTTGTTATGGGATAAAAAGATGCCGGAATCTTACTAGTGTTTCAAGTGTAAAGGGATACTTGAAAGACTTCATCTTTAATAAAGATATGCTTCATCTTTATGAGGATTCAGAAGATATGCTTAAATCTTCTGGACAGGTAAAGATATGCTGAATCTTTCTAAAGGACGACGAAAAGTAGTGGTGGAGTGCTACGGTTCGTTGACCGGCGGTTTTGAGGCACATATTTTGTACCGTTTTTTGGGTGTAACCCTATGAGCATTAATCCTCGGAAAATTCTCTTTCCAGGGCGGATTACCGGTGTTGCACCAGGTGACCAGGTAGTTCCCGGGGGCGGGGTAGTTTTCCCTCAGTCTCTGTCGTGTCGGCACTTGAACCTCTCATTGCTGTATGTTCAACGCCGTTAAGCTCAGGTAGCCCTATCTTATTTTTATTTGTTAATGAAATAATTTAATAGCTGAATCATAATAAACATATATATTTTCTATGATTATATTATGATAATATTGTGTTTATTTATAGTAATTTATTTTAATACAATTAAATATAAATTAAATTAATTAGTATACTTTATGATTTTGCTCACCAGCTCTGCTTTCAATGTGTTAATGAGCTATGGGCGCTTTTAATTATCATAAACCTTTACGGGACTCGGACGAGGGCTCTCGTTCAGGGAGTATACCGAGCTCGCAAGCGAGGGACAGCCACAGCCAAGGTGTATGGCGATACTCACAGTCGTACCTCACCCGCCGGACGATAACGCCGGCGGGCGGACCTGACGCTCTGATGACGGACGAGAACAGGTTGAGTTCCATTTATCTCTTTTCCGCCGCCAGACGCGTCTCTAATGTGCCACGTAGTCAACAAACTACAGGATTAGCGAGGCGTAGTCTCGCTAATCGCGCCCCTGTGGCCGGCGCAGTGTGGTACCAGCATTTGAACACGTGGTGCCCGCACCCAGTGTCCCTCCTGGTCGGGTTGTTCCACTTAGAACACAATTGACAACCTAGAAACCTCACGGACTTGTTCATTTTGGACATTCAGGAGGCCAAGTGGCTAGCACCTTATGGTAGCGACGTGACCAAGATATTCACGAATCAATATACCCAGTCTACAAAGCGACAGTTTCAATCGCATTGGAAAGCTTTTACGTCTCGGATTCTAAGAACAAAACAAACTGTGCCCTCGGTGGCGTTGGTTGTTTATTATTTAATTTATCTGTTCATGCAGAAACATTTATCTGAAAGTGATTTATGTGGGCAGGTTTTAAACTCCGCCCACCTCCCCGTCAGCTCAGGCCTACATGATCTCTGGACAAAGCATCGTTGTTATTCTCGTTCCCGTATGTACCAAAGACTGCAGATTTTACAAATGGGCTGTATTCCTTATGGCTTTGGCTACCGGGAACAGAGTATCTGAGCTGGCGGCGATGAGCAACGCACCTAATTGCCTCAGGTTTGATAGGCTTCATGAGTGTATTCACATTGCACCTTCCCCAGGATTCATAGCCGAGATTGAGCACAGTGAACACGTGTTTTCAGAGTTCACGGTGCCGGCGTTAAACAGGGGAAAGGTGCACCATCTTTTTTGCCCAGTGCAAGCTCTAACCAAATATTTAAGAGTGGCACCTCTAAATCACCAGGGTGCTTTATGGGTCACAAGTCTGGGTGAACGATTGATGGAGCATACACTGGCTTCTCTCTTGGTCGAGGACTTTAAAGAGAAGCATCCCGGCGTTGTGGGTAAGACCCACGATTTACGGAAGGGGACAGCCTCTTTACGTTTCCTTAATAACCTTTCGGTGGAAGTTATTACATCCACGCAGTTATGGGCCTCTAATCAGGAGTTTTTGCCTCGATACCTTTCAGTAGCTCTGGACAAACCTTCCTTGCCATGTATAGCTTTACGGCAGAGGATCTAGGTGGCCCTTTTAGTCACGTTTTGTTTAATTTCAAGAAAAAGGGGGGTGGAGGGTGCAGTCAGTGTGACATAGGACACCCTAGACCCCTCCGGAGTATGTGTTCGGAACATACAAGCTGTGATACTGTTTGTAGGCATTGTATTATAAAATTTCTCTGTAGTATTCATTGCAGGAAATTGTGCTAAAGGCCAATAGTAGTGTTACGACAATTCTTGTTGTAAGTAGCTTTGGCTGTGTAGCAATAGATTTTTGAGAAATCTCGGTAGTGGCAACTACGACTTTTACTTTTGCAGTAATTACTTCTGCATAAGTACACGAGTTCAGTACTTCTACGAATGTACAAGAATTAATTTATGTTTGGTTATATTTTTAGGAATATATCCACTAGTTAATGGGGTTTATATGTGCACATGTAAACTTATAAGTTTTTAGTTTTCCCCACTTACTTTAAGTGGGGTGCCTTCTTAACTAGCAGATCTGTGCTCAGAGTTAACCCTTTTTCAAGCAGGCTTCTTTGAAGCACGCTCCTGCTTGTACCCCTTTTTGAAGATTTAGGCTGTATAAAGTTTATGCACCCGAATATCTCTTTTTTACAAAAGTAAGAATACTATGTGGTTGTTTGATTATCTGCTTTTCTAGAGTTATGATATGATTACGAATGTCCCCCTCCAGTCTTAGAAATCAGGCATGTTCGTCAATGATGGAGGGACCACTAATAAATTATAGGTTTGACTCCTGTAAGGAGATAAAGAAAACCTAATATTTAGTAGTGGCCCCGTAATCATTGACGACTGGGGCCCTCCCGACCATCCCCTTCCCATTCGTTGATGTATTAAGGATTTTGGTTTACTTGATATGTCAGTGAAGGAAGAATGACGCCTGAATCAGCGTCTGGTCAAAGATCCACACAAGTACAGTAGGGTCTCACATAAAACGAGTTTATGGTCGATAAACGAGGGCGTTTTATGCGATTTCGTTTTATGTGAACACAGCATTTTGGTGGCCCAATATCGTCAATGTTCACTGGAAGCGTAAATTTCCGTCAGGAGCGTACGATATTTCGTACGTTTTGTACGATATTTCGGCGTTTTATATGAAAGCGTACGATATTTCGTACGTTTTGTACGATATTTCGGCGCTCTATATGAGAACTCCTCGGATTTGCCCCACTTTGGCGGCGGATTCGTTTTATGTGATCACATTCGTTCTGATCGAAAATTAAATATTAATATTTTAGGTCGGTCGTTTTAATTGAGACTCGTTTTATGCGAACACGTTTTATGCGGGACCCTACTGTACATCCACGATATGATGGAAAGCTTATTGGATAGTTATTCTTATTTTCTTTTTGTTTTTTATTTTTTACGAAGTTTTTTCGTAGTGAGAACCCAATTCATAATGACTGAAGCCATGAGTGAGGTCGCGTGCAATCATGATGAAGGCTCCTCAGATTTTAAATGCTCTGCGCGGTAGATTCAAACTACGGCGGATTAGTGTTTGAAGAGGATGCCTTATGTAATAGGCATGTTCGTAAATGATTACGGGGCCACTACTAAATATTAGGTTTTCTTTATCTCCTTACAGGAGTCAAACCTATAATTTATACAATAAATCAATAACACTTGCACATGTAAAAAAGCTACGAGAGGCTGGCTAGGCCTAAGCAGACGGAATATCACTTAAACATGTCGTAATAAAAATAAAAGCACTGAATTATATCACAACAGGAACAGCCGCCAACACACCTCGAAGAAATAAACCCGGGAGAGGGAAGCACTGACACGGGACCTAGAAAAAACTTCACAAAGTGAAGAAAAATACGCTAGGAACGTCAGAAAACAAACAAATAAGGCAACTTCATCAGAAAGATAAAAAGAAGCCTAATAACGCGTAGTTAAAGCCAACTAAATAACTAGGCTAGCTAGCCGCGAAAACGTTTCACGCGTCCACCACGGGACCATGAGGGTACGCCCGAAATAGGCGTCCCAAACACACGACCCAAATACACTGAACTGCGGGCAGCCCGCCCATGACACTCCTGCTACGCATATCCTAACCTTACTCGATACATCCCAGAGTAAACAGATGAGAAAAAACTCACTAGGGATGCAGCAAATGCGGAACGAGCGGAGCGTGGGGAGACACGTCAGGGCAGGTTGAGCGCAGAGCAGAGAAGGAAGAATGACGCATGAAGTCAGCGTCTGGTCAAAGATCCACACAAGTACATCCACGAAGTTATGGAAAGCTTATGATTAGTTATTCTTATTTTCTTTTTATTTGTTATTTTTTACGAAGTTTTTTCGTAGTGAGTACCCAATTTCATAATGACGAACCATGAGTGAGGTTGCGTGCGCTCATGATGAAGGCTCCTCAATTTGTTATGCTCTGCGCGGTAGATTCAAACTACGGTAAATGAGTGTTTGAAGAGGATGCCTTATGTAATAGGCATAATCGTCAATGATGGAGGGGCCACTAATAAATATATCTGTTCATTCATACAACGCATCTACCGAAGATATGATTACTTATTCTACAAATCTAAAGTGAAGTTGTTATACCTACAAGTTATAGAGGATCTAACTGTGGAAAGAATATATACTTTTTTAGTGTCTTCTCAGAGAAAGAGCTAGTATACAAAGATCAAAAAGTGGAAAGTAGTTAAAATATATCTACTGGGTATATATAAAGAATTAAGTATTCTAGAAACATCGGATACGACGAGCTTATGCAAAAAGCGAGAGAAAGGAAGTACTAGTGAAACCCAAATAAATCAGGGAAGTACTGATAATAATTCTGGTAAAATAAATAACAAATAAATTCAAGTTAACTTATGCGTAAGCACCATAGTGAATATTAGAGAAAATAATTACGTTCAGCTTCCAATCCAGAATAACTCTACGCAGGTAAAAACCAAAAGTTCACATATATAATTACTACGTAGCCTGTCTAAGCACAAGTGTAAATCCTCGATTGAAAGGAGTGCTATTCTCATCTCTGAAATAAATACAGGACAAGTGTAATCTTTCAATTAGAAAGCAGTCCACAATACTCACTTAGATATTGCATAGAATAATCCAGTCTTACGAGTCAGACGTAGTGGAGCCTCGTTCGTGCATCTATTATTGTTGTTCTTGACCATTTTGTTCTAGCCTTACGTATGCGATATTCTTGTGCCAATAAATGGAATATGAATGCACGTCTTGTGATAATTATCCTCTATTTTCTTTCTGTGTCTGTGGTAAAACAATATTGACTTCTCCAGTTAGGAAGAACCCACTTAATCAAACCAATCAAACCCCAGTAAAAACCTGGCATAACAATTATTATTATAGGCGAGAGGTTAAGTTCAACCTCTACGGTATATATTGCTCCCCTACGTACAGTGCTCATCTCTGGTGTAGGTACAGGAAAAGTGGATAGCCACCCTGTAAAAGTTGCAGTCTACTTATCATATATACTGAAGCATTTCTCAGTCTTTAAATTTGTGTATTTATGAATGTGAATACTGTACTTGAACAGAAAATACACCTTCACACCTTTAGATTAGAGATCCTATAGTATCATAAAGCTGTTTAATTAATTGATTCGATTATCAGGAACTTCACTACAACTTTAAGTTAGCTATAGGCCTAGTTCAATATAATTATAATAATTAATGCAATTTTCATAGAATGTGTGCAAAATGTGATTGAAGAAATTGTATAGTTGCCCACATGAACTTCTATAGTACTATACGCTCTGTAATTTTAATTTACGGTAAGGTTAGGTATCAAGAGTATCGGTGAGAGATGCGTACCAGCAGGCTTGGATGGTTTGGACATGTGGAGAGGATGGATGAACGGTAAGGATGTAGTATTTAGACATACCTCTTGCCTTGTTTACACTACTCGCACGCTCGCTACCATGTTCCCGTCTATTTTGACTAACGTGGAATACAATAATAGGTTGGGGGGTGGGGGGGGGGGGGGCTGATAGCCCCCCCCCCCCATGACTATTTTCATCATCATATATATTGCCAGCAGGGGGCAAATAAAAGAAAAAAAAAGAGCCGACAAAATAGACGGGAACATAACCGCGAATGCAATCCTATGTAAACGTGGCAATCGTACGCCCGGATAGGCCTACTACATTCTTCCCGGATGAACTAAGTTGGGTGAAAAGATGCAAGTCCATGAATGTGGAGGGATCTGCACCAAGGGGCGGACCAAGAAAAACATGGGATCGGACTTTGCGGTCTGATCATAAATAAAGGAACCTTACAAGTGAGGAAGCCCTTAACCCTCGGGGCCTGGGCTGCCTTTCTAAATGACGGAGGTCGTATCCGGGCGATCTGGCTGAAAATCAACAAAAGTAAACTAAGGCTAATCTCGCTTAATATATTATCTACATTAATGAAAGATATATAAAAATGTGCGCCTTACCTTGCCGCATAGAATGGAGTTGAGTAGAGCTCTCTAGCTCAACTGGTTCCGGAGTTATGGTGATGGAAGTGGAGGTAACTTTTGCCACGTATTTACCTCGGCGCGTCCGAACACTCAACCGCGGCCCCGGCTACGACGCCCAGTTGCACTCGTCGCTCCACCCGCAATTATGCCGGGAAGCGATTTGATAGTGTTTTATTGTTTATTATGCAATTTATTATAGTTATTATGTTATATTATGTTATTTTCATGAAGTTATTTGTGTCTCTGTCACTTATTACTTAGTTTTATTATTAGTATTATGATTATAGTGTCACTTTCACTGGTAGTAGGGGAGCTAGCAAACATTTGTATTACATCTCGAGTACAAAAGGTTTGAGTACTGGAATTTATTGATAGTCTATTGGAGATCCCCAATCGGTGATTCTTAAGTTTTATAATTGGTGCATTTGGTAGTAGGAGCCCCTTATAAATAATTTCCCATAAGAGTTCTTAAACATGTATTTTTGCTTGATACTGTACATTGTTGTAGAGTTATCTGACTGGTCTCAAATGACTCATCTGAACAAGAGAAACAACTTATGTTCAGACAATGTTTAGCTAATGTTGACAGTTTGACTAGTACAGGCACCTGTAGTTCAATTTCTTGAGGCAAAAGTTGCCATTTTTTACCAATTATTGAACTACAGGTGCCTGTGCAAGTCAAACAGTCAACATTAGCAAAGCATAGTCTGAACATAAATTGTTTCATTTGTTCAGATGAGTCATTTGGGACCAGTCAGATAACTCTACAACGATGTACAGTATCAAGCAAAAATACATGTTTAAGAACTCTTATGGGAAATTATTTATAAGGGGCTCCTACTACCAAATGCACCAATTATAAAACTTAAGAATCACCGATTGGGGATCTCCAATTGACTATCAATAAATTCCAGTACTCAAACCTTTTGTACTCGAGATGTAATACAAATGTTTGCTAGCTTCTGGACTATGGACTTTGATAGTTGATGGGGTCATTTTCACTTTTATGTATTGTTAGGTAAGCTAATAATATATATAGTGTCGCTTTCACTTGTTCATATTGTTACGAAGGCACTTATTATTACTTATGTGTGTTATGGCCTCGGCCTTGCTCGGGGCCTTGGGGCTGTTCGGCCAGGCAGCTTGGGGAACAACAACAACTTATGTGTGTCTCTTTCACTTATACTTAGTTTTATTATTATTATAGTGTCACTTTCACTAGACTATGATAATTGATAGTGTCATTTTCACTTGTTCATATTGTTATGAGGGCACTTATTATTAGTTATTTGTGTCTCTTTCACTTTTATTAATTATTGTATATTATTCTTAGCCTACATTTTAGAGTGTCACTTTCACTGTTATTGTCACGGGCACTTCAAAATTGTTGGAGAGTGTGAAAGTCATTGAAGCACCGTCCAGCACACAGTGCCACTTCACACTCGAGGCATTCCCATGTGTTTTTTTTTTACTTTGTGGGGTCTGCGAGTTGTGTGGCTGCAGACATGGCACCTCTTCTGGCTTCTAACCCGACTACCGGGTGCTTTGAAAGGAAGGGGGTTGAGCTGGTGCCTCCTGAAGAAGTCGGCACACCCCGTTCTGTCCAGCTGGCCTGGTCCTTGTAGTGGTCTCCCAGGTTCCGCATGCTTAGCCAGGAGCTCAAGTATCACCTGCTTGTGGAACTTCCGCAGGGACTTGTACTTCTTGGCTCCTGGAGTCCTCAGACGATAGATGTTGTAGGCATTGAGGACCGACATATCTACCGTATGCAGGATAAACTTCTTGTACCACCTGCAAGATGTTCGCAGGCAGTCGATGAAGCCCATCTGCATGTCGGACTTGTCGACGAGGCGCATGTTGAGGTTGTAATCCAGGACAGCAGCTGGTTTCTGGACGGGGTTCTTGGTTCTTCGGTCCACCTTCCCTGTGGCGACCATCTCAGCCTTGTGGCATGTGCTGAGGAGGTTGACCTTGCGCTGGTCATGCCAGTGGATGGAGATGATGGGGCCACTCTTCTTGTGGAAGATGTCCGTCTTCTTCGTCTTGGTTGGGTAGCATGGCATGCCTTTCCTCTTGGCCTTGACTGTGCCGACAGTTCCGGTCTTGCGGTCATGGAGGTACTTGGTCAGGAGAGGCGACGTGTAGTAATTATCTGTGTAGAGGATGTGGTTTTGATTGAAGTGCCTCTCCATCATCTTCTTCACTACAGCGCCACCAAAACCAATGAGGGGGTCAGTCACAATTTCTCCAGCCTTGCCGCTGTAGACCACAAAGTCCAGCAAATACCCCGTCTTGCAGTCGCAGAGAACGAAGAGCTTGATGCTGAAGCGGTGTCTCTTGGACAGGATATACTGTCGGAAGTGCAGCCTACCACGGAACAGGACCAGAGACTCGTCGAGGCACATCTTCTGGAAAGTTATCAGGTAGGTGGTGAACCGATGACGTATCATGTCATACAGCTTCCTGATCTTCCATAATGAGTCGGGAAGGTGGACTGCCATGTTGTTTGTCAGGTGGAGATAGGAGAGGATGTCGAAGTACCTATCCCTGGACATGTACTTGCCAAATGCTGGAGTCGTTATGAGGTCGGCAGTGATCCAGTAGTCTGCCAGAGCGTGCTTCCTGATATGTGTCATCAGCATTGTGAGTGCCAAGAACACATATAGTTCTGCCACAGTGACAGCTCTCCATGCCACCACCATCTAGGCACTGGTCTTCCTCCCAAGAAAGTTGGCACAGATGTCATGATGGTTGTTGGTCTCCTCGACGAGGTATTCCATGACTTCATTGTCATAGAAGCCACAGAAAAGTTCACTGGGGATAGCATCTGGGCCACAGGGATATGTTGGTGACACCCCGGAACCAATCTGTACCTCGTCAAAGGCAGGACAATCTGGCTCAAAATCAGCCCCATCTGTCCACACAAACAGGTCGGATGCTGATGCTCGAGGACGTCCAGGTGCAGCAGGCACATGCCCTGGACGCCCTGGCACACGCCCTTGGCCACGCGGACACCCTGCACGCCCACGCCCACGCCCAGGGGCAGCGGCGTCGGCAGACTGACCACGTCCACGACCTCGCCCTCTCACTCGTCTTGTCGGGACTTCCTCTTCCTCTTCCTGTTCCTGTTCCTCTTCCTCTTCCTCCTCAGGCAACGTCAGGTCATCTGAGGCAATGTTGGGGTCGTCAGCATCCTCTTCAGGAGACAATTCTGGTGAAGAAGTGACCGGGCGTCGGCGGCGTGGGGCGCGGGAGGCTGCGGGAGGTTCAACAATGGGAGCCTCGGCCTCGGGAGTTGGGCTCCTTTTGCGGCGAGCCGAGGGCTTCTCCGCATCAAATAATGCTCTGCGGTGTGTTGAGGGCTGTGGCACACTACTAATATCACTTATAGAGGCCCTTTGGTCATCCTGAAGGAGAGATGAAGCCGAGGGCTGTGGGTGACCCACGCGGCGTCCCGGGTCAAGGCGTCGGGACAAAGGAATGCGGGTGGTTGCTAGACCCTGGTCGGCATCACTATCACTGTCTTCCGCTTCCCTAGCCTTTTCTGCTGCTGCCCTGCGTGCTTTTTTAGGCACCTTTCACCAAAGATTGTTTATAAAAATATTTGCCCACTTTCAAGGGCGTACGGGCAGGCAAAGGGGAAGGTCCTGGTCTAGGGCTAGGCCTAGGCTGACCTAGCAAAGATGGCGAGGGGGTAGGCCTAGGTTCTAGCACACTTGGAAGTTCAATAGCACCTTCCTGAAACACTTCCACACCAGGATCATCACTACTGTCTCCCCCCTCAAATAAATCTACATTATCGTCGTCTCCAAAGCCAACGAAATCGTAATTTTCGCTTGCACTTATAAATTGCTCTTTGTCCACCAAGCTTTCGCCACTGCTCTCTTCAATATCAAAAAGTTCTCGCTGTATAGCACTATCACTCAACAAACGCTTAACTTTCTTTCGTCGAGCATTCTTCTCGGTTGCAACAGGCGTCGAAGTTGCGAGCGGGAGGTTGCACGGAATCGGACGCGTTGGAATTATTTTTTTCACTATAACTCTCTATGGCGGCCACGTAGGAACTGATAACGGTAGTAGTTGAGGCTTGGTGGCGCTGCGATCGCCCCTACAACATAAATTTTGGCCGCGCGCTTTTCAAAGCACGCTTTCAAGCACAGGGATTTTAAAAGGATACCCGGGCTCCGGCCCATCTGCCGCACTGTCATTTTAAAATGCTGCCCGGGCTGGAAGGGTTAACAAGGTTGCCTGGAACGCCGCCGGAACGAGACTGTAACCGCACTCCGTGTGGATCACTCGGTCCTTAAATTTGTGTATGTAAATAGAAATATGTTTTCTTGTGTAATAGTTAACCAATATGACCAATTAATGGATTAGAGCAAATTAGTCTTGTAAATCAATCATACTTTCATACATAAAACTAATGAGTGGATACAAATTAATGTGGCCAACTTTACAGAGCACAATAATGTCTATCTACTGTATATAGTGTATCTTTTGCCAGACGCCTTTTTCCTCTTTATGAGGGTGGCTATACACAAAATACTCCCAAGCAGACCTATCCCCTATGAGTAGGACATCTTGTGCCAGTTTACTGAAGGACTTACAGGATTGACCACTCAATATAGGGTCCGTTCCACTCCATTTTTTAGCACAGTTTCTACAATAGTGTGCAGCTAATCCACCCACAGGTTGCCAACCAAGGCAAGATGTGGCTGGGGGAAGTTCAGAAAACTGCTGCCAATTCTGACCATGAAAAGAATGCCTCTCCCCCTGAAGGGAAAGGTGTATGCCTCATGTGTTAGAAGTGCAATGACGTATGCCTCAGAAACATGGGCCGTCAACCCTTCCTGCCCGGGCAGCATTTTAAAAGGACGCACCTTGCAAAGGCCCGGAGCCTGGGCGTCCTTTTAAAATCTGTATGCTTGAAAGTGTCCTTAAGCGTGCTTTGAAAGCCGCGCGGCGAAACGCTTGTAAACAAAGCCGATCGGAGCACCGCCAAGCCTCAAGAAGAAGAAGTCGGACCTTGTCCGCCGCGGCGGTCAAGAGGTGAGCACGCTCACGTGTGAATCCGCTTGACCGGGGTTCGATCCCAGCCCAGGCGGACATTTAGTGGGTGTTATAGTACGTCCTAGCATGTTTCACATGCTTGCACCCAGTCGAGAGACACCTCGACGACGTATACAGACTAATAACACTCATAACAAAGCCACTTCAATAGCTTCCTCTCTCTCCAACACCCCTTCTCCCCTCTCTACACTCTTCAGAAAAATAGGAAAAGTAAAATGTAGATACACAGTGCCGTTGTATAGGCTTATCCCTCAATACCTTCACCTGACCTGACCTGACCCGCCATTGCCAGTTAGAGCGAAAATTAGTGTTCCAAAGTGTCCGATATGGCTAAATCCGCGGAAAAACTCTCTCCACGGAAATCGTCATCACAACTGAACCAGTTAACCTAGAGAGCTTTACTCAATGCCAGTCCACAGATACAAGTAAGGGCTACATTTTGAAATTTGTGTGAATTCTCTAGCTATTACATTAAAAAAAATAGGCCTATGTTTACATACGTTTTTTTGGCCAGATCGCCCGAATAGGACTATCGACATCTATAAATGCTGCCCGGGCAAGGAGGGTTAAAGTAGAGGATGTCAACAGAATGGAACGTAATGAGATGAGAATGGTGAGATGGATGTGTGGGGCCAGGCTGCAGGATAGAATAACAAATGATGAGCTGAGGAGACGTTTAGGTATAATGAGTATTAGCGAGGTGATGCGTACAAGTAGACTGGGATGGTATGGACATGTGGAGAGAATGGATGAACAAATTTGGGTGAAAAAAATGCAGGTCTGTGATTGTGGAGGAAGCTGCACCAAGGGGTGGACCGAGGAAGACCTGGGATCGGACTATACGTGCCAATCTCGAATCCAAGGGCTTGACAAATGGGGTAGCCCTTAACAGGGTTGCCTGGAACGCCGCCATTAGGACAAGAGACTGAAACTGCACATGTGTCGAGCAACCAGTCTTAAAATTTTATGTATGTATTTATGTATGCTGACGAGTCCCATCCACCCGAAATTTGATAAGGTTGTCTCCCCTAGATGGGTTGCCAAAGGCTAACGAATCTCATCCACCCAGTTCTAGAATGTCATATCATCATATAGTTGATTTTGGTGGTCCATATAATTAATAATGTATATCTATCTGATTTTGTTTAACCCCTTATGACCGGGCAAAGAAATTACCTTCATTCCCTGCTCATTTTCATGCATAAGAAAGAGCCAGAGCATAATACAACTATAAATCCATGAAAGAGCCAGAGCATAATACAACTATAAATCCATGAAAGAGCCAGAGCATAATACAACTATAAATCCATGAAAGTACAATGATGGAGCTTTCCAATGACACCTGAATCAATGCCATATGACGTCTGGTTATCTTGCAATGATATTGCAAACGTAGGCCAAAATCGCGGAAATTATTATTTTATTACATTTTTGCCATGTGTAACGCTCCAGTGAGCCCAGACATGATTAGGAGTTGTGTCAGTATCTGCCCGACCACCACAAGCTGCAGTTGGGGGCCGCCTGCACTGCCTACAACAGCTGGCCTCACTTCCAGACCACATAATAGGCTCAAAATGGCGCCCATCATATGACAGGTGTCGTACAGGAGTTAAAATCTGCGACTAGATTTTTTTTACGATTATTATTATTTTTATTACGGTATACTGTAGTTACCTTGACAATAGTTTGTTGAACATCAAAACAATGCAATTACAGGCTTCTTAAATTTGTTAACAAATAATTGTTGTAATGCCCTCATGGTATGTGCCTGTGTCTATACTGTCATACATATTGTCCTCATCTTACCTTACAATACTTAACCTGACAAGCGCGATATAGACCTAGGTGCTAGGGTAGTTATTTGTGCATTTCTAGCCCTGGATTCTGACAGAATTTGTTATATTTACAATATTTACAATATAAAGCATTATTTGTTTTCGGTATGCTTTTATTTTACATATATGATGTATATATGAACCTTCAAGAGTGCTAAAATAAGTGGGAAAAGCATTTGGGTGGTGAAAAACGAAGATATTGGCCACCCGGTCATAATCTCAGACGAGAGAGAGAGACAGGCAGCCCTCCCCTCTCGCTGTCTGGGAGTCAACTGAGACGAGCGGGGCGGTGTGTGCCGGTGTCTGGGTGTTGCATAACGATCTTTTATGCAACCCACTTGTGCTACATTATCGCGGGAGAGAAAAATAACCGATAAATGATGATAATAAGAGGATAAATAGGTGATAATTGAGGAGGGGGGGGAGGGGGGAATAAGGTGGGGAAGGAGGGGAGGGGGAGGGGTGAGAAACACATGGATGAGTACTAGAGGGGAATTATCTCACCTAGAGACAAAATCCTTTGTTTTGATAGGCCCTTTTTTTTTTTGGAAGGCTTTTTTTATGGTCTTGCTTCCGTGAGGCCTATCGCGTTCCCTATAGGAAGCCTTCCGTGAGGCCTATCGCGCTTGCCGGGTTAACTAGGCTTATTATTATCATAATCTAAGAGCTCTTATATTTAATTCATACATTCTACAGTTGGGGACTAAAGCGACGTTGATTCACGGACAAAATTTGCACTTCATTCTTAGTCCTAAATCAAACCCAAATCAATGGATAATTAGTAAGTGAAACAGTTAATTGGGTACATATGGTGCAGCTTGAACTATAGGAACATGATTCACTGTTTTACTGAACTATTATCCATTGATTCAAGTTTATTTTAGAACCAAGAAAGGGACGTTGCTTCTGTCTGTGAATGTACCATCGCACAAGTCCCAACTGTAGCCTACATACAATATTTATCTACGAATATCTTACAATTATCAGGAATAAGAAAATGAATACAGAAATTATAAAGTATATTAGTTATCTACCATATGAGTTATGATCACTACATCCTAACAAATACAATACAAAGGAAAGCAAGCAGTATGTTTGTAAGGAAGCTTATGGTAGGATACAGATAGAGTAAGGTTGGACTGCCACAGAATGTGATGTGAGAGGCTGTGATCATGAATTCCCAACTAGGTGTTCTAACATGGCTAGATCTGTCTGTGACCTTGGTGACATAGGCCTCTACCAACTGTTTCAAGTGGCTAGATCTGTTTGTGACCTTGGTGACATAGGCCTCTACCAACTGTACCAAGTGGCTAGATCTGTCTGTGACCTTGGTGACATAGGCCTCTACCAACTGTACCAAGTGGCTAGATCTGTCTGTGACCTTGGTGACATAGGCCTCTACCAACTGTACCAAGTGGCTAGATCTGTCTGTGACGGTGACATATGGCAGTAATGGCTACCAGATGTTGGAATACAGTATTAATGTCTGCACAATGTTTGAATATGGTAAGTGTCTGCTAACTGGTCTGTCAGATGCTAACATATGGCAATAATATGTCAGATGTTGGAAATTGTAATGTCTGTTAAAAGGTGAAAATAGTATTGTTAATATCTGCTTGGTGTTGGAAATAGTAAGGATATTGTAATGTCTGCTAGATGTTGGACTATGGTAATACCTATCAAATATTGGAATAATATTATGTCTGTCAGTTGTTGGAATATGGTAATGTCTGTCAAATTTTGGAATATGGTAGTAATGCCTGCTATAAGATGTAAATTGTGATAAGGTCTGCATAAATGCATAAATGTAAACTGCATAATTGTCCTATCAATGTTGGAATTTGGTTTTAATGACTGCAAATTGTTGGCAAACATTCCTATATATTTCTGACATCTGGCAGACATGATTACCTTATACCAACATCTGGCAGACATTATTACCACATACCAACATCTGGCAGACATGACAATATTCTAATATCATGCATAAATTGCAATATTCTAAAATCAGGCTGATATTACTACCATATGCCAACATCTGACAGACATCACAAACTGGATCCAACATATTGCTGACATTATATACTACACTATAACTTCTGGCAGGCATTGATTACCGCATTCCAACATCTTGCAGACCTTACTACCATATTACAATCTCTGGCAGACATTACTACCATATGCCAACAACCAGAGGACTGGAATGAGTAAAGTATTTAACCCATATGGCATCAATAGTGTTAATGGGCAGCACTCCGGGTGATGTCAAATAGTGTCAGCATGTTTAGCGCCAAGCAATCACATTTTCCATGGTGCATTAGCGGCTCTATCGGACCTGTGATGAACTAAGCTCCATCCCCAGCCCCTCCTACACTCCACCAAGCCTCTCCCTACCCACCACCACCACTATCAACCATCTCCACTACCTCTCACGTTATTGCACAAATACGCACACACACAAGTATTGATAGATTTCTCCTCCCACAAATATAAAACACAGAACACCAAGAAATGGATTGTTGCTTCGCTGTGATAAACAGCGAACAAAGCAACATATAATGATGGGAGTTTTCACTATTCTCAAACATTATTAAGGTATGTCACGTATGTGATCATAGCATTGGATTTAATATTGTATTCATAGCTATGAAGCTACAAGATTTATAAACATGCATACCAAATATACTCAAGGTGGGGGGGAGTTGTGTGTTGTTTAAACTGCCATGGACCCGGATTAATTAACGGTCGTAGCGTGCGATGTCGTACAGTAATCTATGATCGTTCCTGAGGGAGTGCGGAAGGTGTATTCACGAACGCATCGTTAGGCTCCATTACGGCTATTTTCACTGAGGCTTCTCTTGACCAATCAGGCGCTTGGCCACTCACTGAGCTTAAGTAATTTTGTAAATAAACAATATCTCACCCATATGACCGAAGCCTCCAAGAAGAACCTAATATAATTTAATTTATGAGCCTTTCATTGTTTAGCATGGTTAATTCGATCCACCACAGCCAACAGGAAGAGGAATAGAGTATCTTGTGATTGACGATAAGAAATTAGCCTAACTAGGCTACACTTATACGGGAAGCCTGTTTGTGGCCCAAGTTAAAGGATTTCTGACGGATTGATCATTGATAATTATCTGTTAGGCTAGTTGGGAAATAAGTTTATTATTAATACCTTAACTACAGTATATTGTTCTACACCTAGACAGGGCTAGCCAAACCAAAATGTCAAGACTTTACTATGCCTACACAGGCAGTTCTAGCCAAGCCAAAATGCCAGACTTAGCCTAGGCCTAATTTTTCAAAATAGGCCTAGGGTAATATTTTTTTAATTAAAGGCCTACCTTTTCAAAATAGGCCTAGCATATACTAAGGACATTCCTTCGGACATTCTGAGAATGGCTGCATGGAATGTTAGTGGCATGAATGATGGCACAAAAAAGAGAGAGGTTCTGGAAGTGCTAGTGAATGCCAGGCTAGATGTATGTGGAATGACAGAGACCAAATGGAAAGGTTCAGATGTGAGAGAGTGGGAGTGTGGAATGGGTGTGTGTGCTGGAGTGAGTGAAGGAGCAGCGAGAGAAGGTGCGTGTTTGTTTGTACTGTAAGTAACAAATGGAAGGAATGTGTAAGAGAGTATGGGTCTGTGGGTTCAAGGATTGTGTGGGTGAGAATGAAAGTAGGAATACAAACGTGGGTGATTGTGTGTGTGTATGCTCCGACAGAGGATAAAAAAGTAAGAGAGAAAGAGGAGTTCTGGGTGAATGTGGAGGCGTGCCTGGATAAGTTTGACAAGAACGAAAGAATATTTCTGATTGGGGATATGAATGGTAAGGTGGGTGATAGGAAAGTTGAGGGAGTGGTGGGAGGGTGGGGGGTACCGTGAATGGGAATGGTAGTGCACTTGTGGATGTATGTGTGGGGAGGAGGTTGTGGATATCCAACACCTTCTTCCGACACAGAATGATACACAGGTACATGTGGAAACAGGTGTGGACGATGAAGGATAAGACAGTGGTGGAACGAAAGTCACTGATTGATTATGTATGTGTGGATGAACGATGAAGAAATCTGTGATGGATGCTAGGATGTATAGGGGTATTGGAGGGGGTCTGTCTGATCATTATGTAGTAGTAGCTAAGGTTAGGATACAAAAGAAGTGGGTGAGGAGAGCTGGAGGGAGGCGAGAGGAAGGTGGAATGGTGAGGAGGGTGGAGAGGTTACAGGAGGAGGAAATCAGGGAAGAGTACAGGAGAGCAGTAGAAACACCACTAGGTGGGTTCGACCTGGAAGTTATGGAGGAGATGAGCAAGGTGTTTAAGGAAGAGATCTGTGCAGCATGTGAGGAGGTGTGTGGAGTGAGAAGAGGGAGGGGAGTGAAAGGTAAAGCGTGGTGGACAGAAGAGGTAAAAATAGCTGTGGAAGAAAAGAAGAAAGCATATAGAGAGTGGTTGGGTAGTAGAGGGAATGAAGATTTCGAGAGACAGAAACGAGCGAGGTACGTGGTGAGAAAGAGGGTGGTGAAGAGAGTAGTGAAGGAAAGTAAGACAAAAGTAGATGAGGAATTTGGAAGGAATCTGAGTGTAAATTGGAGGGAGAGTAAGAAACTGTTCTGGAGAGAAGTCAAGAAAGTTGGGGAAGATAGCAAGGGAAACAGTAAGGGTGTGAAAGATAAGAATGGGAGAATGTTAGCCGAGAAGCAAGAGAGAGTCGAAAGATGGAGGGAGTACTTCAATGAGTTGCTAAATGTAAGGAATGAATAGCCAGCAAACATAGTTGGATATGGTATGGGAGGGAGAAGAAGAGAAGTAGTGGAGGAGGAGGTGGGGATCAGGAGGTCAGAAGTGTGGGAAGCCATGAAAAGAGTGAAGTTGGGGAAAGCACCAGGAACAGATGGAGTGTGTGGGGAAATGTTGAGGTATGGTGGTGAGATAGTAATCGAATGGGTATGGAAAATGTGCAAACTAGCATGGGAGAAGGGGAGTGCACCCGATGACTGGAAGACTGGCATAATAGTCCCCCTATATAAGGGGAAAGAGGAGTGTGTGGTAACCACCGAGGAATATGTCTTCTAAGCGTAGTAGGGAAGGTATACAGTAGGGTAGTGATTTAGAGAGTGAGAGTGAGAACGGAGAAATGGATAGGCGACGAGCAGGGAGGTTTTAGGAAGGGAAGAGGATGTGTAGATCACATTTTTATCCTGAATTGTGTTGTGGAGAAGTATCTGGAGAAGAAACAAAAGATGTGTGTTGCCCTTATGGACTTGGAGAAGGCCTATGACAGAGTGGATAGAGAAGGCATGTGGAAAGTACTTAGAATATACAGAGTAGATGGCAAGTTGCTGAAAGCAGTGAAGAGCATGTATGAGGGTGCAAAGGCGGCAGTACGTGGGAGAACAAGCAGAGCGAGTTCTTTGACCTGAGTGTTGGGTTGAAACAGGGGTGTGTGATGTCCCCGTGGTTGTTTACTGTATATATGGATGGAGTCATGAAAGAAATACTTGGAAGAGCAGTGGATGTTGGTGTATCGCTGAAAAGGGAGGGAAATGAGTGGAAGCTGCCTATACTGCTGTTTGCGGATGATACAGTTCTGACGAGCGATAATGAATGGGAGCTTCAGGGTTTGGTAAATGAGTTTGGAACAGTGTGCGAAAAACGGAATTTGAAGGTAAATGAGGGGAAGAGCAAGGTTATGGTCTTCGAAAGGGGTGAAGTCACAGAGTGTGAGGTGAAGTTGAACGGTCAGGCTATGGAGATCGTCAGCTCTTTTAAGTATCTGGGCAGTGTGTTTATCGATGGGACTGTGGATGAGGAGGTGCGGGAGAGGGTGCAACAGGGGAAGAGGGTTGTAGGAACGTTGAAAGCAGTAACAAGAAATAGGGTGGTCAGTATGGAAGTGAAGAAGTCCTTGCATGACAGTGTGGTAATCCCGACACTAACTTACGGAAGCGAAGCATGGACGTTCGGGAAGAGACTCAGACCAAGAGTGAGAGCGGTGGAAATGAGTTACTTGAGAAGTGCGTGCGGAGTTACATGGAGGGATAGACAGACGACTGAGGAAGTAAGAAGGAGGTGTGGTGTGGAGGTAGATGTGCTGGAAAGTGTGAAAAGGAACAACTTGAGATGGTTCGGCCATATGGAACGTATGGAAAGTGAGAGATTGACTAAGAGGGTGTACGAGAGCGAGGTGGAAGGACAGAGAGGGAGAGGTGCACCGAAGGAGAGGTGGAAGGATGGAGTGAGGAAGTACAGTAGGGTCCCGCATAAAACGTGTTCGCATAAAACGACTCTCGATTAAAACGACCGACCTAAAATATTAATATTTAATTTTCGATCAGAACGAATGTGATCACATAAAACGAGTCCGCCGCCAAAGTGGGGCAAATCCGGGGAGTTTTCATATAGAGCGCCGAAATATCGTACAAAACGTACGAAATATCGTACGCTTTCATATAGAACGCCGAAATATCGTACAAAACGTACGAAATATCGTACGCTCCTGACGGAAATTTACGCTTCCAGTGAACATTGACGATATTGGGCCACCAAAATGCTGTGTTCACATCAAACGAAATCGCATAAAACGCCCTCGTTTATCGACCATAAACTCGTTTTATGTGAGACCCTACTGTATATGAATGAAGGCGGTGCTGGTTGGGAGGAGGGGCATCGACTGACTGGGGACAGAGGTGCATGAGGGCAGTTCGTTCGTGGCCACCCCTTCGGGGATCACGGCGTCAGGCAATAGATAGATAGATAGAATATATAGGCTATATATATATATTTTTATTTTTGGCTATATTTAGGCTAGTCTAGGGTAATATATTTTTTTATTCACAGCCCTCCATTTTTTTTTAGAGGGGGCAACCCATTATTGTATCCCACGGCTGGTAACAAAACAATTTACCCAACATCTGGCCATGGGATACAATAATGGGGTGAGGGGGGCTTTGACCCCCCTACCCATCATGACATTGTCATCATCATATATATTACCAGCAGGGGCAAATAACAGCAGTCAAATTAGATGCGAAAATAACTGAGAGTGTGCGACTATGTAAACAAAGCGTACGGTACACCCGCTAACACAACTCTTACCTTGGTAAGGGTGGTGTTAGCGGGCGTACTGTCCTCCTTGTTTACATGAAGTTGCAGGCTCGGTTATGTTCGCGTCTAATTTGACAGCATTTTTTTACAAAATTGTCCCACAGCCAGCTGTTATTTGCCCCCCTGCTGGAAATATATATGATGATGACAATAAGTCATGGGGGATGAGGGGGGTAAAGCCTCCCTCAACCTATTGCCCAACAGTTGGCCATGGGATATAATGATTGGTTGAGGGGGGCTTTGTCCCCCTCACCTCCCATGACTTATTGCCATCATCAAATATATTACCAGCATGGGACTAATAACAGCTAGTTAACAAGGAGGACGGTATGGCTGCAAACACCATCTTTACATTCTAGGCTTTACTTTACTATGATTACACCAATCTAGGCATTGCTAGCCAAACCTAAATACCATACTTAGACCTAACTTTTCTAGCCTAAATAGGCCTAACTTTTTCAAAATAAACCTAGGTTATAGGCCTAGGCTAGGCTAAAACAAATTATTTACAACACCATTTATTATTTATTTTTTTAGGCTAGGCCTAGGGTAATTCTCTCATAATTTTGTCATCATCATTCATCATGATCTCCGACGCCTTGTTTCCCCCTGGGAAACCCCCGCTAAAGGATGGCCATGACAGAAACGTCTCCAGGCTACTTTGTCAAGACATGCCTCCTTTGCCCGTGCCACAATGCTCCTTCCACTACGTGGAAGTTTTTCTTCGATATATTTTCCTACTTTCTTTTCCCATACAATAGGTGGTCTTCCACTACTAGCAGTTCCACTCACCTGACTCCCATATATCTTTCTTGGCATTCTGTCTTCATCCATTCTCTGAACATGACCATACCACCTCAAAGTACTTCTCTTTATCCACTCTACCACTCCACAATCAATGCCTAAAGCTTGCTCTTCCATTCCAAAGGACTCATACACTTCCCTATTACTTGTCCCATCTAGTCTATTCACACCAGCTGCCATTCTGAAAAAGCTCATAATTTTGTGTCCTGTGATACTTTCAAATTTGTTGAGGAAATACCCTAATCTAACCCAAAGGTAGTATGGAGTTAGAATAAAACATTTCCGCAATAAATGAGGGTTAAAATCTACTAATGGTAGGCTACGTGTTGTCGCAGCACATGAATTTGTGCATCAATTAACCTAGACTTGGTCTAGGCTGGCATAGGTAGGCTACTTGTAGCTTAATTAGGCCTGTCATATGATATTAAGGATACAAATATTATAATTCTTTGTATTAAATGCCTTAATGGTGCTTTAAACACAAGTTAACATGTATATTGGATAATATTGCACTATTATTGCCTCAATAATGACTTTGTGTGTCATAAAGAGCTATACAGCAGACAAATTTGTTATGGTCGCGGGTTGCGTTATCGATATTTGTGTACCTATGTCCGGGTCATATTCATGTAAGGGTGGTTCGGACCACCCTTTGCGAAAGGGGCTGTCTACGACCAAAGATGGCCGCTACGACGCTTCGTGAATACCAGCGTTGAGCCGTAAAGGAACGGTAAGGGAGTTTCCGGATCGTACGACCGTTAGTGAATCCACCCCATGGTCTGGTAGTTAATATTTACATAGTTTATCAGTGTCAGTGTTCACCACAACTGGTCTCACAGACATTGGTTACCATTACAGATCCTATAGTAACAGATATCAGCCAACCTCCGCCATATTGGTGCCACTGGTGATATTTTCCTCTCTTAATTAACACTCAAATATTTCCATATTCATAATATAAATTTGGAATACTGATAAAGTATATTTTGGTCTTTGGATATACATTCCACATGATGAAAAATAAAACAAAACCTCATACTGTAGTTTGAATATTGAGGCACCAAAATGGTATCCAAGGCAAAAGATGACCATATCTCAATAAGTTCCCATGACAACAAACTTGAACAAAGCTGTGTTTATATCTAACATAATCACTATCAAACATCCATATTACCTCTACTGCCAAGTGACCTTACTTGTCTAAAAACAATTATGTACAGAGGAATCTCTCCATCAACAATCTCTTAAGTTTACAAATTAAATTTTTACAACAGGATCCCCAACATTCCAACAGATATGTGTTAAAAAGCCAACTTGCAAGATTGATTTGATTTGTGTCACTTGTTTATATGTGACTATATATTAAGAAAACAAAATAATATAATCAACTATAAAATATACTAAAAATCAGTGACAAAGAAGAGCCAAGAGGAGCGGTGAAGGCAGTATCCTATATGATCCTAAAATTTACCTATAAAATACTATCTTGTAGCATCAATATTATCTTTATCAAGAGTACTCAATTTTCAATAATCTTAGCGCCAAGCCTTGGAGGCCCAAGAAAACCCGAAAAATATAAATACAGTAACCTTGAACAGTTCAGTGGCTTTGGTAACCCTTAAAGCGCGAAGCTATGGTATTTGAAACGTCCCGCCAGGCGAAGGTATTTTGGTTCATTCCTGGCGAAAATCGTCATATTTACGATATATATATCATAATTATGTATCCATATGCGCCTATTTTACTTTTAATATAAACATATCAACATTGAAAAGCAATAAAACAAGTGGTAATATCAATTGGCTGTTAAAAAATTTATATTTTAGCTCAGCGGTCGTAATCTGACCCAGACCGGCGAGAGAGACACACCCTCCCTCTCTCATGTCTCACATGGTACCATGAGACAAGGGGTGGTCTGAGACTGGCTTAGAGGGTCGGAGATACACTCCCCCCTCTCCCCCAGCCGTCCTCGCACGAAAATACCTGATAAATATCGGGAATAATAGCGAAAATACCGGATAATTAAAGGGGGGTGGGGGGGGAGGACACATGTGGAGGAGTGATAGAAGGTATGGAGGGAATTATCTCACTTAATCACATATTGCTTTGTTTTGAGTGCCAGAGGGGTGTTTTGAAAGGTATTTTTTAGGCCTAAACTCTTAAGAGTCCCAGCACCTTCGCCCAGTAAAACCACTTATGAGTCCTGGCATCTTTCCCGGGTTAATTTACTAAAGGACATCCGACAACCAATGTTGGTCCTTCACAATGGCCGGTACAGCACAATTATGATACACTGGTGATATAGTTGGGTAAAACCACTTGAACCACAAAGATTATATTACTGGGATTCACTAGTTAACACTTGCTGTCTTTTTTATAACATTGGGAAAAGTTCATGTATTCCTGACCATGACTAGGCCTACATATTGTCAAACCTGTCAAACTCCCTCACTGATCTCATCACTAATGATAAGTTATGATCCAATAAATCTGGTTTAATGGCCCAGGCTTGGAGTAACAAACGATAATCTTACATAAAGTTATTGCCCTTATTATCTATTTACTTTCTCCTATCTCAATATAAAGATTGTATATGTGATAATAATATTGATATTGGTAATAGTAACAAAGTTAAGATGATGTGGTAAATTATGGGTTCTCCATATCTATAATTACAATGGCAAATTTCAAGCTATAAGGAAGTTGGAGCTGTAGACACTAATATTTACCGAACTACAATAATATTGTAGCTTTCTGATGGATAGAAAGTAAGTTTATTTTATTTCAAACCGTATATCTATAAATATACCACAGCCATATTTTAATTCGTAATTATGTTGCATATCAACATCTACAGCTCCAACCAAGTGGTCAATTGGTATTGTTCCTATAAGGTAAATAGTCTAGAGTTCAACATAATTCACACTTAATGACATATCCATCACAATTTATCATTAACTGCGAGACTCTACTGTATCCTACACATACATAAATACAACTAGATAATATATAAGTTCTCTATGGTGAACTTAATTGCTTATAATTAATACAATGATAGTACAGTAACACTATATAATACAATATTTAAATTATCTAGACGCACGTCAGAATCAATTGTCTGTGGGGGTTGCAGTTGAAGCATTTTTCCCCCGTCCATTTACTAATTACAAATGAATTGTTAACCCCTTCAGCACAATGATGCAACTTACATCATATTCTGGTTACCATGACACTAGTTTATTAAGCTTATAATCTATCACTAGGACTCGGGAGTCAAAATAATCTTAATAAACCCTCTGACTAACATTGGCGCTTCTTAACCTAAGAGCTGTGACACTCCTTTGGGAAGGATTTACTGGGCGAATGCAACGCTCCTTCAGGTAGATAGCTCATAAATACTCACAAAAAACGCACCATAGCCTTTCGTATCATTAACTTCCGTCCATTCACCGACTCTGCAATCTTTCTCTTCGCCGCAATCTTGAATCTCTCTCACTATTACAATAATCAGTGTTTCTCAGAGCTCTCTGTGTATACCACCTCCTCTATGTAGGGTACATAGTACCCGTCTTGCAACACTAGCCCACCCCTACGCTGCACAACTCTCCAACGAGTGAAACGATACTCCCAATCTTTCTTCTATTCAATAGCTGAGCTCTAGAACTCTTTCTCTGAATCCATCTTTCCCTTATCCTTTGACTTAAATTGTTTCAAATTCCATGTATCCAGACATTTTGGCTCGACCACTCCTTGATTTTGGCCCTGTCACTCTTTCAACTCAGGGGAGGCACTAGTCACAGGCAGTTTTGCCTTTTGTCTCCCTCATCCACATAGAAAAAATAAAAGTGGCATGTTTCCCCTCCTGACTTCCCCCCCTCCCCCTCCTTCCCGGACTCTCCTCTTCCTCATGTATTGGTTATTTTCCGTTTAATTTCACTCCTACTTCCCAACTTCCACCTGAAGTATGTTTAGTCACTCTTCCCCACTCTCTCCCTGCCTCCCTCTTCATTCATATATGCGTGGAAGACAGATAGGACTGTCAGTCTGCTTTTTGCCTTGAAATTGTCTCCGGATATCACTCTCTAATTTATGACATACTTTAAAGAATCACCCTGTATAACAAATTTTGTCCAAATTGACCTTTAACCAGCAGAACGCGAAAATTAGGTAGTGAAAGATGGCCAGGACGGGTAATTTCGACCCTTTAATTCTGATAGAATTTGGTATATTTACCATATAAAGAATTATTTCTTCTTTATGTGCGTATATATTACTTATATGATGAACATAATAACCTTGAAGAGCGATAAAAGAAGTGGGAACAGCAATTGGGTGGTGGAAATTTTGTTTTTTCGCCGCCCGGTCGTATTCTGGGTCGGCCGGGCGAGAGACATACATATTCCCTCTGCAACGTCTAGCAACCAACTGAGCTCCCCGAGAGGGATCTCGCACAACAATAGGGTCTATATATGACTCACTCGTGTCTCTGAGCCCACCTGAGAAAAATTTGTGCGGAAAATAACCAATAAATGAGGGAAATATGAGGAAAAATAGCCGATAATTGAGGAGAGGGGAAGGGGGGGGGGTGTGGATGAGTGTTAGGAGGTACTAGAGGGGAATTATCTCACCTGATCACATATTCCCTTGTTTAGAGAGCCCCTGGGGCATTTTAGATTTTTTTTTTTCATGGCCTTGCTTCCGTGAGGAGTATTGCGTTCAATATAGAGACACTGCCGCTTATCGCGCTTCTCGGGTTAATCCTTCCAGCCCGGCTGTCCTTTTAAAAGGCAACCGCGGCACATGGGCCGGTACCCGGGTGTCCTATTAAAATACGTAAGCTTGAAAGCCTATTAACCCCTTCAGACTCCTATGACGCAGAAGTTGCCAGATTAGCAATAATAAATAGAGGTCTCTCACTCTTATAATTACCTCTCCAAAATTAGTTTTCTGCCCACAGCTAACTCAAAGACAACTGCAGAGGTTGAAGTAACTAAACTAAAGGTTTGTAAATACCCCTGATGGTAATAAAGGCTTTAAAGTATCCCTAATAGGCTCAACATTGCATCATATGTCGGAGAGGGTTAAGCTTGGTCTGAACGCCGTGCGTCCGACGCATGTAAACAAAACCGATCGTTGCGTCACCGCACTTCCGAAAACAATAACGAGACGTCGGATCAATGTTATTGTTGTGACGTAAGACGAAATTAGTGTCTGAAAAGCTCCGATGTTGTCAACATCGCAGCAAAATTCGCTCCACTGAAATCATCATCACAACTGAACCAGTTGACTTACAGAGCTCTACTCAACGCCAGTCTACAGATTGAAAACCGCACTACATTTATAGATGTGTGGGAAATTTCTAGCAGTTAAAATAAACAAAAATACGGTAGCCTAGGCCTAGACGTTTTTCGGCCAGATCGCCCGGATACGACCTCCGTCCTTTGGAGGACCAGCCCGGGCCACGAGGGTTAAAGAGGTCATATTGGTTACACTTTAACCCAGTGGTCTTCATTGCGCGGCTCGCGAGCCAGTGGCAGCTCGCAATGACCTGATTGGTGGCTCGCAAGAGAGGAGAAAGAGAGAGAGAGAGAGAGAGAGAATTCATCAGTAATCAGATAAAAGTCCCAAGTATTAGATATAAATTGCATCATTATGCCGTATCAGACTTATCAATTAATAAAATTGCTAATGGGAATAGGCCTAGCTAGTGGCCCTGGCAATTCTTTACTTTTCATAATTATTAAACACAAAGAGAAAAGGAGAAAAGAGAGCACCCATTATACAGGAATGATGAGAGAGAAAGAGAGAGGAAAACGAGCCTTCTGTACAGGAACTGTACGTGTGAATTACAGGAAAACGAGCCTTCTGTACAGGAACTGTACGTGTGAATTACGTAAGTCCAGCGTTCGGCGGCCCATACTCAGCCAGTCTTGTCCATTCACTCGTGTTATTAACACCACATCAGAAAAGTGGGTTATGGTGCCTCGTAAATTAGTGTTATTTTATGAGAAAAAGACTGTTTCGGTGTATGCATGAAATGTATGGACCTAAACTTGTATAAATTCAAACGCTGTATTTTCCACATTTGGTTATATTTTCCACCAATTTGTATTCCAGGCAGTGAATTATCCAGGCTAGGCTATACTCAAAATTAACAAATTTATTATAAAACATAAGCACACAAAAGAAGATGAACCCCCAGAAATACAACCTTCTACAAATGAATCATGTGTGAATCCTAACAAGAATACCAGTGACAAATTACAAGTAAAAGTAAAAGAACAGCTGGCTCATTTCCGGTCATCACAACATTAAATGATTTTTTTTTTTGTTTTTTTTTTAATTTAGGCTAGTAGCCTAGGCCTAAAGTAAAAATAAATAATAATATAATTTATTTTTTACTAAAATATTTCAATATAATAATTGTTACTAGTCTTGTTCTATAAATCTGTGGCTATGGAAACCCACAAAAATATGTAATTTAGTTCCAATATATATTTGTTCTGCTTATCCTTGTGGCTTATTTGCCTTATGGCTTATGCGGCTCTCACTCTGAATATGTCCTGAACTTTTGGCTCTCTTGATAAAATTAGTGAATAACACTGCTTTAACCCCTCGAGTACCAGCGACGCACGTGATGAAACCCCACCGCCGCATAGGGTGCGTCGCGGTTAATTACTCCGGTCTTATGGCACCTAGAGGGCTCAGATTTGTACGAGAATTACGTAAATATCCCACGCAATAATGCCGATGGTTGAAAACCCTTAAAGTGCCCCGTAGGACTCCTCAATGACCTAGGGGATCGTTGTTTTGTGGTTTTTCCTTCATTTCTAACCCATTCCAGGTGTTTTCATGTCAATTTTTAAGTATGAATTTTGGCCAATTTTTCATGTTTATCCCATTTTTCATGTTTATCTTTATGTGTGATATTTCCTCAGGAATGATATACTTTACTTGTTGCATTGAATTCTATGCTTCACCTAAGTTGCCTTTCACCTCATACCAGTCGAGATGCCTGGAGTAGCGTGATCGAGCATTGTAATAGTGGACTTATGGAGATTTAGAGACTTTGAGATTCTATGAGATTATGTTAGGAGTGAGAGGGAACTTTGGATAGAAACCCTCTTTCCCCTCCTTGAACCAGTAAACCGCAAACAAGGCCCCTCTGTCCAGCTAGGCCTATATGTACGTACGCACACGTGAGTGTGTGTGTACAGTCATGTACGTGGTAGCGCGTTTGAATTTGAGTGCTTTGAAGGCACCCCCAAACGCCCCTCGGTAAGGCAGTCTTACCCCAGTCACAGCCGACGATAGACCTACGCATTACAGGTCTAGTCGTGAGGGTGTGTGTGTAGCAATTGTTGTAAACAGAAGTAACTATAAGGACATCAATAAACCAACAAGAAGAGAGAGTATTGGGAGTTTAACTAATACCGATGTGTGTATATTATAGGTTTGACTCCTGCAAGGAGATAAAGAAAACCTAATATTTAGTAGTGGCCCTGTAATCATTGACGATTATGCCTATTACATAAGGCACCCTCTTCAAACACTCATCCGCCGTAGTTTGAATCTACCGTGCAGAGCATAAAAAAAAAAAAAATTGAGGAGCCTTCATCATGAGCGCACGCAACCTCACTCATGGTTCAGTCGTTATGAAATTGGGTTCTCACTACGAAAAAACTTCGTAAAAAATAAAAAGAAAAAGAAAATAAGAATAACTATTCAATAAGCTTTCCATATAATCGTGGATGTACTTGTGTGGATCTTTGACCAGACGCTGACTCAGGCGTCATTCTTCCTTCACTGATATATCAAGTAAACCAAAATCCTTAATACATCAACGAATGGGAAGGGGATGGTCGGGAGGGCCCCAGTCGTCAATGATTATGGGGCCACTACTAAATATTAGGTTTTCTTTATCTCCTTGCAGGAGTCAAACCTATAATTTATTAGTGGCCCCTCCATCATTGACGATTATGCCTGATATCTAAGACTGGAGGGGGACATTCGTAATCATATCATAACTCTAGCAAAAGCAGATAATCAAACAACCACATAGTAATTGTTGAGGGGCACAGGGCCCTGGGTGGGGCTTTGGTTTCCCGGGCGTTTCCGCACCCTCCTCAGCTCCCCGCCATGGAGTGGCTTCGGTCACCCAGGCTTTATTGTGGTCGGCAGGAAGGGTTCTGTGGGGGCGCTCGTTTATGGCCTTGGAATTGCTCGGGGCCTTGGGGCTGTTCGGCCAGGCAGCTTGGGGAACAACAACAACAACAACAACCACATAGTATTCTTACTTTGTAAACTGTATATTTATGTATAAACTTTATACAACATATAAAAAGGGGTACAAGCAGGAGCGTGCTTCAAAGAAGCCTGCTTGATAAAAAAAGGGTTAACTCTGAGATTCTGAGAACAGATCCGCCAGTTAAAAAGGCACCCCACTTAAATTAAGTGGTGAAAAAATAAAAACTTCTAAGTTTACATGTGCACATATAAACCCCATAAACTAGTGGAGATATCTTGCAAAATATTCCCAATGCTTAAAATTAGATTGCTTCACAGCCCAAAACTATTTACACAACACTGTTGTTTGTACTACAATTGTACTAGCACAATTTCCTGTAATGAATAGTACAGAGAAATTTTCATATCACAACACCCATAACACAGTATCACAGCTCACATAATCCGGCGGGGTCTAGGGCATCCTATGTTACACTGACTGCACCCCCCCCCCCCCCCCGCCCCCTTTTCATGAAATTAAACAATAAGTGACCTAGGGACCACCTAGGCCCTCTGCCTTAACCCTCCAGCCCCGGCTATGTATTATATATATATTCCCCGAAATCCGGGGGTTTTGGCTGAAAAACGTCTACGCCTAGGCTACCGCATCTTTGTTATTTGGCTTGCTTCCGCATTCCCGCGCATCCCCAAGCGTAGATGTGTTTCGTACCTGTAGAATGGCATTAAGTAGAGCTCTCTAAGTCAACTGGTTCAGTTGTGATGATGATTTCATTGGAGATAACTTTATGGCAAAAACAGCCACTTTACACTACTTTTCGATACTTAACAATAACATACAGGCACACACGAACAAGCGACGCACTCATTCTTGTGGCCGGAGATGCGGGGCGTCGGTCCAGCCGGCTGTTGTTTACATGCGTCGGACCAACGCCTCGCACACCAAGCTTACAGGCTTTGAGCTCATGGGTGTTTTAGAGACCTTCCGGGTAGCTCGGGTGTGTTTTTTATGGGTGTTTAACCCTCTCAACACGGATGGGCTCTTAAACGCCCATAAAAAAGCATATACCAGGAACCCGGAAGGACTCTTGAACACCCCTGTAGTTGAAAGCCTGTGAGCTTCGTGTGCGAGGCGTCGGTCCGACGCATGTAAACAACAGCCGGCTGGACCGACGCCCCGCATCTCCGGCCACAAGAAGGAGAGCGGCGCTTGTTCTTGTGTGCCTGTATGTTGTTGTTAAGTATCGAATAGTAGTGTAAAGTGGCTGTTTTGACCATAAAGTTATCTCCAATGAAATCATCATCACAGCTCAACCAGTTGACTTAGAGAGCTCTACTTAATGCCATTCTACAGGTAAATAACACAGCTACGCTTGGGGATGCGCGGGAATGCGGGAAGCAGTCTGATTAACGAATATACGGTAGCCTAGCCTAGACGTTTTTCGGCCAAAACACCTGGTTTTCGAGGAATATATATATAATACATAGCCGGGGCTGGAGGGTTAAGAGCCCTTCCGGGTCTGAAGGGTTAAAGCTATACATGGTAAGGAAGGTTTGTCTAGAGCAACTGAAAGGAATCGTGACAAAAACGTATGATTAGAGGCCCACAACTGTGTGGACGTAATATCTTCAATAGAAAAATTCTTAAGAAAACGTAAAGATGCTGCCCACTTGCGTAAATCGTGGGCCTTACCCACAACACCGGGATTACTCTCTTTAATGACCTCGACCAAGAGAGAAGCTAGTTTACGTTTCATCAAGCGTTTACCCGTACGTGCTACCCATAAAGCACCCTGGTGATTTAGAGGTACCACTCTTAAATATTTGGTTAGAGCTTGCACTGGACATAAATTATGGTGCACCTTTCCCCTTTCCAACGCCGGCACCGTGAATTCTGAAAACACGTGTTCACTGTGCTCATTCTTGGCTATGAACCCTGGGGAAGGTGCAATCTGAACACATTCATTAAGCCTACCAAACCTGAGGCAATTAGGTGTGTTGCTCATCGCCGCCAGCTCAGATACTCTGTTCCCGGTAGCCAAAGCCATAAGGAATACTGCCTTTTTTAAGAGTAATGTAAAATCTGCAGTATATTGGTACAGACGGGAATGAAGTAACGACAATGCATTGTCCAGAGACCAGGTAGGCATGAGCTGACGGGGAGGTGGGCGGAGTTTAAAACATGCCCTCATAAAACCTGTTTCCTCCGCGACTGGTATGGTGAGACCGGTAAGGTCCAAAAACGGCATCCTAATCGCTGTTAAGTGATTTTTTAACGTTACTACAGATAAACGTTTCTGCTCGAACAGATAATTTCAATAATTAAAAACCAAAGCCACCGAGGGCACCGTTTGTTCTGTTCTAAGAATCCAGGAAGTAAAGGCCTGCCAATGCGATTGATACTGTCGCCTTGTAGACTGGGTATATTGATTCATGAATTTATTGATCACGTATCTACCATATGGCGCTAGCCACTTGGCCTCCTGAATGTCCATAATGCAAAAGTCAGCGAGGTCTCTAGGTTGCCAATTGTGTCTAAGTGGAAAAACCCGACCGGGAGTGACACCGGGTGCGGGCACCACGTTTTCAATTGCTGGTACCACAACTGCGCCGGCCACAGGGGCGCGATTAGCGAGACTACGCCCCGATAAATCTGTAGTTTGTTCGGGTGAGGTACAGTGGGAGTTTGTGAGTCTCCTCTGACGCAAACAAATCCACTTGTGGATGGTAAGGCTCCGCAATCATTTGGTCGAAAATGGTTTGCTTGAGCGCCCATTCTACTGTTGTGCTCTGTCTCCGAGACAGAGCGTCTGCCCAAACGTTTGCTACGCCTGGGAGATAAGATGCGTGAAGATGAATGTCCAGCCTGTTGGCTAGAATAAAAATCTTTTCTGACACGTTTAGCAACCTCCGAGATCTCGTCGACCCTTGTTTCTGAATACAGTGAACCGCATTCAGATTATCCATTCTGAAGGCCACCGACTTGCCCCGTAAAGTAGAGCCGTGAGCCTGAAGGAAATATAAGGGGACTAGTAATTCTTTGACATTGATGTGGGAGATTTCTAAATGGGACCAAAGCCCTTGACCCTGGTGCCCTTGGTTTGACTGAAAGCCCCAACCTATCGTTCCTGACGCATCCGTGTCTACCCATACCGTCGGCGGAGGAGAGGTCCATGACATGATTGAGTGTAATGTTTCCCTCTTCGCCCAGACTGCTAGCAAGTTATGGATTAATTTTGGTATGGGCCATAATTTTTTCGCCGGCAAGAGCGGAAAATATTTGTTGCCCTCCAATATTAAACGTTTGACTCTTAACCGGCCCAACCGTACAGTTAGTTGAATCCAGTTGAGAGAGCCGACCAGAGACTCCCAGATTCTCTGTGTCGTAGTCAGACTGTGAAGGAACAGAAACAATTTCCTGCGAAATCTGTTGCGATTGTCCACACTCTGACTCAGAGTGAGAGTAGCTGTGTCCCAGACCAGCCCTATCCACTGAACTACTCTTGAGGGAACAAGGTTTGACTTTACCAGGTTGACCTTGAACCCTAGAATTTTGACATGTTTTAATGTTATGTTGACATGATTTATGCATACTTGTTCCGTCTCTGCCACCACTAGCCAGTCGTCTAGATACCATAAAATCCTGATCCCTTGCTCTAACAAGGGCATCAGGGCTTGCCGGACTAATTTCGTGCATAAGCGAGGTGCTAGGTTCAATCCAAACGGCATCCTCTGAAAGACATAAGTCTGATGCTTTATTCTTAAGGCCAGAAACCGTTGAAATCTTTTGTTTACCGAGACGTGCCAATACGCGTCTGTCAGGTTTAAAGAACACATCCATCCTCCCGGCGGAAGTGTTAGCCTGATCTGGTTTACCGTTAACATCCTGAATGACACGTTGTGAATATGGAGGTTCAGATAAGACAGGTCTACGACTGGTCTCATCTGAACACTGTCCCTTTTGGGCACTAGAAATAGTTTGGATGTAAAAACTGGGTAATTTTGAGGGACCGGAATGATGACATTCTTGGCGATCATTTCCTGGATCAGTGACTCCACCTCTAATGACACTAAATTTGCCTTTGTCGTCTGACGTAAACGAGGTCGCCGGAGCCACTGCCAGGTGGTGCCCTTGCGTGCCACCATTCTCGCCCAAGTATTTACTGGCCATGCACGGTGACACGTCCGGAACGACCCAGTTAGCAGACAAGGGTTCGCCGGCTGTACTACCCTCTGATCCACCCGCCGTGAGCCCGGCCCTGGGAGTGAGAGAGACTTTAGTTTTTTTATGGTGGTGGTGGTGGTGGACGCTTAGCCGACTGGCCGGCGTTGGCAGAAGATGGGCCCTGGCCCGGTCTGTTATAGTTTCGTCCTTTATGACCTGCAAACTTACCTTGTTTATACCTGTACTGACCTTGGGGGGAAGTGGACTTAGGTATATGAAAGGGCTTTGACCCACCCGGCTGAGCTTTTGCGACTGGCTTGGGTTTGGGAAAGTTAAAAGCAGGTTTCTTAGAAGGGATGGGACTGTGCTTAAAGGCTTGAGCCATGTTGAAAACAGTTCTCCACACATCAGGGAACATTAAAGAGGGAGTTAGCACTGGCGACATGACCACCTGGTTTGCAATTCTATCAGGAAGTTTCTTTACCAGGGACATCCTAAGATCCTGTCTCGCCCGCACCGCCTCGAGCAAGGCTGTACGGATATCCCCCAACGACTGAATAGAAGTCTAAAGGAGTAACCGCCGAGATAGTTCAACTGATTGTCTGGCCTCCGCGTCCGCGATTGCCTGAGTAGATCTTAGCATAGATTTTGCCACCTGGTGCGTAACAATGTATTGGGAGAAAAGTCTATACGCCTTCCCCCGTAGCCTAAACTCCCGGTCTAGGTGAGCTGGGGAAGGTGTAGTGAACGGATCTTTAAGTTCGCATAGATTGATTTTGGGGGCAGCTAAAAAGGCAAACAAAGCAGATGGGACTCCGCCGGCTGAAAAGACTGGCAGAGAGAACCAAGAATGGCTGTCCTGAGGAATCTGGTGCGAAGATTTTGAGGTGAAGGTGGTCGCAAAGTTCTGAGCCTCTACCTCCCATTCCACCCAAGGTCCTGGACCCAACTGCCCCACCTTCAACACTGGGTTAGCGGCTGTGTCTGTGACCGTTTGTAAATCTAATTCTGGAATGAGAGCTGACAGTGCTTTTATATCATTAAAGCCGTCATGCTTGGTCCAGTCAGAAAACAGTTTTGAAGCTGAGGCAGGGGGCAGTGCAGGTGTAGCCGTATACACAAAATAGTCATGGTGATAATAGTTCGGAATGGCCTTAATATTAACATCAAGTACATTACCCGCAATATCCAAAGCTCGTAACTTTCTAGATTTATTTCCTTGGATTACCAACTCACATGGCACTGGAAGTTCCCCTGACAAAGTGGGTTGCGCCGCCTCTGCCTTAGTTGGGATCACTTGAACCCATGAATCATCGGGACCGTACAACAGGGGCATAGCTACCTTTCTTAACGGTGCTCTATCTAAAGGGGGAGGATTCACATCCGCTATCACCCTTACGCTAGAAGTAGTCAGTGCCGCCGAAGCAGGCCTAGCGACCATAGTAGGTGATATAGAGGGGGGGTGCGGAATCTTGGTCAAAGCAATAGAAGCGATCAGAGGCCGAACACTTGAATTTGTCATGGAAGCTCCCAGGTCCACTGTAAGAGTCTCCGGCTGTTGGCCAAATTTTTTTGTGAGAGCAGTAACTACTAACCCATCTATTTCCTCCGCCGTGACAAATTTAGCAGATGAAGAACTCGGAGGTGAATCATTCCTATCTCGCGAGTCGTCTAGAACTGAACCCGACTCTTGCACTTCCATGTCAGAGATTATTGACACCTCATCCTTGTCATCTGGCCCATCCTGAGAAGATTCCGCCGAAGCCGGAACCCCATCGTGGTGCCAAGTTAAGTCAGGAATGGATGATGGGATCACCGCGTCCCGGTGGACGTCCGTCCGTACCTGTGGCTCCTGAACCAGACGTGGGCGTTCCTGCCCTGGTTGGGAATACCGCCATACACCTAGGCCTTGGCCCGAACTCCCTTGGGAGTCAGATACACCATCAACCCCTGAGGCCCAACTAGACTCTTCTAAAGGGCAATCACTGCTTACAGAACTCTCCAACTCTAATTGTATAATATCCATTGGTAACCTGTCTGCCGGTAATACCCCCACCACAGTCTCTGACTCCACTCCCGCCCCATCAGATTGGACACTAGATAAGTCGGGAGTAGAGGCAGAAAGTGAGGCACGAGGCTCCGGCGAACGCCGGGATGCCTTTCGTTCCTTATAATCTTTCCTGGAAGATTTGTGGCTGCGGTGTGACTTAGTCGTTCACTGCTCTTAGACTTTTCCGATCTTTCACTAGAGCTGTCCTTGGACTTTTCCTCTTTGGTCTTCTTCCTTGCTGGGGAAGAATGACTAGGCGGCTGTTGTCTGAGTGGTGATCTGGACCTGGACCGCTCCCGTGACGTGGAGGCTGTCGCCGGGGGCGTGGGTTCACGAGGTCTCTTAGTGCTAGGGACCAGAGAAAGTGCTGTACCCTGCCCAGTCTCTGCCGACTTTCGTACAGTTACTCTAGCGGGACGTTTAATAGGGGGGTGTTCAATCAATAATTTATCCCAAAGAATTACATTATCACATTGCAGCGCTTTATGAGCCACTGTGGAAGCATAACTTGACAACTGCTGCCTGACCTCCCTCAAAGCGACCGCTGCGGATCTATTATTGTCTTTCAATACTTTGACACTCAATTGAGTACAGATGGTACAGTTCCCCATTACCCACAAGCCCCTTGAGCGATCTAAACATTTAACACATCTAATGCAAAGAGTGTGTGCAAAGATAGAGATATCTGAACAGGAGGGAGCAATACACAAGGCAAAAACAGGGTCTAGGGTAGCCATGACAGAGACTGGTGGAAAACGAACCCACCCCCGGTTTACTCCAGGTTCTCTATAGACCCGCCGGAACTCAGCCCTGGAAAAAAGAAAATTTCCAGGAATTAATGCTCATAAGGCTACACCAACATGATCGAACACAAGTGTTAAATAACCCGCCGGGTAGCGAGACGCAATACACAACTATCACGGCTCGCTACGCGGGAGGTACATGTATAAAGATTTCAGAATATCTTAGCCTGTCCAAAAGATTTATGAATATCCTCTGACATGATATAAAGACCAGCATGGCTTTTTATAAATTACACAGTCTTCCCAGTGGTGTTTGTTAAGTTTACTGGAAAACCCTTAAAAGACGCCGGCCCCCGTATTATCTCGCAGATCAAAAACTGGGAAGCCTGTCTTAAATACTAGATCTGGCTTCTCCCGAAGCAGTCTAGATCGCCGCATAATGAATGGTGGTGATACTAATGTATCCTTTAATTGTCTGGTTAACTACACTGAATATTGCAAATTCGTTAATCCCACCCTCCCAAGGTGCAACCGCCGGGTGTGAATTTAAGTGTGAACGTTAACCCCAATTATTCCTATCCCCACTTCTTTGCAAAAGATCGCCGGGGAGGAAAAAACAAACAACAAACAGCCTAGTTTTACTGGCTTTGCAAAAACCGGGAAAAACTCAACTCAACAAGTGTCCGTATGAACACTTAGTTAAATGGGTAAAGCCATCCCGCCGGGAAACACAGTAAGCCTGAACACAGGCACCACAATAGAGACGCAGTCCTGGAGAGCCTCAGGTCACCACTCGCCGGGGAAAACAAGCCTTTTTTAACCACGCGTGATTAAAACTCGGCAACCAGCCGGGTTTTCATGGTGTAACCGAGAAAACCCGCCGGAAAAGGCAACCCACCTCGTTCAGATTCAATCTGAACGCACCAAATAGACCGTGGAATTAGCCAAAGCACAACTAACCCAGGCCACACAAATAGACCGTGGAATTAGCCAAAACACAACTAATCCAGGACACATATATAGTCCGTGGAATAGCCAATACACAACTAAACCAGGACACACATGACACAGTAGTACATATTTATAATATAAATCAATAACACTTGTACATGTGGCAAAGCTACGAGCGGCTGGCTAGGCCTAGGCAGACGGACATAAAAGAATCATGTCGTAATAAAACCAAAAGCACTGAATAATATCACAACAGGAACCACCGTCAACACACCACTGTAGCAAACACTTCCCGGCAAAGGGAAGAACTGACTCGGGACCCGGAAAAAACTTCACTAAGTGAAGAAAAATACGCTGGGAACGTCAGAGAAATTAAGCTACCTCATCAGAAAGATAAAAGGAAGCAAAAATAACGCGTAATGAAAGCCGCCTACATCACAAAGCTAGCTAACCGTGAAAAAGTTCACATGTCCACAACAGGACCATGAGGGTACACCCGAAATAGATGCCCCAAACACACGACCCAAAATACACTGCACTGCGGGCAACCCGCCCAGGACACTCCTGCTACGCATATCCTAACCTTACTCGATACATCCCGGAGTAAACAAATGAGAAAAAACTCACTAGGGACGCAACAAATGCGGAACCAGCGGAGCGTGGGGAGGCACGTCCGGGTAGGTTGAGCGCAGAGCAGAGAAGGAAGAATGACGCCTGAGTCAGCGTCTGGTCAAAGATCCACACAAGTACATCCACGATTATATGGAAAGCTTATTGAATAGTTATTCTTATTTTCTTTTTCTTTTTCTTTTTTACGAAGTTTTTTCGTAGTGAGAACCCAATTTCATAATGACTGAACCATGAGTGAGGTTGCGTGCGCTCATGATGAAGGCTCCTACATTTTTTTTTTTTTTTTATGCTCTGCGCGGTAGATTCAAACTACGGCGGATGAGTGTTTGAAGAGGGTGCTTTATGTAATAGGCATAATCGTCAATGATGGAGGGGCCACTAATAAATATGTAACATAAAGTCAAAGAAACAGACCGTTACATATTGTTGACAATCTGCCGGTCTTGGAGTGCACATTTATATTATAATGTCTGGTGCTCAGTGGGTCAACTCATAAACTGCGAAGCCATGGTAGTTCAAACCCTCCCGCCAAGCGAAGATATTTGGTTCTATTCTGACGAAAATCGTCATATGAAACATATACAGTATATAATTATTACTTATCCATATGCGCCTATTTTGCTTTTAATATGAACATATGAACATTTAAGAGCAATAAAAGAAGTGGGAATAGCATTTGGGGGGTGAAAGACGTATTACTGCCGCAAGGTCGTATCATGAGGCGTGAGCAGGGGGGGGGCGTATATGTACCCTCTACAAGCTCTCCATCAATATTGATGGGTCTGAGTAGAAGTTTCTGTGTTGCTAGGTTCTCTAGCTGCCTCACTCGTGTTAAAGAGACAGGGAGGGGGAATTTTGCACCAAAAATTACCCGATAAAAGGGGGAATAAGAGGAAAAATAGATGATAATTGAGGAGGGGGGGGGGGGGACACATATGTAAGAGTGGTAGCAAGTAATGGAGGGGAAAATCTCACCTAATCACAAATTGCTTTGTTTGGAGTGCCACTGGGGTGTTTTCTAAGTTATTTTTGTAAGCTTTGGATCTACTGAGGACGGTCGCAGTGCACCAGAAAAACCTCTATTGAGGACGGTCGCCGTTTTGGGGTTAAGGGGACCGGCCACTTTTCACTCATGAAAGTGCTCAGAAAGGCAATATTTCGCAACCCAATATATGGCATCATCACCCATCCCTCATTCATCAGTGAAAGGCCTGAGGTGATATTCAGTCTGGAAGTATTTTATTTCTGTGCTTGTTTCATACTTTCGCGGGTCGCAGGTTGCGTAGCGGCGTAGGAAATGCATTATGGTTTTCATACATGTAAAAAAACTAGTCAAACCATGCATTTTTTGTATAAATATTACCTTCCAAGATATTTTTCCTGACAGTATCTGCTATCCCTACCCTAGTAACAGCTCTGGTGTAGGTACACGAGGGAGAGAGAGGCAGTGTGCTTTGGCGGCGAGTGATGTAGGGTGCGGCTGGCCGGCCCGGTTGCCAGCCGTCTCCTGGCTTATTACCTCACGTAAGATAGCGCGCTAGTTGGCGCAACCATGAAGTAACCAAACATGCTACAACAATGATTCTGGTGTCATTGGAAAGGGCATAAAATTCCCTACAACCCTTCATTTCCCTTTTTTTTTATTTCTTTCCCATTTCGACAGCACCCCGAGACAAATGTCAGCTAATTTGTACCTAATTGTAAACACCCTCATTCCACGATTAGATGCAAAATAGAAAAAATATAAATGTTCATTTGAAGTTCAACCTATTGTGAGTACCCTCAATACAATAAAACAATCATACAACAATTTTTTTTATGTGCCTTTGATTTTTAATAAAGTCATAAATGTACACACTAATTCTTACCTAACTCATAAACTAAATGCCCTAGAGAATTAAGATTACAGGAATATCTCTCTTTTTAGGTCCCCTATAAGTGTTCCAAATATTATGGAACTCAGACGAAATTCACTGACACCTTCAAGAGTAAAAAGCGGCCGGTCCCCTTAAATAAGCTAGCTCTAGCGCTTCCCAGGCTAAACTGCATAGAATCATCTAATAACCACAATCAAAGAAAAAAAAACATCATCGTGCTGAAGGAGTTAATCTAACTTCCAAGAAGCTGGACACTGAAGGAAGTCTGGAAACACCCCCTGGCTGTGGCTGGCCTCTTGGAGTCTACAGGTTTACCATAAAGGATTCCCTGTGGCAACAAGGTAACCCAGGAAGAACCATACATGTCAGGACTACTAGATACATGTAAGAATCATTACTGTAGCTACTTGTAAGGATCAATACATACTTGTCAGAAGTCAGAACCACTATGTAGAATCGTAGATACTTGACAGGACAAATACATACTTGTCAGAAACATTACTCCTGTCATGACCAATACCTACCTGATGGAACCACTACATAGCTACTTCGTCAGGATCGACCCATTTCCCAAAATAAAAAAGTTCAGTCAGATGCAGTGTGGTCCACTCCTGAAAATTTTAATATATGTTCGTCGAGGTGATCCTTCTGAGTAAACTCTTTCTCACATACCTGACACTTGTAGTTCTGTACTTCTGAATGCTCTAATACATGTTCGTCGAGGTCAACCTTCTGAGTAAACTCTTTCTCACACACCTGACACTTGTAGTTCTTTACTTCTGAATGCTCTAATACATGTTCGTCGAGGTGATCCTTCTGAGTAAACTCTTTCTCACACACCTGACACTTGTAGTTCTGTACTTCTGAATGCTCTAATACATGTTCGTCGAGGTCAACCTTCTGAGTAAACTCTTTCGCACACACCTGACACTTGTAGTTCTTTACTTCTGAATGCTCTAATACATGTTCGTCGAGGTGATCCTTCTGAGTAAACTCTTTCTCACACACCTGACACTTGTAGTTCTTTACTTCTGAATGCTCTAGTAAATGTTTGTCGAGGTGATCCTTCTGAGTAAACTCTTTCTCACACACCTGACACTTGTAATTCTGTACTTCTGGATGCTTTAATAGTAAATGTTTGTCGAGGTGAACCTTCCGAGCAAACTTTCTCTTACACACCTGACACTTGTACTTCTTTACTTCTAAATGCTTTAATATATGTTTGTTGAGGTAATCCTTCTGAGTAAAAGCTTTCTTACACACCTGACACTTGTACTTCTTTACTTCTTTATGCTTTAATAAATGGTTGTTGAGGTGATCCTTCCGAGTAAACTCTTTCTCACACACCTGACATTTGAAGTTCTTTACTTCTGAATGAGTTAATAAATGATTGTCGAGGCCATCCTTCCGAATAAACTCTTTATCACACATCTGACACTTGTAGTTCTTCACTCCTGAATGAATTAATAAATGAGCGTCGAGGCCATCCTTCCTAGCAAACTCTTTCTCACACATCTGACACTTGTAGTTTTTGTCCCTAGAATGAACAGTCATATGTTTGTCGAGGCCATCCTTTCGAGTAAACTCTTTCTCACACACCTCACACTTGTGGTTTTTCTCCGTAGAATGAATTAATACATGTTTGTTAAGGTTACGCTTTTGAGCAAACTCTTTCTCACACACCTGACATTTGTATTTCTTTTCCCCTGAATGAATTAACAAATGTTCATCGAGGCCAGCCTTATGATAAAACTGTTTCCCACACACATCACATTTGTGATTCCTAACTCCTGAATGACGTAATAAATGTAGTTTGAGGTTACCCTTTTGAGAAAACTGTTTCCCACACCAATCACACTTGTGATTTTTAACGCCTGAATGAACTAATGAATGTAATTTGAGGTTACTCTTTAGAGAAAACTGTTTCCCACACACACCACACTTGTGGTTTTTTACTCCCGAATGAACTAAGGAGTGACTAGTCAGGTTACCCTTATGAGCAAACTCTTTCCCACACACCTCACATCTATGGACGAATGGATTCATTCCAAGATGAAGTGATGAATGGATTCTAAGGTCTCTCTTTCGAGAAAACTCGTGCCCACACACCCTACACTTGTAGACCACTGGCCCAGTATGAACCAGCATGTGTCTTTCAAGGCCACTCTTATGAGAATAGCACATCCCACAAACATCACAAGCAAAGTCCTTCACATCTGAATGAACGCCATAGTGTCGATTAAGATTGCTCGGACAATTAAATGTCTTACTACACAAGACACAAGGGTACGTCTTAACTGGTTTTGGCGCGGCGTCAGACTTTGAGGTGGCTCCCTCATTGTTAGTAGCAGCTCTGTAAGGACCTACTTGAGGGTTCACCATACATTGAGCCCATTCTCTCTCTGCATATCTGCATGAAGGTTCAAAGTTTACATTGTTTTCATAACCAGCAGTATGTCTCACATTGTTATCATAACCAACAGAAAGTCTCTCATTGTTACCATAACCAGGAGTACTTGTCTCATTGTTACCATGACCAGCAGTACGTGTCTCGTTGATATCATGACCAACAGTATGTGTCTCATTATCATGACCAGCTACTTCCTTAGGATCGGTCGATTTCTCAAAATCGGAAAATTCAGAGTCAGATTCAGGGTGATCCGTGGCAATGTGACTGTTCAGTTTACTCTTTTTTGAGAAAAGTTCACCACATTGACTACATTCAAATTCTTTGTTACCTCCATGTTTCAATGAATGTGTATTAAGATTACTTTTCTGAGAAAACCGTTTCCCACACACTTTACATTTGTACTTCTTTTCCCCTGAATGTGTTACTAAATGTTTGTTGAGGCCATCCCTCCGAGCAAACACTTTCTCACACACCTGACACTTGTAGTTTTTCTCGTTAGAATGAACTAATGCATGTAATTTGAGGGTACTTTTTTCAATAAACTGTTGGCCACACACATCACATTTATGATCTTTAACTCCTGAATGACGTAATAAATGTAGTTTGAGGTTACCCTTCTGAGAAAACTGTTTGCCACACACATCACACTTGTGGCTTTTAACGCCTGAATGAACTAAAGCATGTGATTTGAGGTTACTCATTTGAGCAAACTGTTTGCCACACACATCACACTTGTGTTTTTTTACTCCCGAATGAACTAAGGAGTGCGTCTTCAGATTAGTCCTATGAGAAAACTCTTTCCCACACACCTCACATTTATGGGTGGATTGATTCAATTCTGGATGAATTGATGAATGACTTCTGAGGTCTTTCCTTCGAGAAAACTCTTTCCAACATACTTTACACTTGTAGACCACTGGCCCAGTATGAACTAGTCTGTGTCTTTGGAGGCCACTCTTATGAGAATAGCGTTCCCCACAGATATCACAAGCATGGTTCTTCGCATTTGAATGAACTGCAGAGTGTCGAGCAAGAGTGCTCGGACAACCAAATGGTTTACCACACACGGCACAAGGGTACTTCTTAGCTGTTTGTTTCACGGCTTTAGACTTTGAGGTGGCTCCTTCACTGCTAGTAGCAGTTCTGTCAGTATAAGTTGCTTCTTCAGGGTTCACCTCACATTGAACCACTTCTCTCTCTGCATATTTCCATGAAGGTTCAGAGATTACATTGTTGTCATAACCAGCAGGAGGTCTCACATTGTTATCATAAACAGCAGGCCGTTTTTCATTGCTATAACCAGAAGGACGTCTCTCATTGTGATCATAACCAGCAGGACGTCTCTCATTGTTGTCATGACCAGCAGTAGGTCTCACACCGCTATGAAAACCAGCAGCAAGTCTTGCATTATCAAAACCAGCAGCAAGTCTCGCATTATCAAAACCAGCAGCAAGTCTCGCATTATCAAAACTAGGAGGAAGTCTCGCATTGGTATCAAAACTAGCGGTAGGTCTAGCATTGGTATCAAAACCAGCAGGAAGTCTCGCATTGGTATCAAAACCAGCAGTAGGTCTTGCATTGGTATCAAAAGATGCAGTAGGTCTTGCATTGGTATCAAAACCAGCAGTAGGTCTCACATTGTTGTCATGACCAGAAGTATGGCTCCAAATGTTTTCATAACCAGCAGTAGGTCTCACATTGTTATCATAACCAGCTGTATGACTCTCATTCTGGCCCAAGTGGTGTATTAGATACATATAGGCCCCAAGATTTTCATGACTATAAAAGTCTGGGACACTTGGTCTTGGCTCCATTATAAATGTCTGACTCTCTTAAGCTCAAAAAGAGAAAATAATGTATTACTATTACAGAGAAGATTGATACTCATGAAATAGTTCTGACTATTGTAATGCTCTCCTTCTTTATTCAGTTCAAGACTTACTTGTATATCATGTTAACAGCTACTGATGAGATTTAACTATATATACCCAAATTTTGAATATGTACCAAACTTTGATGATGTAGGTAACAATATAGCTTAAGCCAAGTTTTTACTCTGACTCCCATTCAAAATCCTCTCTTTATAACTCAAGAATTGGACAGATATCTTGTTCAGTTTCAAAAGGGAACTAAACAATATTCCTCAGAATTCAACAAAATAATAAGTGAAAGTTGGTGCCTCAATATGTGTGTCTCCAGATACCTCAAGGGGCTGACATGGTTAAGAGAATATATCTATATAATTGTTTAGATATGGCGAGTTACTGCTTCCAGCACAACACAATACAATACCAATATTTCCAAGGCTCTAGTATATTACTGGTTTAAAAAGTTGATTGTAGTATGTGTACTGCATTAATAGCCTACACAACTAATTTATGTGGGCTGAGTAGTGATGGTACAGGTGTTGTTGACAGCCACACACTTGCTGCTTCTTGATGATGCTTCATTGTTGTTGTGGACCTGTAACAAAACAAAATATTACATCCTGGAAGAAAAATCAAACAATTCTATTTAGTAGTGGTTCTCTCCGTCAATGACGTGAGAGCCTAATCCAATATTAAGGCTCCCCGGGTCCCCTAGGGAACCCGGAGAATACATAACGCAACCCAAATAATTGAAAAATAACATCCCATGGGATACCCCTTACAAACTGTAGTTTCTAGGGAATGATATCGAATCGGATACCACTAAGAAGAAAATAAAAATAATCATAGAGTAAGGTTGTTCAAATACGACCCCAACATAAAGGCAGGCTTCCCATGCACAGTTAGCTCAGCGCCACCTAGCGCGTCACTCATCCTCAATTCGGGTTGCGACTGACCCAACCAGAAGTATTTATTTGTGTTCCCTGTTTTGTCCCGTGTCTCTCTGTTTAGCTTCACTTGCTTGCACTTATAGTGAGTTAATGTTACAAATTAACTTAGGAGGTAGCTAGGCATGCATTTTAAAATGGACGGGCCGTTTGTTTCCAGGGATCGCGTGAGGTTGTTCCAGTCGCAGCTGTCTGACACCCTACAGGATGCCGTATAGCCATTACGGCATGTTTATATATTTATGACGAGTTTTACATTACCAAGTGTCTTTATATTTAGACTATTAGCTACCTTGATTATTAGTTGTAGCCAGATTTGTACAGTTTACATTACCAAGTGTCTTTATATTTAGACTATTAGCTACCTTGATTATTAGTTGTAGCCAGATTTGTAGAGTTTACATTTTGTGACTAGGCAAATCAAATTCCTTGCATAATTCATTGTATAGCGCCAGAGCTCTGTCTTTCGTACCATTGCATTTTGGTAGTGTTTTTTTACCCCGATGCATAGATTCTTTTTTATCTATATAATTTTAGCTTTAACACTTACGATGCGGGCATATTTCCGCTATATTAGGGCTCATTCAGGCACTCTAGAATGATTAACCTGAGCTCGGCGAGCCTATGGTATTTAAAACGTCGCGCTGGGCGAAGGTATTGTGGGTAAATCCCGACGAATTTAGTCATTTTACGATAAATATCATTATTACTTACAGTATTCATATGCGCCTATTTTACGTTTAACCCACGAAATCCGGGGGGCCTCATATGATCCCGATCGCTGTGTCCGGGGCCCTTTTGGTACAGGCAAACTTCATAATTCAGTAACTACTGATTGAGACCACCTAGAGCAGTCATTTTTTTTTGCAAATTGTAGAACTTTTTGTTGTCTGTAGCATGCCATTGAGATGACATCGATACGATACGATGCGTGGTTGCCGTGTTATGACGATTTTATCGGCGTTTTTTACCCGCGCATTTTGCCTCATATGAGGCCTCCCGGATTCCTGCCAATATTTTGTTTTGCCTCATATGAGGCCTCCCGGATTCCGAGGGTTAATATGAAGATATTAACATGTAACAGCAATAAAACAAGTGGGAATAGTATTTGGGGGGTGAAAAAGACTAATTATTGCCAACCCTCCAGTCATGAGGTGAGAGGCGCGCGAGCCCTACACCCTCCCCTCTCGAGGCCTGAAGCTGCTGTCTCTCTCTTCCCACGCTCTCTCTATGCATCCCAGATGACCTTGAAACCGGGTGGGAGATATTGCCGCAGAAAATAAACTGATAAACAAGGGAATAAGAGGAAAAAATAGGTGATAATTGATGGGAGGGGATTTTGACATATGTGGAGGAGTGATAGGAGGCATAGAGGGGAATTATCTCACTTAATCATACATTCCTTTGTTTTGAGTGCCAGTGGGATATTTTGAAAAGCTTTTTAGAGGCCTTGGCTCATATGAGGACGCTCGCCCTCGTAGGGTTCAGACTCATATGAGGACGCTCGCCATTCTTGGGTTAAGCATGTATCTGAATTAAATGAAATATATTCAGCCAAAAACTAAAAGAAAATAGATTCAAAATTACACCAGAACGAGCTTCGTAGCGCGAGGGCTTCAACCGCAGCGCTACCATAAACATCGGCAAATATTCACTAATTATGAGCAATGTCGCGCTACATTTGCCTTTGGCAGCGCTGCATTGTCTCGCGAGATATGTGGCAAGAGTCTCAGTGCCCCGACCGCCATGCTGGAGAGGGGATGGGGGCGTGCAGCACTCCCGCTCACTAACACTTGTCTCCACAGGCTTTAACACCTTACGAGCGGCCTATGCGGTTTATTATATGTACCGCACAGCGGGGTGTTTTTAGCCAAAATAGGGCTGTTTACGTGATCATTTTCATGCCTAAATAAGACCCAGAACGTAAAACAAGTACCTATCCCTGAAAGGGCATAAACAGAGCTTTCGAATGACACCATAACGATCATTGTATGATGGATAGTTTTCTTGCAATAACCGTGCAACGCGAGTGCAAAAAGCAGGTAATTCGGTAGTTTCGGTACATAATTGAGTATGTAGCGAGTGAGAGAGGGAGGAGGGAGCTGAGATTTGTGTCAGTAGGTTCGCCGCGGTGGTCTGGAGCAGTCATACGCTCGCTAGTCTCCTGCCACCACTTGTCTCTCTCTCTCAGCCACATTACGTGCTGAAATTGCCACTCGACCTATGTCGAGCGCCGCCACATAGTCCAGCTTTTTTTAACTCGACTTATGTTGCTCGCCGCTAATTAAGGGTTAAGAGCCTGAAAATTGCTTTAAATTGCCAGGACATTCCAAAACATTCCCCACAGACAATGGGTTAAGAGGGTCACATTCTGCCTAAACTGGAGTTTTCCTCGGAGTATTTGTCACCAACATCGACAAGGAGGTCAAGAGTTACATTCATGTGTACAAGCATTGTTAATTGTTCTAGTCTTACATCTGTGATATTTATTAGAAATGATTATATATTTCCATGTTTTTGACATTTTTTATCCCAGATAATGTGCTCGTTCAACTTTATAGCTCGCTGTGATAAGTCTACGGGGTACCCTTTATAGCTCGCTGTGATAAGTCTACGGGGTGCCCTTTATAGCTCGCTGTGATAAGTCTACGGGGTACCCTTTATAGCTCGCTGTGATAAGTCTACGGGGTGCCCTTTATAGCTCGCTGTGATAAGTCTACGGGGTACCCTTTATAGCTCGCTGTGATAAGTCTACAGGGTGCCCTTTATAGCTCGCTGTGATAAGTCTACGGGGTACCCTTTATAGCTCGCTGTGATAAGTCTACGGGGTGCCCTTTATAGCTCGCTGTGATAAGTCTACGGGGTACCCTTTATAGCTCGCTGTGATAAGTCTACGGGGTGCCCTTTATAGCTCGCTGTGATAAGTCTACGGGGTGCCCTTTATAGCTCGCTGTGATAAGTCTACGGGGTGCCCTTTCGTGTTGCTTTGGGCGCCACACGAACAACATGGCGGCTGTTGCAGGGTCTCTTCCAAAATGACTTCCATTTTCAAAATGTTCCGCTTTCTGTACCGGTGACACTTTTCTTATTTGCTGTAAGCTACATTTAGACAGTTTTATGAGCATAGGAAGAATATGTGGTAGCTAAGAGGATGGATTGAGATGGCTTGTAGCCTTTTCATTGCTAGTTGACCTTACTAAGCTGAATAAAATTGTCTATATGTAGCTGCAATCAAATAAAAATATGTCGCCAGTAATGAAGGAGTTAAGGGGGAAATGTATCCAGACTAGTTTATTCTCTTTTGTTTAGTAGGTTATTCTTTTCTATTTACTCTCAAAATTATTAATCTAAAAATTTCCCTTTTAATTTTTTAACTATTGATATTTAGATTTTTAGGAACAGTTCTTGTATATCTTTGAATTTAATTATCCTTCTCTAGAGATATTAGTTAAAATTCTTTACCTTGCTCATAATTTATTTATCTATTCTCTCCCTCTTCTATTCTTTCTGTTGACCCTCTCATCATAGTCCGAGCTGGACTCCGGGTCTCCCACTTCAGGTAGTCTCATCTCCGGGTCAGGGCGTTGCATCAGAGGCGGGCTGGGGGTGCACACTGCTTGTCCCAGGCGAGCTTTGATTTTTCTTATCCTTTCTCCGACTCTATAAACCATAACTCCAGCTAGTCAGACGACTGACCGAATGGTTCCCGCCTTTTCGCATACAAAACTCTGGTTACTCAAGACGAGTGGCTAAGATAGTTTCGCTTGTTGTCTCAGCAGAGCTTCGGGTATAGTACTATAACTCACACCCCTTAGCTCCGGCGGAGCCTCTCTATTCCATCGTTGCTAATCTCCGGGTACAGTGCACTCTATATTTCACGATTCTAAACAAGGATTTCTCAATAGTGCGTGATAAAAAATTACCAGTGGTGGGCGCGCTCCGGTGGGACCGGTAATGCGGCAGCGCTCCGCGCTCCTCAGACATAAGGTAATGCGGCAGCGCTCACGCGCTCCTTTGGTCAGCCGACCCGATGCGCTTCCCGCTCTGCGCTCCCAAAAATAGGTATATAATAAAAACAAGTAAAAAACAGCTTCTAGAAGTTATTTAATTATTTACCTAAATTAATACCGTGGACAGATGCTTCTATCTCCAATCTGCCACGGAGTCTGCCGGCTCGGGAATCTTTTGTCTTTCACTTCATTAACCCTCTCACCACGGAAGGGCTCTTGAACGCCCATAAAAAAGCATATAATAGGTACCCGGAAGGCCTCTTGAACACCCAGTGGTTGAAAGCCTGTGAGCTTCGTGTGCGAGGCGTCGGTCCGACGCATGTAAACAACAGCCGGCTGGACCGACGCCCCGCATCTCCGGCCACAAGAAGGAGAGCGTCGCTTGTTCGTGTGTGCCTGTATGTTGTTGTTAAGTATCGAAAAGTGGTGTAAAGTGGCTGTTTTGGCCATAAAGTTATCTCCAATGAAATCATCATCACAGCTCAACCAGTTGACTTAGAGAGCTCTACTTAATGCCATTCTACAGGTAAATAACACAGCTACGCTTGGGGATGCGCAGGAATGCGGGAAGCAGTCTAATTAACGAATATACGGTAGCCTAGCCTAGACGTTTTTCGGCCAAAACACCCGGGTTTCGAGGAATATATATATATAATACATAGCCGGGGCTGGAGGGTTAAATTCAAAAAATTCAAAAAATAAAAAAAAACTTAAGTCATGGTGTCTTTCTGAAGTTTAAGTTTCTCACTTTCTCAGTTTCTGTAATTCCGGACTTCCCAAACTTGACTACTTCCTTTAACGTGACGATAGTGCGTTGTTATATGTGCGATTAGTTTGCTTGGGAAACAGATTAACTTGCTCATGTAGTAATGTACACCCTATGTGGTGGATTGTGTTCTTTTATTTAATAATTTTCATTTTAGTAAGCGTTGTTTCCACATAGCGATTTTGATAATTTAATTTGACTTTATATTGTCCTTGTCCCAATTTTGGTTTGTTTAGTTTGCAAGTTTTACATTTTAATTCTTTATGTCATATCAATGATATGATTGATATCATATCATGGATGACCCGCTGACCAGTCTTCGACGGTATATATACGGCCGGGACTAGGGTCTTGTCAGTTGTCACACCCAGTGCCAGGTCCGTATATAATTATATACTGACTCGCCGAAAAAAAATCGTAGCAGCGAAACGACTGCACCTATGGCTTTCATATTTTTAGTTTTTTACCACATGTACCTTACCCTTCTGCATACCCACCACCACTACCCCAAACCCCTCCTCCCACCCACTCGCTGACTATCGGTCGCCTCACAAGGAAAAAAAAGGAAAATCTGTGGCGGCGAAACGATTGCACCAATCGGTTCCATATTTGTGTGACAAGTGCCTTCCCTCCACCACACCCCCAACTGCCTCCCACAACCCACTTCCAGCGTATCCGTACGAAGAAAAGGAAAAAAAGAAAAATCTGTGGTGGCGAAACTACCTCACCAATCGGCTTCATATTTGTAACACGAGTCAATTACGCTTCTACCTTCCCCCCACCATCCCCCAAACCACCCTCCCACCCATACATTCAAGTAACATTCCGATGGTATCGATACCATAAAATGATAAAAATCTCTGAAGTCTATAGTGTCTTTTGACTCTTTCCAGCTACGTTCGCGACTATCGGGGACCTGATTTCTGGCGAAAATGGACAAGGGGAGTGGTTTTTTTACCATTATCCTTCCTTTCTGACCCAACTTGATAGATTTAGCCAAAAAAAAAAAAAAAAAAACTCTGGCACTGGCCAGGTTCTTACCTTTCCAGGGTTTGAAGGTGGCACTGTCAGTCTGTCACTATCATAGTATCACTGTATCACAGTTCACTAACACCGTGAGTAACACCATACGATGACTGTACATGATAATGACGTTCTTGAACCTGTTGTTGACAGGAAAAATCGCTTCCGGAGCGCCAGAAAGGAGCGCAAAATTCAAGCTGCGCTCCCCGCCTGCAATCCGAGTTCAGATTTTTGTCGCTCCTCGCTCCGCGCTCCTCTATATTGGTAGTGCGCACCGGATCGCAGAGCGCAGAGCGCCAAATCGGCGCGCCCACGCCCACCACTGAAAATTACCCCTATTTAACTTTATATACTGTAGTTGAAAAATTCTATATACAGTAGTAATTGAAAAAGTCACACAAATGTATAGTATTTTTTTAAGGATTTGAACCGTGGTGGAAAAAAAGTTTTGTGCAGTCAATCAGCATCCATTGACAGGATCAGTGTTTGTGCACCCTGTGACCCTTTTTCTAAGGCAGTCATAGTTTATCCTTAGTGATATGTTCTCATTTTTGATCGTATGTGATTTGATGTGAGAAAATGCTAAGTAAGACATGATAATAAAGATTATTTAATAAATATTGCTTAACCCTTTAGCCCCGGCAATGTATTCCATATATATTCCCCGAAATCCGGGGGTTTTGGCCGAAAAACGTCTACGCCTAGGCTACCGCATCTTTGTTATTTTGTTTCCTTCTGCATTCCCACGCATCCCCAAGCGTAGATGTGTTTCGTACCTGTAGAATGGCATTAAGTAGAGCTCTCTAAGTCAACTGGTTCAGTTGTGATGATGATTTCATTGGAGATAACTTTATGGCAAAAACAGCCACTTTACACTACTTTTCGATACTTAACAATAACATACAGGCACACACGAACAGGCGACGCACTCCTTCTTGTCCTTTACCTTTGGACCTTTACCTTTGGATGTGTTCGCCGCTCTTCTAGCGGCACCAAGGAGCGCGACGCCCCTCGTTATGGGTGGTGATTTGGTGCAGTAGACTGTTTGAAGCGACAGCTCGCTCCCTTGCGAGGATGGGCTCGTCTGGCACTTTTTGCAGTTCGACATCTAGGGCTCTCTTGAAGTTGTCTAACAAGATGTCCCTCATGTCTCTTACTCGCCGTGGGAGTTTGTTGAAGAGACGTGGGCCTCTGTGTGATAACCAGCCCTCTCGCAGAGAGCCCATAGCACCCCTGTTATTCATCCGGGGGATTTCGCATTCCCAGCCTCTCCTATCACTGAATTTCATGACTATCGGAGTATGTAGGTTTGGTACTAAACCCTCTGCGATTTTCCACGTGTATATTATTAAGTAACGTTCTCTTCTACGTTCCAGTGAGTACAGATTCAGTGCTCTTAAACGCTCCCAATAGTGTAGATGTTTTATCGAACTTATATGCGAAGTGAAATTTCTTTGTACACTCTCTACGTCATTTATTTCACCTGCTTTGTATGGGGATGTTAATACGCTACAGTATTCAAGCCGCGGTAGCACTAGAGATTTGAAGAGCGTTATCATAGGCAATTCACCGCGTGTTTTAAAAGTACGCAGAATCCAACCCGTTAAGACGTTTCGCAGCCGCCACTTTGACCTGGTTATGTACTTAGAAACCCATATTTTCAGACATTAATACCCCAAGATCTTTCACACTGTCTTTCCGTTCTATTATGTGGTTAGATTCTGTTAAGTAATTTGTAATTTCTTTAACACCATTATTATCTCCGTACCGTATTAATTGGAATTTTTCCTCATTGAATTGCATGTTGTTTTCCCTGATCCACTGGAACACTACATTCATGTCTTCCTGCAGTCGGCCCGTGTCCTCTTGTGTGTTTACTATCTTGCTTAATTTTGTGTCATCAGCAAAAGACGACACCGTACTGTGTCTGGTGTTGGTATCTATGTCGCAAATTAGTATGAGGAACAGAAGGGGCGCTAGCACTGTTCCTTGGGGCACTGAGCTTTTGACATCCGAAGGCTCAGAAGTGACTTGGTTTACTGCTACCGATTGTTTTCGGTTTACGAGGAAATTGTATATCCACCGTCCGATTTTCCCAGTTATACCTTTTGCTTTCAGTGTGTGGGCTATTATACCATGGTCACCTTTATCAAATGCCTTAGCAAAATCGGTGTAAATGACATCCACGTTTTTCTTTTCTTCTAGCACTTTAAGAATTTTGTCATAGTGTTCCAAAAGTTGTGAGAGACATGATCTTCCCGCTTGTGGTCGGAGATGCGCGGCGTCGGTCCAGCCGGCTGTTGTTTACATGCGTCGGACGGATGCCTCGCACACCAAGCTTACAGGCTTTCAAGCTGCCGGAGCCCCAGAGCCCTACCGGGTAGCGCGGGGTGTGATTTTTATGGGTGCCTTAGAGCCCTTCCGGGTCTGATGGGTTAAAGGTAAACACAAATATTTGAAGACCTGGCGAGATTCGATCGATCGACTGGACGTAGGCATATTAATTGTGCAACTCTCACAAATCATAGAGTCCATTCTTGAGCTAATATATTTAAATCATCATATAGTCTAGATTATTTATTTTTGGATATGGATATTATCAAAATATCAATTTATTGGTGGCTCCTTACGTCAATGACGTAAGAGCCTATGTTAATATGGCCTCGTTCCGGGCTCCTCTGAGCCCGGGTTAACCTAGATCACGGCGGTCGAGAACCAAGATCATCATACGGGGTACCCCTTAATCATTTCTATGGTACGTCATTGGGATGGAGCCACTGAAAAGTAGGAAATAAAAAGAAAAGAATTAGCACAGTTTGAACACCGCGCCTACTGTACGCGCGCTCTGATCTTCCTCTGTTTCCCATACACAGCTAGCCACCTGTCCCCCTCAGGGACTATCTCTCACCCGCCGTCCAGCCAAGATAGACAGGCGTTGTCCTTACCTAATACTCAGTGTACATAGCCCCTCTTGAACGCGTCAGTTTTGGTCCATAGTGAATATTATTGAAGTTGAAATTATATACGCGTTTAGGAATGTGTTTGTTTGGACCTATTTCACTTGTAAACTGTAAAGTAAGGACTTTAGTCTGGGCTGGCCGACGCGCGTGTTATTCGAAGCCACTTTCACTCTCTAGAGCCTCGAATTATTGTGTTTGTTTCTGTATGTCGTTTCATACGAACCTCGGCTCTTTAGCGGCAGTGTCTTTTTTCTTACAGTTTCTTACAGTAGATCCCCTGGAAAAAGGCAAACTAGGCCTGTGTATCCAGCTCAATGCCAGTACTTGCACTGCTGCGGTCGTTCACGGTGTTGGCGGCGGCGGTAGCAGACGCAACATTTTTACTATTCTGTATTTTTGCTTTATAATCAAACTTCAAATCTTGTCTTCCCCATGCTTTATCAAGATTACTTTCAAACTTCTTTATTGATTCGGAATCGACTACATACTGGGGCAGTGCGTTCCACTCATTTACCACTCTATCACAAAATGAGTTCTTTGCCTTTTCAAGCCTATTTCTTTCTTTGTAAATTTTCTTAGTGTCCTCTCGTTCTTGTTCCCTCTCGCATCAAGAAGATACCTTCACACACATCCTCATCATACATTCCTGACACTATCTTAAAAGTCTCTATCATATCCCCTCTCTTTCTCCTATATGCCAGTGTCGGAAGCCCTAGTGAGTGTCCTCATCCTCTGCTCATAGCCCGCGTTCTTCAACGTTGGTACTAGCTTGCTAGCTCTCCTCTGTACTTTCTCCACTGCTTCTATATCCTTTACCATATATGGAGCCCACACCTGGTTCGCATATTCCAGGTGCGGCCTAACCAGCACTGTATAGATTCCTGAATATTTCTTCGTCAAGTGACACAAATGTCCTCCTTATCAGCCCTACAATTCTATTGGCTTTGTTTATCTTTTCCGCTAAATGTTCTGAGAAATTTAACTTATTGTCTATCACTACTCCTATATCCTTTTCTGCATTAACCCATCAGACCCGGAAGGGCTCTGAGGCACCCATAAAAAACACACCCCGCGCTACCCAGTAGGGCTCTGGGGCTCCAGCAGCTTGAAAGCCTGTAAGCTTGGTGTGCGAGGCGTCCGTCCGACGCATGTAAACAACAGCCGGCTGGACCGACGCCGCGCATCTCCGACCACAAGAAGGAGTGCGTCGCTTGTTCGTGTGTGCCTGTATGTTATTGTTAAGTATCGAAAAGTAGTGTAAAGTGGCTGTTTTTGCCATAAAGTTATCTCCAATGAAATCATCATCACAACTGAACCAGTTAACTTAGAGAGCTCTACTTAACGCCATTCTACAGGTACGAAACACATCAATGCTTAAGGATGCGCGGGAATGCGGAAGCAAGCAAAATAACAAAGATGCGGTAGCCTAGGAGTAGACGTTTTTCGGCCAAAACCGCCGGATTTCGGGGAATATATATACATAGCCGGGGCTGGAGGGTTAACTTCCTCCATCGCTTCATATATACTGTATCCTACCTTGTCTATCTTGCTTGTCCCAATCCGCATGTACTTGCATTTTTTTGGATGAAAAGGCATTAACCAATGTTCTGTGATAGTGTGTTTTAACATTATACTGTAGCTCGATAGATACTGACTTAAGTGTTGAATTATATGCGAGTGTCATTTACTTATGTCTGTGAGTCTTGACAGGCAACCCCCGGTCGTGCCTAGACCGGAAGTTATTTTTTCATACCACCGTAAGTTGGTACAGTTGGTCCTCCAGTAACGCGGCCAATGTGTTCTGGTTACCGCCCGTGTTAGCAAAATCCGCGTTACCGAACCCATATGTTTACATGTTAAGGGTACCTTGGTGTTCTGGAGATTTCCACAAAGTCCACTTTTTCTCCATAAAAGCCTATGTTATAATAATTAAATCAATTATAAAGGTTATTTGACATGTGCAATGAGTTGATTTGCCCATTGCAACAACTCTTACCTCTGAATAAATATTTTGTTTAGGCTAGGCAGCTAGGCTAATGAGAGAGAGTCAGAGCAGTAGACGACATTTTTCGATCGAAGCTCTGAAATCCCTCCATCATATTTCTCATCTCACACAATAACTACACATTGTAGGGTGTTCTAGTCTTCACCCAACGCACAACAACGATCATATCTACCTCTGGTATGCATAAACACTTGGTTAGGCCATTTATTTGCAGAGATATTAGCATCGGTAAATTACAAAAATCGTAGCTTCGGAATTCCCGCCTAACTCGCCGTCTTATTATTTCTCACCTCACACAATAACTACACAATGTAGGGTGTTCTAGTCTTCACCCAACGCACAACAACGATCATATCTACCTCTGGTAGGCATAAACACTTGGTTAGGCCATTTATTTGCAGAGATATGAGCATCGGTAAATTACGAAAGTTGTAAGTAAAGATTCGGCGACCGAGATAGCATAGCCATGTTGTCCACACAATGGCAACACACACACTCACTCGACAGCCAAACAATAACATAAGTGTGTTTCGGCAATTATTCTTACCTCACACATTAACTACACAATGTGGAGTGTGCTAGTATTCACCCAATGCACGGGAACGATCATATCTACCTCTGGTATGCATAAAAACTTGGTTAGGCCATATATTTGAAGAGATATGAGCTACAAAAGTCGGGAGTAAAGGTTTGGAGCCCAGCTGGACCCCGTGCCAGTCTAAGTATTGACCGCGTTAGTAACATTTTGGATATTTGGGGTGTACCGCGTGCCACCAAATCCGCGTTTCTAAAACTCGCGTTACCGGAGGACCAACTGTATTTAGGAAGTGTTGATTTATATACAAGTGTATTTTACATACATCTGTAATTCTTGACAGATAACCCCTGGTCGTGGTCGTGGTTATTTTCTCTTACCATCGTAAAATTTGTAGTTAGGAACAAATTTCCTAAGCCTAATTTCGAAAACTTTTAACCTACTTTTATTTCAATGCTTCACACCACATTAAAACTACAATACTTTTTTACTTTCAGTATTTACTTCCAAGTTTTCTTTAAAAGTGAATACATATCACTGTAACATTAATCAATCACGAGTGCCTCATCATATATTTGCCTTCAGGTTAATTTAGAAGCATTAGTTTCATTAGAACCAGCAAGACTACAGCTGATAGTCTCTATATTGCGAAATGAAATAAAATTACATTTCATTATTAACCAAATCCCCAGGTACCCTAGGCCCTATCTCAATAGGCCCGGGTACCAAGGCCCGGATACCAGGACTGCCAGATATGGTGACAGTCCCGGATCCCAGATGGGCGGATAATATCTAGGCACCCGTGTATCATTATTTCCAAAGGGTATCAGTGGACCTGCAGCCAACAGATACCCATAATAATATCATATTGGAATATCCACCTAACCAAATCCCCAGGTACCCCAGGCCCTATCTCAATAGGCCCGGGTACCAAGGCCCGGATACCAGGACTGCCAGTTATGGTGACAGTCCTGGATCCCAGATGGGCGGATAATATCATAACAACATACATCCTCAAGCCCCCGATTTCCCTAGGCCTTATCTCAATAAGGCCCGGGTACCAGGACTGCCGGGTATGGAGGCACTCCCGAGTACCCAAATAGGCGGGTGACATTATAGTACCATACACTCCCAATTCCCCGGGTGCCCTAGGCCTTATCTCAATAAGGCTCGGGTACCAAGGCCGGATACCAGGACGGCCACGTATGGTGACAGTCCCAGGTACCCAGATGGGCGGATAATATAATACCATACATCCTCAAGTCCCCGGTTTCCCTAGGCCTTATCTCAATAAGGCCCGGGTACCATGACTGCCGGGTATGGAGGCACTCCCGAGTACCCAAATAGGCGGGTGACATTATAGTACCATACACTCCCAAGTCCCCGGGTGCCCTAGGCCTTATCTCAATAAGGCCCGGACACCAAGGCCCTGGTACCAGGACTGCCGGGTATGGAGACAGTCCCGGGTACCCAGATGGGCGGGTGATACAATAATACCATACAAACATAAAGTCAAACCCGAGTACATACAGACTACGGCCATCTAACCAAGCATTATAATACCGAGTGGTATTATAACACAATGCAACCGGGTCGTAACATAATACCATAAAATCGGCCGGGCCCCAATACCAAGTACTCTAACGACTGTCAAGACGACAGCACATATTACTTTACCGAGTACTCTGACGACTGTCAAGACGACAGCATAGATCACAACAAAATTCTTTTGAAAGTCTCGGTTACTCTAGGCCTAGCCTAAACAAAAAGAATTCCACCGGGTACCCTAAGCGGACCCAAACTTTAATTAAAAAAACAAACCAAGTCTCAATATAAAAATTAATTAGAAATTATTACCGGGTACTCTAGGTTAGGTCAGACTTTGATAAAGAAGTCAGACCCTGTTAACTAATAGTTAACATAACTAACAGAATTAAGATAAGTGCGAGAGCTTAAATAAGTAAGTTTTCTAATCAGTTTATTTAACCCATCAGACCCGGAAGCACTCTGAGGCACCCATAAAAAACACCCCCCGAGCTACCCGGAAGGGCTCTGAGGCACTAATGAGCTTAAAGCCTGTAAGCTTGGTGTGCGAGGCGCCCGTCCGACGCATGTAAACAACAGCCGGCTGGACCGACGCCGCACATCTCCGACCACAAGAAGGAGTGCGTCGCTTGTTCGTGTGTGCCTGTATGTTATTGTTAAGTATCGAAAAGTAGTGTAAAGTGGCTGTTTTTGCCATAAAGTTATCTCCAATGAAATCATCATCACAACTGAACCAGTTGACTTAGAGAGCTCTACTTAACGCCATTCTACAGGTACGAAACACATCCACGCTTGGGGATGCGCGGGAATGCGGAAGCAAGCAAAATAACAAAGATGCGGTAGCCTAGGCATAGACGTTTTTCGGCCAAAACCCCCCGCATTTCGGGGAATATATATGGAATACATAGCCGGGGCTGGAGGGTTAAAAAAAAAAAAAAAAAAAAATGTGTGTGTCAATCCAGAATGCCAATATTCCCGGGTGACATCATACCACCATCACCATAAGGGTGCCAGGTGATTCAAGGCTGTGCCATACTGGGACAAGAACAATGCTAGGTCCCAGTAAGAGAAACAAATATTATTTTACCCAGTACCCTAAACTTTGTCATACTTTAAGAAAAACAAACCAGGATTCCAAGAAAGGAATCAAATGGAAATTCTTGCCGGTTACCGTATTTTTCGGTTTATAGGACGCGATGTTTTATAGGACGCACCCTAATTATACAAGTAGACATTTGGAAATAAAGTATAAAGCCATAAATCCAACCTCGTAATTATAGAGCCATTTGCATGCTTTGCAAATACACTATGGTACACAATGCTAATATAATTGCCCAATAATGTTTATAATGCTTATTGTTTGGTATTATGAGTATTGTACATATCAGTAATGGGCGAAATTGTAAATAAACCTACGATGAAGAAGGAAACAACTGGAGAGATGATATTGAAGAAGTTAGGAGAATGGGTAAATATAGTAAGGGAAACACAAGGCCAATGAGAGTGCAGTTTAGGTCTAGGATAACAGTGGATGCAATAATGAACGTAACATGGAGACTTAACTTGACCAGCAAGTTTAAGAAAATTACAATTAGAAAAGACATGAGTATTGAGGATCGAAACATAAGAAAGGAATTGCAAACCGAGGCAAATGTAAAGAATGGAGAAAGGACGAAAGAAGACGAAAAGAAGTTTTTCTGGAGAGTGTGGGAGGGAAAACTCAAGAAATGGTATATAAAGCGAGGGGACGAAGTAGGGAGGGAGAAGGAGATGGTGCGGGTGACAGGGGAGAAGGCAGAGAGAGGGGAGGTGGAGATAGAGAGAGAAACAGTCCAAGTGGAGGCAGAGGGAGGGGAGGTGGAAACGGAGCGAGAAACAGTCCAGGTGGAGACAAGAGAAGAGGAGACAGGCTGGGAAATAAATTGGGAGGGGTGCGTACAAAAAAGAAAGGAACGGGCAGGGACGAGAAAAATAGGGAAAATACTGGAAGCGATAAGTTCATGTATACAAATATTGATGGGTTAATTTCCAAAAAGATTGAGTTTGACGAATATGTAAAGAGAGAGAGGCCCGGGGTAGTATGTTTGACTGAAACTAAGCTTAACCAGGAGGTAGACACGAATATAATTAGTTGTGCAGGATACAGTACATGGAGAAGAGACAGGTTAGGAAAGCTAGGAGGAGGAGTGTTGATCATGGTAGATAATAGGATTGCTGCTAAAGAGTTGAAACTTGGTGATAGCATTGCTGAAGTGGTAGCAGTTGAAATTGAGGATGGTGATAGGTCAAAATTGGACATTGTATCAGTTTATTTACCTCCTAAGACTAAATCTTGGAGCAACGATGAATATAATGAATTAATTTTGGAAACCTTGCGTATGTTAGAAATTATTTGTAAAAGGAAAAATAGGCTTATTCTTGCAGGGGACTTTAATTGCGGGGAGGTGGATTGGGAATGTTTGGATGCGGGTTCAAATGAAAATACTTGGGGTAGCAAATTTCTTGAACTAACAATGGGGTATCTATTAACACAACACGTTATGGAAAATACAAGATTTAGAGGAGGTGATGAACCATCAAGACTCGACTTATTATTCACCAAAGACCCCCAAGAAATAAAGAACCTAACATATTTGAGTCCCATGGGAAAGAGCGATCGTGCTGTGATTGAATTTGAATTGACAGTGGAATTTCTGGAAGGCAGAGAGGAGGAACATAGGGAATATAGACTAAATTATAGTAAGGCGGATTATGAATCATTGCGAGGATGCTTTGCAAATATGGATTGGTCATTTGTTGAGCAAGAATGGAGTATTCAGGTGAAATGCACCATGTTACTAGACATTTACAGGGAGGGGGTAGATAAATATGTACCAACATTTAGGGATGGAAAGCTGGCTAGGGAGAGGGAGTGGTTTAACGTGCGATGTCGCATTGCCCAGAACAAAAAGGACTCTGCATGGAATAAAGTGAGAAGGAGACACACTGAGGAAAAATGGAATGAGTATAGGAATGCTGGAGGCAACTGTGTCAGGACTATAAGAGAGGAGAAAGAGAACTTTGAAAAGGATATAGTGAACAAGTGTAGTAGGGAACCCAAACTGTTCTATAGTTATATCAACGGCAAAGCAAAAATAAAGGACAAAATAACAAAGCTTAGGGTAGAGGGTCGATTGTATGAAGACACAGTGGGTGTGTGTGAAATTATGAATGATACATTAACATCCGTGTTTGTGGAGGAGGATGACTATGTAGAACCTGTGGTGGAATTGAGCGAGATACAGGGATTGGAGTCGATGGAGGTCAGCAAGGATGAACTGAAAGCATTGTTGGAAGAATTTTCTTACATTTTCTTACAGTTTGGACGTGAGAAGATCTATGGGCCCAGATAACATTGCTGGATGGGTATTAACCCTTAAAAAACGGCTCACCACATAAGTCGAGTTGAAAAAACTGGCAAAAAACGGGTGAAAATCGAGTGAAAATGGGTGGGATAGTAATGATCCATACGTCCGACATCTGTGGCCTCCCGGCCCACACTAACTCCAGTTCCCCCACCGCGCGTGAGAATTACAGTGTAACCAATAGTTCGCTAAAAGTGAGCAAGGTAGCAAAATCAGCTAAACTTCCATCTTCGAGGTAACACTGTCAGTGCTCCACGAGTGCTACGTAGCTGTATGTGGCGTCATTGTGTAGCGATTTCCACCTAGTTTTCGGCGCAATACAGTTCCTTTCATACTGATGGTTGATATAGCAGTCAGAACGGCCTGAAAAGGCCCAAAACGGCCACAGAGGGCCCGCTAGACAAGGGTTAAGAGAATGTTCTGAACAACTAGTGAGACCTATTTTTAATATTGTTCAACACTCATTAAACAAGGGGGAACTTCCCTTAGAATGGAAACAAGCAAATATAACTCCAATATATAAAAGTGGAAATAAAGAAGACCCGCTAAATTATCGACCGGTATCCTTAACGAGTGTTATATGCAAGCTTTGTGAAAAGATTATTAGAAAAAGATGGGTGGGTATGTTGGAGGAGAGGGAAATAATTTCAAGCAAGCAGTTCGGGTTCAGAAAAGGTCATTCGTGTACCACAAATTTGTTGAGTTACTATGATAGGGTAATTGACATTGTACAAGGGAGGGAGGGGTGGGTAGATTGTATTTACTTAGATTTCAAGAAGGCATTTGATAAGGTGCCTCATAAGAGATTGTTGTGGAAGCTCAGGACTGTGGGGCGGGTTGAGGGAGTATTATTAAAGTGGATGGAAAACTATTTAATTGGGAGGGAAATGCGAACAGTAATAAAAGGAAAGTTCTCCTCGTGGAAAAGGTTAAAAAGCGGAGTGCCTCAGGGATCGGTGTTGGCCCCAATCATGTTTTTGGTTTTCATCAACGACCTTCAAATGGGAATAGGCTCATATATATCTATGTTTGCTGATGATGCAAAATTAATGAAGCATATTACAAGTAGGAGTAGTTGTGAAGAATTACAGAGAGACCTAGATAAGTTATATGAGTGGAGTCAAACTTGGAAAATGGAATTCAACACGAGTAAGTGTCAGGTTCTTGAGATGGGAAAAAGTAAATATAGACCTTCTTGGGGATATAAAATAGGAGATGAAATAATTAGTAAAGCTGTGAAAGCAAAAGACCTAGGGGTAGTTGTGGCAGACAGCTTGTCACCTGAACAGCATATAAATAAAATAACTGGTGAAACCTATGCAGTGTTGACTAACATGAGAATAGCTCTGAATTATTTAGATGAAGAGATGTTAGCAAAAATAATAGGGACAATAATACGACCAAGACTGGAGTATGCAGCAGTGGTGTGGTCTCCACACCTTATAAAACATAATATAAAACTGAAAAGAGTTCAGAGTTGCCACTAAGATGATAGCTAGCCTTAGAGACCTACCTTATGAGGAGAGATTGGAGAGGCTAAAGATGCCAACGCTGAGGGAGAGGAGATAGCGAGGTGACATGATCATGATGTTTAAGTGTGTGAAAGGTTTTGAGAAGATCGACAAGGGAGATTTTGTGGTGAGGGACGAGGGAAGAACTAGGGGTCATGATTGTAAGTTGAGGAAAGTTATATGTAAGTCTGATGTAAGAAAGTTCAGCTTCCCGTATAGAAGCATTGAGTGTTGGAATAAGTTGGATGGGGAGGTGGTGGGAGCAAGAAATATCCAAACTTTTAAAGCAAAATTGGATAAATGTAGAGAGAGAGACAGGACAACACGAGCTTAGGCTCAAATCCTGTATACTACAATTAGGTGAGTACAATTAGGTGAGTACACCTTTCTCTATTCCTGCCTTGACAAGAGCAAAAATACTCCATGCTCTATTCCCTGTTAATGCACTATATACCTACTCTAAGTCTATTATTCCTAGGAATAAGACACAATTGTGCTTCCCCCATGATGGTCAAATAAGGGGGGAAAGAAAGTGTTAGCATCCCTTTTGCAAAGATAATGAAGGAAGCTGAACCTCAGGTGATCGCAAAATCCCATGATAGGCACATATGGTCCGCTACCATTAGTTTTCCTAAATGGGTGTTTTCAGGGGAAGATATAACTCAGACGGGCCTGTCGGTCCTCTAGCAATGCGTCCCTAGCCATATACTTGTCGGTACATTTGGAGGCGTCCCAAATTACCAAACATAGCTTTAGGGCAGGATGATGCCCCCCTAAGCCAATAGTAGATGGTTATGTTTATTCAATGCCTTATTACCAGGGTGTAAGGCAATAGAAAGTGCATCCTACCTGTCACCTTAAATTAAAAGGGGGGGGGGGGGGGGTGCACGTTACGTCCAGGACAAGTTGGCAGGACACACAATCCGGAATGAATAACAAAAGTGCTATTACTGCACTAGATCTGTTACATAACAATATCTATACATTATTGCAACTATAAATACATAACTTTAGTCTAATTTTTATTTTGTGATATACAATTATCAGTATTCACACCTCAGTAGTTCTGTCTTTCCGAGATAAGGCTTCTTTAATGGTACCCGCCTTATACATCTTTTTCTTACGACTATACTCTTATATTTAGACATATGTCACAGTTTTCGTTTTGATCATCCTAATAGATTCTCGCAGTTTAGCTTGATGAGCATATGAAGGTCCCTCCACCGGTTGTGATATTCTAGGCTCTTACGTCATTGACGTAAGGAGCCACCAATAAATTACGGTTTTGACAACCCGTAAGGGAAGGAAGGAAAAACAAATATTTATTGGTGGCTCCTGGAGTCAATGACGAAAAGTGCCCTCCCACCATCCCCTTCCCATACACATGCTCAACTTGATATTACATTAGAGATAGTCCCTGAGGGGGACAGGTGGCTAGCTGTGTATGGGAAACAGAGGAAGATCAGAGCGCGCGTACAGTAGGCGCGGTGTTCAAACTGTGCTAATTCTTTTCTTTTTATTTCCTACTTTTCAGTGGCTCCGTCCCAATGACGTACCGTAGGAATGATTAAGGGGTACCCCCTATGATGATCTTGGTTCTCGACCGCCGTGATCTAGGTTAACCCGGGCTCAGAGGAGCCCGGAACGAGGCCATATTAACATAGGCTCTTACGTCATTGACTCCAGGAGCCAACAATAAATATTAGTTTTTCCTTCCTTCCCTTACGGGTTGTCAAAACCGTAAAAATACTGAGATGTAAAGAGCTGAATTACGATAAAGAAGAATATTAGATGAAATGTGCGAAAACCCTGGAGTTAGGATAGCCTATATTTTTAACTGGTGAAAACGAAAGTGATGTATTAACACTGAACACAAGTGCTATAAGTAGCCTAAGTAACATAATGCAATTTGAAAAAGGAAACCAGATTAGCCTAAATAACATAATGCAACTTGGAAAAGGAAACCAGATTATAATCTTAAAAGTAAGTTAGGAAGAATAGTAGAGTCCATGCAGTTTTGTTATGAACAGATGGAAACAATGCATGTTTTGTTGTCTAGCCTTGAGTAAAAGTAATTATATTTATCATAAAAATTAGAATTAGGGTTGGTAAAGTGAGCGGGAATGCAAATAAATAATTTGAAGTGAATGACTGGCTGCATTCCAATCGTGATTTTCCATCGTCTCCTTAGATGGCGTTGGTGATGCCATCAGCTGTATTATTGTTTACCACACATGTTAGTGACCACATGATAGGCCTCCGTCTTTATTCTAAAATTTGACATCAATAATTTTAATCAAGCATTTTTAACTTGAAGTTTCTTGTATAACTTCTGCTTACTTTTTGTCTGTATTTATTGTTTTTTGTCTGTATTTATTGTTTATCTTTTTCTTTTTCTATTATTAATATTAATATTGATGATTTTTTAAATTTATTGTTCTTGTTAAAAGAGTACTCTTTGTTTAAATCTGTTGTAACTTCATATTTTGCAATTATTTGTCTTTATATTATATGTATTCATTGTCGATAGTATCAATTGCTTACTTTTGCGATTTCCTTAGGTTATTTGTGCTATAAATGTAGGTTATTTGTAGGGTAGTTATTGATAGGGGTCACTTGAGGCATGCTATGCTTACAGGTACCTACCCGATAGCACTATCATTAGTGAGTGCTGTACTGTATTTTATATATTATTTTGTAATAGTATAGATATCTTATCAATATTTGTATTTTGTACTATTGTTAATGTCTTGTCATGTTGCAAATTTGATTTTAAATAATATTTTGACATTTAACATGTAGTTTCTTTATTCATGCAGAGTTTAGTAAAAATTTGCCAGAACGTCCCGGACTTCCCAAACTTGACTACTGTACTTCCTTTAACATGACGATAGTGCGTTGTTATATGTGCGATTAGTTTGCTTGGGAAACAGATTAACTGGCTCATGTAGTAATGTACACCCTATGTGGTGGATTGTGTTCTTTTATTTAATAATTTTCATTTTAGTAAGCGTTGTTTCCACATAGCGATTTTGATAATTTAATTTTACTTTATATTGTCCTTGTCCCAATTTTGGTTTGTTTAATTTGCAAGTTTTGCATTTTAATTTATAATTAGATAGGATATTTGGAAAGTCTCATGGTGTATTTGAAGTGATTAGTACATTAGTCTTACCTTTTATAAACGAATATATGTAAAATGAAGCGGTTATAATATTCGTGGCCAAGTTTCCATAGCCTATATGGTCTCGATTTAAATCGTCTAGGTGAGTAATTATAGCCTATGGTCTGGATTTCTTTATTTCTATTTGAATTAATACAGTAGGGTCCCGAAATAAGTGTGTTCAAATTGAGAGAGTCTCCAAATACGCGAGTACAAAAATATTAAATTTAAAATACCGAATTGAGCTAATTTGTGTCAAGTTAAGTGAATGCCAGATCAAAGGCAAGGAAATTCGAGGAGAAACCGAGATAAGCGAGGTTCGCTCCAATTGTGCGAATCCGCGGTTCCGCAGTTTAGCCGACCTTGCTCTGCTTTGGGGGTCTGGCTCAGAGCCCCCACCTCTTAAATAACAGACCCAATCATCATAGGATTAAGGCCAGTACACAGTCAAGCTATTGTTATAATTTTATTACCATTTTGTACTGTTGAATTATCATTTGTTAGGTATATATGAGATGGGTTGGGATAGGGATCTGCAGTGTTTGAAAGGGATCTGCCATGTGTGGGCCACTCGGCTCTCTGCAGACTCCGGTTTTCTAATGTTCTTATAAGAAGTCTTGTGTGGTAAAGTCTGGGTCGGCCATCCACCAAATTCTGTTTTTCCCATTGTCCGCATTGTTCGAATTACGCGACGCCGTTCGTCCAGCAAATTCTCACTTATTTTGGGACCAGACTGTACTTCTATTTAGTGCGTGATTTCATGGTCTCGCTCTCGCAAAATAGAGAGGGTGCACTGTAGTCAGCACAACTGTCAAGTCGTTAGTTATCTACCAGGGGCGTATGTTGTTCATATCTGTCAACTCGTGATAGCTTTCTCGAGTCCTAGTCATGATTAATCTTCTGTATATGAAATACTGGTTGCTAGATGCCGTCCAAACCTGAATTAATTAGTTTTTGTAAAACTCTGGGTGGGGAGATCTTCCGGGTGGTTACCTTCGAAGATATACAAATAAACTAACTCCGGGTATTTTGTTTATTGGGGTTTGTTGTTTTAACTCGTACTGTACCGTAGGATACAGTAATAAAAGTCCCCAGCAGTCCCAAGCAATGTGGCAAAAATGGCAGGAGAGACCACCTATCCACCTCCAAAGATGAGGCAACACTGGCTCTGTCACCCTTCAGTGGGTTTCATATAAGATGAGAAGTGTTGCCAACACGGGAGCAGTGCTCAAAAGGTTGTGGTGACTGGTACAGCCTTGTACAGGCAGTTACAAGGAAAGTACATTACTGACGGATATTTACGTCGCTGGGACTGGGGAGTTACTTATCTACTGACGGATATATACGTCGCTGGCATGAGCTATAATTTTAATGAGTACATTATCCACTAGCTAACCACCCTGTTATTTTGTAGCATTGATTCTTGGAAATGTCTTTCCAGAAAGTGTGTCGAAGAGGCACCGAGCTCCCCTATCTAAATTCCGAGTTGGCTGCAGCCCTGAATGGAGCCAGGCCTGAGAGTGGAGCTCCCTCTCTACCCGCACCCGGACCTTGAGCTATACCTGGAGGGTAAGATATGAAGTTTTTATGTCAATCTGAAAACTCCGGGTAAGATTTGAAAAGGTTTCTAATCTAGACTACTAGGACCTTAAGTTTTAACGTTAGATAACGAGACTTAGGTTAAAGATCAGGTACTTTTATGACACTTTCCGTGTAGCATTATTATGACTAATGTCTAGTCTTCCGGGTATGAAAGTTATTAAACCTATCACAGGTCACGTGTCCTCCGAGCTGGAGCGGACACGACTTTCCAGGCAGTCGTTGGCAGAATCGGAGAAGGACCTATCCTTTGTTGGGTTCTGCACCCTTGGTCCTTCATCCACTAGGATGGCGAGTCTCATCCCCCAAGAGTCAACGCCACCGCCGGGATACCTCAGATGGTGTTCATACAGGTAGTATTGGGAGTTACCACTAACAGGACACAGAAGGTGCCTGTTCCATGTCCCCTGCATCAACCGGACAGACGCCTCTTGGAACCCGCGAGTGTGTGAGAACTGTAGTTATGTGAGGAAATATAATGTGCCCGACCAGTGTGTTGACTCAGCTATGGCAAAGCAGGTGCTTTTGACTGCATGGGACCAAGTGAAGTCTTGTATTTCCAAAACACTCCAAAAAGTCACCTCCATTGCTGATCTATCTATCTATTGCCTGACGCCATGATCCCCGAAGGGGTGGCCACGAACGAACCGCCCCCATGCACATCTGTCCCCAGTCAGTCAACGCCCTTCCTCCCAACCAGCACCGCCTTCATCCATATACTTCCTCACTCCATCCTTTCACCTCTCTTTCGGTCTACCTCTCCCTCTCTGATCTTCCACCTCGCTCTCGTACACCTTCTTAGTCATTCTCTCGCTTCCCATACGTTCCATATGGCCGAGCCATCTCAAGGTGTTCCTTTTCACACTTTCCAGCACATCTACCTCTACACCACACCTCCTTCTTATTTCCTCATTCGTCTGTCTATCCTTCGATGTAACTCCGCACGCACTTCTCAAGTAACTCATTTCCACCCCTCTCACTCTTTGTCCGAGTCTCTTCTCAAACGTCCATGCTTCGCTTCCATAAGTCAGTGTCGGGATTACCACACTGTCATGCAAGGACTTCTTCACTTCCATACTCACCATCCTATTTCTTGTTACTGCTTTCAGCATTCCTACAACCCTCTTCCCCTGTTGTACCCTCTCCCGCACTTCATCCATAGCCCCATCTTTACTCAACACACTGCCCAACACACTGCCCAGATACTTAAAAGAGCTGACGATCTCCATAGCCTGACCGTTCAACTTCACCTCACACTCTGTGACTTCACCCCTTTCGAAGACCATAAATAACCTTGCTCTTCCCCGCATTTACCTTCAAATTCCGTTTTTCGCACACTGTTCCAAACTCATTTACCAGACCCTGCAATTCCCATTCATTATCGCTCATCAGAAATGTATCATCCGCAAACAGCAGTATAGGCAGCTTCCACTCATTTCCCTCCCTTTTCAGCGATACACCAACATCCACTGCTCTTCCTAGTATTTCTTTCATGACTCCATCCATATATACAGTAAACAACCACAGGGACATCACACACCCCTGTTTCAACCCAACATTCAGGTCAAAGAACTCGCTTTGCTCATTCTCCACACGTACTGCCGCCTTTGCACCCTCATACATGCTCTTCACTGCTTTCAGCAACTTGCCACCTACTCTGTACATTCTAAGTACTTTCCACATACCTTCTCCATCCACTCTGTCATAGGCCTTCTCTAAGTCCATAAAGGCAACATACACCTTTTGTTGTTTCTCCAGATATTTCTCCACAACACAATTCAGGGTAAAAATCTGATCTACACATCCTCTTCCCTTCCTAAAACCGCCCTGCTCGTCGCCTATCCATTTCTCCATTCTCACTCTCTCAATCACTACCCTACTACGCTTAGAAGACATATTCCTCGGTGGTTACCACACACTCCTCTTTCCCCTTTGCCCTTATATAGGGGGACTATTATGCCAGTCTTCCAGTCATCGGGTGCACTCCCCTTCTCCCATGCTAGTTTGCACATTTTCCATACCCATTCGATCACTATCTCACCACCATACCTCAACATATGCCCACACACTCCATCTGTTCCTGGTGCTTTCCCCAACTTCACTCTTTCATGGTTTCCCACACTTCTGACCCCCACCTCCTCCTCCACTACTTCTCCCTCCCATAACATATCCAACTATGTTTGCTGGCTCTTCATTCCTTACATTTAGCAACTCGTTGAAGTACTCCCTCCATCTTTTGACTCTCTCTTGCTTCTCTGCTAGCATTCTCACATTCTTATCTTCCACACCCTTACTGTTTCCCTTGCTACCTTCCCTAACTTTCTTGACTTCTTTCCAGAACAGTTTCTTACACTCCCTCCATTATACTCAGATTCCTTCCAAATTCCTCATCTACTCTTCTCTTACTTTCCTTCACTACTTTCTTCACCACTCTCTTTCTCTCCACGTACCTCGCTCGTTTCTGCCTCTCCAAATCTTCATTCCCTCTACTACCCAACCACTCTCTATACACTTTCTTCTTGTCTTCCACAGCTATTTTTACCTCTTCTGTCCACCATGCTGTACCTTTCACTCCCCTCCCTCTTCTCCTCCCTCCACACACCACCTCACATGCTGCACAGATCTCTTCCTTAAACACCTTGCTCATCTCCTCCACTTCCTCCATATCTTCCAGGTCGAACCCACCTAGTCGTCTTTCTACTGCTCTCCTGTACTCTTCCCTGATTTCCTCCTCCTGTAGCCTCTCCACCCTCCTCACCATTCCACCTTCCTCTCGCCTCCCTCCAGCTCTCCTCACCCACTTCTTTTGTATCCTAATTTTAGCTACTACTACATAATGATCAGACAGACCCCCTCCAATACCCCTATGCACCCTAGCGTCCAGCACAGATTTCTTCATTCGTTCATCCACACATATATAATCAATCAGTGACTTTCGTTCCTCCACTGTCTTATCCTTCATTGTCCACACCACTTTCCATGTGTAGGCCTACCTGTGTATCATTCTGTGTCGGAAGAAGGTGTTGGCTATCCACAGCCTCCTCCCCACATATACGTCCACAAGTGCACTACCATTCCCATTCACCTCTGACGGTACCGCCCACCCTCCCACCACTCCATCAACTTTCCTATCACCCACCTTACCATTCATATCCCCAATCAGAAATATTCTTTCGTTCTTGTCAAACTTATCCAGGCACGCCTCCACATTCACCCAGAACTCCTCTTTCTCTCTTACAAGTTTAACCTCTGTCGGAGCATACATACACACAATTACCCACGTTTGTATTTCTACTTTCATTCTCACCCACACAATCCTTGAACCCACAGACCCATATTCTCTTACACGCTCCTTCCATTTGTTTGTTACAAACAAACATGCACCTTCTCTCACTGCTCCCTCACTCACTCCAGCACACACACCCATTCCACACTCCCACTCTCTCACATCTGTACCCCTCCATTTGGTCTCCGTCATTCCACATACATCCAGCCTGGCATTCACTAACACTTCCAGGACCTCTCTCTCTTTTGTGCCATCGTTCCATGTAGCTATTCTAAGATTGTCCATAGTCGGTCGGGGTTCGTCAACACAGGGTCCGTCCGCATCCGAGGCTGATCGTTCATTTTTCGTTGCTTCATTTTTTTTCACGGGTGGGGGTCGCAAGCTCACCGACCCAACCACTTTAGTCGCCTCTTACGACAAGCAGAAGGCACGTGGGGCATATTCTAATCCCTTACCCCAAGGGGGGGTAAAGAGTATATAAAATTCCTTGATATCAAACTCACACCCTCCCAACGTTCTAGTCGTTGTACTTCCCCTGCTAGCATCTCAGAAGAAACGAAAACATTCCATGAGCCCTAAAATCAAGAGGACTAAGAGGTTAAATTTAGATGCTTCACCCAACCCTTCTGATTTAACTCATACTAGTACAGCTGATACAGTAACTCTTTCAGACAGCCCAGTGGGCACTTCTGTAATACATTACCCCCCTGACACTTCAAACCCTCCCACGATGTCATTAGAACAGTTGCACTCTTCTTTGCCCGGCTTTGAGGTTATAGGTTTGACTCCTGTAAGGAGATAAAGAAAACCTAATATTTAGTAGTGGCCCCGTAATCATTGACGAACATGCCTATTACATAAGGCATCCTCTTCAAACACTAATCCGCCGTAGTTTTGAATCTACCGCGCAGAGCATTTAAAAACTGAGGAGCCTTCATCATGAGCGCACGCGACCTCACTCATGGCTTCAGTCATTATGAATTGGGTTCTCACTACGAAAAAACTTCGTAAAAAATAAAAACAAAAAGAAAATAAGAATAACTATCCAATAAGCTTTCCATCATATCGTGGATGTACTTGTGTGGATTTCTGACCAAACGCTGATTCAGGCGTCATTCTTCCTTCACTGACATATCAAGTAAACCAAAATCCTCAATACATCAATGAATGGGAAGGGGACAGTCGGGAGGGCCCCAGTCGTCAATGATTACGGGGCCACTACTAAATATTAGGTTTTCTTTATCTCCTTACAGGAGTCAAACCTATAATTTATTAGTGGCCCCTCCATCATTGACGAAAATGCCTGATTTCTAAGACTGGAGGGGGACATTCGTAATCATATCATAACTCTAGAAAAGCAGATAATAAAAACAACCACATAGTATTCTTACTTTGAAAATATATTTAACAACGGCGTAGCCGAAAAAATACAAGAAAAAGGGGGTTCAGGCAGGTGCGTGCTTCAAAGAAGCCTGCCTGACAAAAAATGGGTAACCCTGAAGATTCTGAACACAGATCTGTAGTTACAAAGGCACCCCACTCAACAAGTGGTGACAAAAAATAACAAGTTATAAGTTTATATGTGCACATAATAAACCCCAACATAAACTTGGAGATAAATTGCAAAGGAACTCCATTATTCTAAAATTAAATTGCTTTCGCAGCTAAACTACTCTAACAACACCGTTGTTTTGTACTTAACATTGTACTAGCACAATTTCTCACTGAGAAATTTTCATATCACATTTTAACCTTAAATTGTATCACAGCTCTCATACTCCGGCGGGGTCTAGGGTGTCCTATGTCAACTGACTGCACCCCCCCCCCCCCTTTCCCGTGAAAGTAAACAAAAGTGACTGCAGGGCCACCTAGACCCTCTGCCTTAAAGCTATACATGGTAAGGAAGGTTTGTCTAGAGCAACTGACAAGTATCTAGACAGAAACGTATGATTAGACGCCCACAACTGCGTGGACGCTATGTCTTCAACTGAAAAAAATTTCAGGAAACGTAAAGAGGCTGCCCATTTGCGTAAATCGTGGGCCCGACCCACAACGCCGGGATTACTTTCTTTAATGACTTCTACCAGAAGAGAGGCTAATCGCCGTTTAAGTAAGCGTTTACCCGTACTTGCTACCCATAAAGCACCTTGGGGGTTTTGAGGAGCTACTCTCAAATATTTGGTTAGAGCTTGCACTGGACATAAATTATGATGCACCTTTCCCCTTTTTAACGCCGGCACCGTGAACTCAAAAAACACGTGTGCACTATGCTCATTCTTGGCTACAAAACCTGGGGAGGGTGCAATGGAAATACATTCATTAAGTCTACCAAACCTAAGACAATTAGGTGTGTTGCTCATCGCCGCCAGCTCAGACACTCTGTTTCCGGTGGCCAAAGCCAAAAGGAAAACCGCCTCTTTTAAGAGTAATGCAAAGTCTGCAGTATTTTGGTACAGACGAGAGTGAAGCAAAGACAAAGCTTTGTCCAGAGACCAAGTAGGCATGAGCTGACGGGGAGGTGGGCGGAGTTTAAAACACGCTCTCATAAAACCTGTTTCCTCCGCTACAGGTATGGAAAGACCCGTAAGGTCTACAAAGGGCACTCTAATCGCAGTTAAGTGATTTTTTAATGTTACCACAGATAAACGTTTCTGCTCAAACAGATAATTCAAATAATTAAAAACTAATGCCACTGAGGGTACAGTTTGTTCTGTCCTAACTATCCAAGAAGTAAAGGCTTGCCAATGTGATTGATACTGTCGTTTTGTAGACTGAGTATATTGATTAAGTAATTTATTTGTCACATCTCTACCGTATGGTGCTAGCCACTTGGCCTCCTGAATGTCCATAATGCAAAAGTCAGCGAGGTCGCTAGGTTGCCAATCGTGTCTAAGTGGAAATACCCGACCGGGAGCGATACCGGGTCCGGGCACCACATTTTCAATTGCTGGTACCACAACTGCGCCGGCCACAGTGGCGCGATTAGCGAGACTAAGCCTCGATAATCTCGTAGTTTGTTCACTACGTGGCACATTAGTGACGCATCTGGCGGTGGAAACAGATAGATGGAGCTCCATCTGTTCCAGTCTGTCACTAGGGCGTCTGGCCCCCCTGCCGGCGTTTTCGCCCGGCGGGTGAGGTATAGAGGGAGTTTGTGAGTCTCCTCGGACGCAAAAAGATCCACTTGTGGATGGGAGAGCTCTGCAATCATTAGGTTGAAAATGGGTTGCTTGAGCTCCCATTCTACTGTCGTGCTCTGTCTCCGGGACAGAGCGTCTGCCCAGACGTTCGCTACGCCTGGGAGATAAGATGCGTGAAGATAAATATCTAGACTGTTGGCTAGAGCAAAAATCTCTTCCGACACGTTTAGCAACTTCCTTGACCTCGTTGACCCTTGTTTCTGAATACAGTGGACTGCATTCAGATTGTCCATTCTGAAGGCCATCGACTTGCCCCGTAACGCCGGGCCGTGAGCCTGAAGGAAATACAAGGGGACTAGTAATTCTTTGACATTGATGTGCGAGATTTCTAAGTGGGACCAAAGCCCCTGACCCTGGTGCCCCTGATTTGACTGAAATCCCCAACCTATTGTGCCTGACGCATCCGTGTCTACCCATACCGTTGGTGGAGGAGAGGTCCATGACATTATTGAGTGCAATGTTTCCCTCTTCGCCCAGACCGCTAGTAAGGTGTGGATTAATTTCGGGATGGGCCATAATTTTCCCGCCGGTAAGAGCGGGAAATATTTGTTGCCTTCCAATATTAATCGTTTTACTTTCAACCGGCCCAACTTGACAGTTAGTTGAATCCAGTTGAGAGAGCCGACCAGAGACTCCCAGACCCTTCGCGTCGTAGTCAGACTGTGAAGAAACCTGAACAGTTTCCTGCGAAACCTGTTGCGATTGTCCACACTCTGACTCAGAGTGAGAGCGGCGGTGTCCCAGACCAGCCCTATCCACTGAATTACTCGTGAGGGCACAAGGTTTGACTTTACCAGATTTACCTTGAACCCTAGAGTTTTGACATGATTTAAAATGATATTGACATGTTTTATGCATAATTGTTGTGTCTCTGCCACCACCAGCCAGTCGTCCAGATACCACAACACTCTGATCCCCTGTTTTAACAGGGCTTGCCGGACTAGTTTTGTGAATAATCGAGGTGCCAGGTTCAAGCCGAACGGCATCCTCTGAAAAACAAAATTTTGGTGCCTGATCCGTAAGGCCAAAAACCTTTGAAATCTTTTGTTGACCGATACGTGCCAATAGGCGTCTGTCAGGTCTAGTGAACACATCCAACCTCCCGGCGGAAGTGTTAGCCTGATTTGGTGTACTGTTAACATTCTGAAAGATTCGTTGTGAATGTGAAGATTCAGATAAGACAGGTCTACGACCGGCCTCATCTGAACACTGTCCCTTTTGGGAACCAAAAATAGTTTGGACGTGAATACAGGGTAATTTGGGGGGACCGGGATGATGACATTCTTGGCAATCATTTCCTGGGCTAGTGACTCCACCTCTAAAGAAACAAAATTCGCCGTTGTCGGCTGACGTAATCGAGGTCGCCGGAGCCACTGCCAAGTGATGCCTTTGCGTGCCACCATCCGTGCCCAAGTGTTTAACGGCCATGCTTGGTGACACGTTCGGAACGACCCAGTTAGCAGACAAGGGTTCGCCGGCTGTACTACCCTCGGTTCCTCCGGCCTTAAGGTAGGCGCCGGGAGTGAGAGAGACTTTAGTTTTTTTATGGTGGGGTTGGTGCTGGACGCTTCGCCGGCTGGCTGGTGTTGGCCGAAGACTGGCCCTGACCTGGTTTATGTTGGCCGCGTCCTCTCTGACCTGAAAACCTACTCTGTCTATGCCTGAACTGACCCTGGGGGGAGTGGGAATACTTAGGCGGAAGAAAAGGTTTAGATCCCCCTGGCTGAGCTTTAGTAGTAGGCCTGGGTTTGGGGAAGTTAAATGCAGGTTTCTTAGAAGGGGTGGGACTGTGCTTAATGGCCTGTGCCATATTGAACACTGTTCGCCACACTTCAGGGGTCATTAAAGAGGGAGTAAGCACTGGTGACATAACCACCTGATTAGCAATGCGATCAGGTAGCTTGCGAACTAACGACATCCTAAGATCTTGTCGTGCTCGTACCGCCTCAAGCAAGGCGGTACGTATGTCTCCCAAGGATTGGATTGACGACTGAAGAATCAGTCGCCGGGATAACTCAACCGATCTTCGAGCATCCGCATCTGCGATTGCCTGAGTGGATCGTAGTAAAGACTTAGCCACCTGCTGAGATACTATGTACTGCGAGAACAGGCGAAAAGCTTTTCCCCGTAGCCTAAATTCTCTGTCTAGATGAGTAGGGGTAGGGGTAGTGAACGGGTCCTTCAGCTCACAAAGATTAATCTTAGGGGCAGCTAGAAATGAAAACAAAGCTGACGGGACTCCGCCGGCAGAACCCACCGGCATGGAGAACCATGAATGAGTATCCTGAGCTATCTGGTGGGAAGATTTAGAAGTGAAAGTGGTTGCAAAGTTTTGAGCCTCTACCTCCCAATCTACCCAAGGTCCTGGTCCCAACTGTCCCACCTTCAAAACTGGATTAGCTGCGTCGTCTGTGACGGTCTGTAAATCTAGTTCAGGAGTGAGAGCTGACAGAGTCTTAATATCATTAAACCCATCCAGCTTAGACCAGTCTGAAAATAGTTTTGAAGCTGAGGCAGGGGGTAAAGCAGGCTTAGAAGCATACACAAAATAATCTTGATGATAATAACTAGGTATAGCCTTGATGTTTACGTCCAGAACATTACCTAAAGTATCCACGGCCCTTAGTTTCTTTGACTTATTGCCCTGGATGACCCACTCACGCGCGGTACTACCGGGAGTTCCCCTGACAAAGTAGGTTGGGCAAGCTCTGGTTTAGAGGAGTTCAAAAGAACCCATGACTCGTCTGGCCCATAAAGTAAGGGCATAGCTACCTTTCTAAGAGGCGCTTTGTCTAGAGGGGGTGGATTGACATCCGTTATGACCCTGACATTTGAAGTTGTCAAAGCCGCCGTAGCAGGCCTATTGATCCCTGAGGTTAACAGAGTGGGAGGGTTAGGGATCTTAGATAAATCAATCGAAGTCATCAGAGGCCGTACCGTAGAACTTGTCTTGGGAGCCCCCAAGTCCATTGTGGGGTTTTCCTGTTGTTGACCAAAAAATTTAGATAAAGCATGAGTAAGCAGCCCATTAATTTCTTGTGCCGTAACAAACTGGTTTGATGAAGAACTTACAGGTGAATCATTAGTATCCTGTGCGGCGTCCAAGCCTGAGCCTGACCCTTGTCCTTCCATCTCCGAAATTATAGAAACTTCATCTTTCTCCTCCTGATCCTCCTGAGAAGACCCCGCCGAGGCAGGGGTACCTTGTTGCCAAGATAAGTCTGGGATAGAGGATGGGATCGCCGCGTCCCTGTGGACATCGGCTACTGTGTGACTCGTTTGAGTCGGACGTGGGTGATCAGACCCTGGTTGCGCAAACCGCCAAACACCGAGGCCCTGGCCTACGCTCTCTTGAGAGTCTGAAACATTCTCAATTACTGAACCCCCTGAACTTTCCAATTCCAGGGTTAAAATATTAAGTGGCAAATCCTCTTTGGAGACAGGCACTGCACTGGACTCTTGGGCCTTAACACAAACTCTGTCTGGGGTAGAGGTACGATGAGATGCACTAGAAGTTGGTGAATGTCGAGAGGACTTCCGTTTATGAGAATCCTTTTTAGAGGATTTATGGCTACGGTGTGACCGCGAACTATTCTTAGATCTAGAGGAATCCTCGCCGTGACCACTGGTGGAACCTTCCGTCCTGCTCTTCTTACTCGCCGGTGAAGAGGCCCGACTAGATGACTGGTGTCTAAGAGGAGACCTAGACCGGGATCTCGCCCGAGACGAAGAGGCGGATACCGGGGGTGTAGGCTCTCTTGGGCGTTTAGGTGTAGCCGCAGAGGATACAGAACCCTGACCAGTCTCCGCCGGCTTAATACTCGTGACTCTAGAGGAACGTTTAGGGGGAGGGTGTTCGGAGAGCAATCTATCCCAAAGTGGGACGTTGTCACATTGAAGTGATTTATGTGCAACAATGGTAGTGTAGGCTGACATCTGTTGCCTAACCTCTCTTAAGGCTACCGCCGCGGTCTTATCATTATCACAAAGGACCTTTAAAGCTAATTGGGAGCAAAAAGAACAATTACGCATAACCCAGAGACCCCTTGAACGGTCTAGACATTTAACACACCTTATGCAACGGGTATGCGCAAAAATAGGGATACCAGCACAAGCAGGGGTAGTGCACAAAGCAAAAACTGGGGCCACGGTAGCCATGACAGAGACTGGTGGGAGGAAACTACCGCCGGGTCTGTATTGGTCCGCCGGAGCTCAGCTCTGGAAAAAAATAAAATTTCCAGGAATTAATGCTCATAAGGTTAACCCAACATGTTCGCACAAGTGTTAATAACCCGCCGGGTAACGAGATGTAATGGCACAAACACAGCTCGCTACGCGGTGGGGTTCAGAAATCTAAACAAATCTTTTGTTAAAGAAAGTGAAGAATACCCTCTGATATAATATAACGGTCCAGCATGGCGCTTATAGTCTCTTGGTGGTGGCGACTGTCTCAAGATTCAATTTTGTAACAAAGCAACCCCCCAAAAAGACGCCGGCCCTTGAAATATTTTAGTAGAATAGCACAGGGCAGGATGATACGAGATCTGATGTCTAACGAATTGTCACAAAAGATCGCCGTAAGTTAGAAGGCGGCGATACCTACTTGTATCACTAAATTAAGTGGTTAAATCGAAATCGAATTTTGTAAATTCCTTAGTTCCTCCACCTAGGAGCACCCGCCGGGTGAGAAGAATCGATATATTAACCTAAATTGAACCTTCAATTGCCGTAAAAGTAAAGGCGGCGATACACATAGTATCACTAAATGGATTGGTTAACTAACTGAAAGACATAAGTCGTTCATCCCACCCTACCCAGGTGCACCCGCCGGGTGAGATGTCCAAACGTTAACCCCATAAGTTCCTGTCCCCACTTCTTTGTAAAAGATCGCCGGGGAGGAAAGCCTAAAACAACAGCTAGGTTTTTCAAGTGGCTTTTGAAAAACCGGGTAGAAAAACTACATAACGTATGTCCGCATGAACAATCGTTTTATAGATGGGAACAGCCATCCCGCCGGGAATCAAAGGAGGCCTGAAACCAGGCATCCACAGAGACGCAGTCCTGGAGAGCCACAGACACCCCAACGCCGGGGAAACAAGCCAGTGTTAACAACCACGTGTGGCCCAACACGGCTCGCGGCCGGGATTTTCATGGTGAAACCGAGAAAACCCCGCCGGAAGGCAACCCACCCTGAACAGACACCATCTGAACAACAAGAGACACGAGGAGAGCCACGCACGACAACCCCAAGGTCACTCCATAATCCGTGGAATTAGCCAATACACAACTAAACCAGGAAACAATTATAGTCCGAGGAATTAGCCAATACACAACTAAAACCCGGATACACATGACACAGTAGGGCATATTTATCAATAATAAACAATAACACTAGTACATGTGGCAAAGCTACGAGCGGCTGGCTAGGCCTAGGTAGACGGCATAATAAAAGTTGAAATATACACAAACACTGGAAATATCACAACAGGAACCACCGCCAACACACCACCGTAGCATAAACTTCCGACCAAGGGAAGACTGACTCGGGACCCAGAAAAAACTTCACTAAGTGAAGAAAAATACGCTGGGAATGTCAGAAACAAAGCTTACCTCATCAGAAAGATAAAAGGCAGCACTAACTAACGCGTAGTGAAAGCCGCCTGCATCACAAACTAACTCAGCTGTGAAAAAGTTCACATGTCCACAACGGGACCACGAGGGTACATCCGAAATAGATGCCCCATACACTCGACCCAAAATACACTGCACTGCGGGCAACCAGCCCAGGACACTCCTGCTACGCCTATCCTAACCTTACTCTGGGGTCTCCAGTAGCCAGATAGATTACTTCTTGGTTAACAGGAAAGACTGGAAACTAGTTCGAGATGTAAAGGTCATCCCGAGCGAAGAATGTATCCCCCAGCATAAGCTACTTGTGTGCGACATGAGCTTATACAGAGATCCTAAGCGCAAGAAGGTTTACATACCCAAAAGGAAAGTGTGGCTGCTGAAGGACAAGGAAGTTAGGGATAGGTTTCATAATGAACTGGAGGAAATGAATAGAAATAAGGAAGCTAGGCCTAACGATGTAAATAGCCAATGGAACTTTCTTAAGCATAGCCTTATCGCTGCCACTGACAAAGTCTGTGGGAAAACAAAGGGTCACCCCAGGAATAAGACCTCTTGGTGGTGGAACGATGAGGTAGAACATGCTGTGAAAGAGAAAAGGAGATGCTTCAAAGCATGGAAGAAAGGAGGCAGCAGGGAGGAATACCAGGCAGCTAAACGAACTGCCAAAAGAGTTATTTACAATGCTAAAAATCGCATTAAGGACCTGGTCCTCGAACAAGTGTGTAACACTGACAATCCCAATGGGATCTTCAACCTAGCTAGGCGAGTTAAAAATGACAGTAGGGATATTATAGGTGAACAGTGTGTTAGAGATGATAATGGGAAGATTGTGTATGCAGAAAATGAAATCAGAGAAGCATGGAAGGTACACTATGAACGATTGCTAAATGTAGAGTTTGAATGGGATAAGGAACAGCTTAGTATCGAAAAACCAATATCTGGGCCCCCTCCTTTGATAGCACCAGCTGTAGTGAGCGACGCAATCAATAAAATGAAGGACGGTAAAGCTCCAGGTTGCTCCGACATTGTCGCTGAGATGATAAAAGCCTCAGGGGAGATTGGTGTAAACTTAGTCACTGAGTTGATAAACACCATTATTAAAGATGAGAAAATCCCAGAGGATTGGCTCAAAAGTGTAATAGTAAATATATACAAAGGAAAAGGGGATGCGCTAGATAGAGGAAATTATAGGGGCCTGAAAATGCTTGACCAAATCATGAAGGTCTGTGAGAGAGTCCTTGAGGGTTTGATCAGGCAAAGCATCTCTATTGATGATATGCAGTTTGGTTTTATGCCAGGACGTGGTACAACCGATGCTATCTTCATAGTCAGGCAGATACAGGAAAGATACCTACTAAAAGGCAGGGATCTTTACTTTGTGTTTGTGGACCTGGAGAAGGCCTTTGATAGGGTACCTAGAGATGTTGTACAGTGGGCTATGAGGAAACTTGGTGTGGAAGAGTGGCTGGTGCGTGTGATAATGAAGATGTATGAGGATTCGCGAAGTTCGGTGAGGGTGAAGGTGTACTGAGTGATGAATTCGCAGTCCGTGTTGGAGTCCATCAGGGTTCAGTGTTAAGCCCCCTCCTCTTTATTATGGTCTTGGAGGCGCTGTCTAGAGTTTTTAGAGGCGGACTCCCGTTGGAACTGTTTTATGCGGACGATTTAGTCCTAATAGCTGACAGTATGCAGGATGCTGAGGCCAAATTCAGAAAGTGGAGAGAGGGCATGGCGAGCAAGGGTTTAAGAGTCAATATTAACAAAACCAAGGTTATGCATTGTAGTTTGAGACGAGGCAATGTGGAAAAGAGCGGTGCATACCCATGTGCAGTGTGTGGAAAGGGAGTGGGCGTTAACTCAATTCAATGTAGCATCTGTCGATGTTGGGTACACCATGGGAGTAAGCGCTGTAGTAGAATAAAGGGGCCCCTGCCGAAGGATAAGTCAGAAATAGAGAAATTTGAGTGCGTAGTGTGCAAAGGCGAGCTTGTGTTAAGTGATGATCCTGTGGCTGTGAATTTTGGAAATGAGTCTTTGGAGCTGGTGAACAAGTTTTGTTACCTAGGAGATACCATCTCTGCCGGTGGTGGGGCCGAGGCTGCCACTGTTGCTAGAATTAGGTGTGGCTGGGGGAAGTTCAGAGAATTGATGCCAATCCTGACCATGAAAAGAATGCCTCTCCCCCTGAAGGGAAAGGTGTATGCCTCATGTGTTAGAAGTGCAATGACGTATGCCTCAGAAACATGGGCCGTTAAAGTAGAGGATGTCAACAGAATGGAGCGTAATGAGATGAGAATGGTGAGATGGATGTGTGGGGCCAGGCTACAGGATAGAATAACAAATGTTGAGCTGAGGAGACGTTTAGGTATAAAGAGTATTAGCGAGGTGATGCGTACAAGTTAGACTGGGATGGTATGGACATGTGGAGAGAATGGATGAACAAAATTGGGTGACAAAATGCAGGTCTGTGATTGTGGAGGGAGCTGCACCAAGGGGTGGACCGAGGAAGACCTGGGATCGGACTATACGCGCCGATCTCAAATCCAAGAACTTGACAAGTGAAGCAGCCCTTAACAGGGTTGCCTGGAACGCCGCCATTAGGACAAGAGACTGAAACTGCACTTATGTGTGGAACACTCAGTCTTAAAATGTTATGTATGTATGTATGTACTCGATACATCCTAGAGTAAACAAATGAGAAAAAACTCACTAGGGACGCCACGAATGCGGAACTAGCGGAGCGTGGGGAGGCACGTCCGGGCAGGCTGAACGCAGAGCAGAGAAGGAAGAATGACGCCTGAATCAGCGTTTGGTCAGAAATCCACACAAGTACATCCACGATATGATGGAAAGCTTATTGGATAGTTATTCTTATTTTCTTTTTGTTTTTATTTTTTACGAAGTTTTTTCGTAGTGAGAACCCAATTCATAATGACTGAAGCCATGAGTGAGGTCGCGTGCGCTCATGATGAAGGCTCCTCAGTTTTTAAATGCTCTGCGCGGTAGATTCAAAACTACGGCGGATTAGTGTTTGAAGAGGATGCCTTATGTAATAGGCATGTTCGTCAATGATGGAGGGGCCACTAATAAATTTACCCTTTACAGAGGTAGAGCGATCAGTTAAATCAACCTGTGGTGATGGGCTGGTCTATCAGAGTGAGAGTTGAGTGTTCTCTGCCATACCCATAGCTTACTCTGACTGTTCCTTTTACTTATACTGTATATGTTATAGATCTCAAGTGACGGTGTCTCTTCCGTGGATTGACCTCCTTACTGCCAACCTAGAGGTTGGCAGATTTGGGAGCCAAAGTGTCACATTTTTCCTTTGCCCCTCAACTTTCCCTTCATAATTACTGAGGGGCACAGGGCCTTGGGTGGGGCTTTGGTTTCCCGGGCATTTCCACACCCTCCTCAGCTCCCTGTCTTAGAGTGGCTTCGGTCACCTGGGCTTTATTAGTGGTAAGCAGGGAGGGTTTTGTGGGGGCGCTCGGTTATAGCCTTGGCCTTGCTCGGGACCTTGGGCTGCTCGGCCAGACAGCCTGAGGAACAGCAACAACAACAACCTGAAGTGATAACAATTTATGCAGACATCCATCATTCAGACGATTCACCTCACTAACCCCCTCCCTGGGGGTTAGGGAATAGAATATGCCCCACGTGCCTTCTGCGTGTCGTAAGAGGCGACTAAAGAGGTTGGGTCGGTGGGCTTGCGACCCCCACCCGGAAAAAATATCGAAGCAAGGAAAAACGAACGAACAGCCTCGGATGCGGACGGAACCAACGTTGACGAACCACGACCGACTAAGGACATGCCTTCGGACATTCTGAGAATGGCTACGTGGAATGTTAGTGGCATGAATGATGGCACAAAAGAGAGAGAGGTTCTGGAAGTGTTAGTGAATGCCAGGCTGGATGTATGTGGAATGACAGAGACCAAATGGAAAGGTTCAGATGTGAGAGAGTGGGAGTGTGGAATGGGTGTGGTGTGCTGGAGTGAGTGAATAGGGAACAGCGAGAGAAGGTGCATGTTTGTTTGTAAGTAGCAAATGGAAGGAATGTGTAAGAGAGTATGGGTCTTGGGGGTCAAGGATTGTGTGGGTGAGAATGAAAGTAGAGAATACAAACGTGGGTGATTGTATGCGTGTATGCCCCGACAGAGGATATACTGAAAGAAAGAAGAAGGAGTTCTGGATGAATGTGGAGGCGTGCCTGGAGAAGTTTGACAAGAACGAAAGAATATTTCTGATGGGGATATGAATGGTAAGGTGTGGTGATAGGAAAGTTGAGGGAGTGGTGGGAGGGTGGTGGGTACCATCAGAGGTGAATGGGAATGGTAGTGCACTTGTGGACGTATGTGTGGGGAGGAGGCTGTGGATAGCCAACACCTTCTTCCGACACAGAATGATCCACAGGTACAACGTGGAAACGGATGTTGACGATGAAGGATAGACAGTGGTGGAACGAAAGTCATTGATTGATTATGTATGTGTGGATGACAACGAATGAAGAAATCTGTGATGGATGCTAGGGTGTATAGGGGTATTGGAGGGGGTCTGTCTGATCATTATGTAGTGGTAGCTAAGGTTAGGATACAAAAGAAGTGGGTGAGGAGAGAGCGGGAGGGAGGCGAGAGGAGGGTGGAATGGTGAGGAGAGTGGAGAGGTTGCACGAGGAGAGAATCAGGGTGGAGTACAGGAGAGCAGTGGAAAGACGACTAGGTGGGTTCGACCTGGAAGTTATGGAGGGAAGTGGAGGAGATGAGCAAGGTGTTTAAGGATGAGATCTGTGCAGCATGAGAGGAGGTGTGTGGAGTGAGGAGAAGAGGGAGGGGAGTGAAAGGTACAGCATGGTGGACAGAAGAGGTACGAATAGCTGTGGAAGAAAAGAAGAAAGCATATAGACAGTGGCTGGGTAGCATAGGGAATGAAGATTCCGAGAGACAGAAACGAGCGAGGTTCGTGGAGAGTAAGAGGGTGGTTGAAGAGAATAGTGAAGGAAAGTAAGAGAAGAGTAGATGAGGAATTTGGAAGGAATCTGAGTGTAAAATGGAGGGAGAGTAAGAAACTGTTCTGGACAAGAAGTCAAGAAAGTTTAGGGAAGGTAGCAAGGGAAACAGTAAGGGTTGTGGAAAGATAAGAATGGGAGAATGCTAGCCGAGAAGCAAGAGAGAGTCGAAAGGTGGAGGAGTACTTCAGTGAGTTGCTAAATGAAAGGAATGAAGAGCCAGCAAACATAGCTGGATATGGTATGGAAGGGAGAAGAAGAGAAGTAGTGGAGGAGGAGGTGGGGATCAGAGGTCAGAAGTGTGGGAAGCCATGAAAAGGGTGAAGTTGGGGAAGCACCAGGAACAGATGGAGTGTGTGGGGAAATGTTTGAGGTATGGTGGGTGAGATAGTGATAGAATGGGTATGGAAAATGTGCAAACTAGCATGGGAGAAGGGGGAGTGCACCCCGAGTGGAAGACTGGCATAATAGTCCCCCTATATAAGGGCAAAGGGGAAAGAGGAGTGTGTGGTAACCACCGAGGAATATGTCTTCTAAGCGTAGTAGGGAAGGTATACAGTAGGGTAGTGATTGAGAGAGTGAGAGTGAGAACGGAGAAATGGATAGGCGACGAGCAGGGAGGTTTTAGGAAGGAAGAGGATGTGTAGATCAGATTTTTACCCTGAATTGTGTTGTGGAGAAGTATCTGGAGAAGAAACAAAAGGTGTATGTTGCCTTTATGGACTTGGAGAAGGCCTATGACAGAGTGGATAGAGAAGGTTTGTGGAAAGTACTTAGAATATACGGAGTAGAGGGCAAGTTGCTGAAAGCAGTGAAGAGCATGTATGAGGGTGCAAAGGCGGCAGTACGTGTGGAGAGTGAGCAGAGCGAGTTCTTTGACCTGAATGTTGGTTTGAAACAGGGGTGTGTGATGTCCCCGTGGTTGTTTACTGTATATATGGATGGAGTTATGAAAGAAATACTATCAAGAGCAGTGGATGTTGGTGTATCGCTGAAAAGGGAGGGAATTGAGTGGAAGCTACCTATACTGCTGTTTGCGGATGATACACTTCTGATGAGTGATAATGAATGGGAGTTGCAGGGTCTGGTAAATGAGTTTGGAACAGTGTGCGAAAACGGAATTTGAAGGTAAATACGGGGAAGAGCAAGGTTATGGTCTTCGAAAGGGGTGAAGTCACAGAGTGTGAGGTGAAGCTGAACGGTCAGGCTATGGAGATCGTCAACTCTTTTAAGTATCTGGGCAGTGTGTTGAGTAAAGATGGGACTATGGATGAAGAGGTGCGGGAGAGGGTACAACAGGGGAAGAGGGTTGTAGGAACGCTAAAAGCAGTAACAAGAAATAGGGTGGTCAGTATGGAAGTGAAGAAGTCCTTGCATGACAGTGTGGTAATCCCGACACTGACTTACGGAAGCGAAGCATGGACGTTGGTTGAGAGACTCAGACCAAGAGTGAGAGCAGTGGAAATGAATTACTTAAGGAGTGCGTGCGGAGTTACATGGAGGGATAGACAGACTAATGAGGAAGTAAGAAGGAGGTGTGGTGTGGAGGTAGATGTGCTGGAAAGTGTGAAAAGGAACAACTTGAGATGGTTCGGCCATATGGAACGTATGGAAAGCGAGAGAATGACTAAGAGGGTGTATGAGAGCGAGGTGGAGGGACAGAGGGGGAGAGGTAGACCGAATATGAGGTGGAAGGATGGAGTGAGGAAGTACATGAACGAAGGTGGTGCTGGTTGGGGGGAGGGGCGTCGACTGACTGGGGACAGAGGTGCATGGGGGCGGTTCGTTCGTGGCCACCCCTTCGGGGATCACGGCGTCAGGCAATAGATAGATAGATAGACCTCATAAACCACTGGTGCCAATAGTGCCTTTGACTATCAGAGATAGCAATGACTGCTATGCCCATTCGCCTTGACTCTGTGAGATATAGTGTAGGTGAGGAACCCTCCAGTGTGTCTGTAGAAGCACCTCCAGCTGAGGTCAATATTTATGATGAGTCTATTGAATCACAGGGTGAGTTCAGCCTCTAAGAGGAGTATGACTTGGATCAAGGAGAGTATGCAGATGAAGTATATTATCCTGACTATTGGGATCAAGAGCTACCGTATGAGGGACAGCCTCCTATCCAGTCTAACATTAATCAATTAATGGATGATAAACTTAAAACTGTATTAGCTGAATTTAAGAGTAACCCCTCATCGGCCTTGAAAACGCCGACAGTGACACCTGTACCTTTAGTTCCACCCCTGTACAGCCTAAACCACAGTCCCCTAGCCAGTCCAAAGCTCCTCCGAGCTCTTCAGAACAACCAGTGCCTGTTTTGCCTTCTAATTTGTTTATTTCACAAATCACCCCAACGGCTCTTGAAGTGGACCTAGAGGTTCCAAAAAAAAAAAGTTACCTTTGCTTTATGGCCCTCCGAGACAATGGCAGAGAGTTCCGTTCCAGACACCAGTAGATGCAGAGATCCTGACTGTTTTCCAGTGCCTCGGGACTGGATTATTGTAATCAATGAGCATCGGCACTTATGAGCAAAGAACAGTGAGGGTAGAGTTTTGGACGTGGTAATTAGCCCATTCCCTTATATACATGCTCAAAATTTTGTGTATAAATTGGTCCCAGCGGTGCCCTCAGGTAAATTATTGAAGCCGTGGTCAGATTATAACAAAATAGACGGCCACAATGCCCTTATAATGTTATCTATTGAAGCCGTAGTCAGATTAAAACAAAACGGACGGTCACAATGCCCTTAAAATGTTATCTACTTTATGTAAAATAGGTTGTATTACTCAGGTGAGTCAATCTCAGACTCCGATGGTAGCTGTGTATAACCTGGTTCATGGGCCTTGGGCAGAATGGGTAGCAGAGGCGAGCAATTTTGCTTTGGCCTGTACAGGTTTATCGCCTAACAAAATTCCTAATGAGGACCACCATTTTGCGTCCCTGTATGTTCTAGATTCTGAGTCAGTCCCAGCAGAGTTTTGGGAATTTGTTAGAGGACCTAAGATAATATGTCAATTTTGAAGAAAAACTTCCACGTAGTGGAAGGGGCATTGTGGCACGGGCAAGGGAGGCATCTATCTATCTATCTATTGCCTGATGCCGCAATCCCCGAAGGGGTGGCCACGAACGAACCGCCCCCATGCACCTCTGTCCCCAGTCAGTCGACGACCCTCCTCCCAACCAGCACCGCCTTCATTCATATACTTCCTCACTCCATCCTTCCACCTCTCCTTCGGTGCACCTCTCCCTCTCTGTCCTTCCACCTCGCTCTCGTACACCCTCTTAGTCAATCTCTCGCTTTCCATACGTTCCATATGGCCGAACCATCTCAAGTTGTTCCTTTTCACACTTTCCAGCACATCTACCTCCACACCACACCTCATGTCGTGACTAAGTAGCCTGGAGACGTTTCTGTCATGGCCATCCTCTAGCGGGGGTTTCCCAGGGGGAAACAAGGCATCGGAGATGATGATGATGATGATAATTAATCGACTCTCTACTATTTGTTCCTACCTAAGGGATGCTCAAGAAAGATTATAAATTGAGACAGAAGGCTCACAGGTTACTTTTTAGATTTATTATCAATAGGCAGTTAGCTAATTGCAAGCAAGAGGTAACTGATTCTATCGAGACCCCTAACTCTAGAGCTGCCCTTTCTTACATCAGGAAAGTGTCATTAGCCAACTCTCTAATGGTGGTACAGTAGGAGATGGATGTACGTACAGCCTTCTTTGAGGCAGCCAGAGCTCGACAGGAGTTGAGAATATACCTGGCTCCTCATCTACCTAAAGACATTAAAACTAGAATATTAAATTCACCCTTATACTCTAACAGACTATTAACTAAGAACACCTGGTCTGAAGTTCACACTCTTCTGCTCCAACCTAACATTGCCATCTTCAGGTCGAACTTCCTGAAAATGAGAGCACAACGTCAGTCCCGTGGCCGGGGGTCCAGAGACGTAGTACTGTAGCATCTTCATCTCTTAAGCGGCTATAACACAGGCACTAATCCAGCCAACCAACTACAATCTGGACAATCTGTTGCCGAGATTGTGTTGCTCCAACGCAAATCTGAGCAACCAACTGTTGTCGGTCATGATCGAAAACCATTGGCCAAAAGTCGCCAACCTATAGTCAAATAAATCAGTTAGCATTCGTATTAACCGTTATATTATGCTATGCTAAACAATTCAGCCTTCACTTTAACAAAATAATGCCCAGTCTGTCAAAATACACAGCGTAAATAAATATAACTACATGTAGTACGAACGTTCGGGGAAAGACGATTAAACTGGTCACATCACGAAAGACGGAAAACATTGCCAAAACTGTCTGTGTATAATATTAAAATTATTAATGCTTTATTTTTTATTTGTGACCTTTGAGGCATGTTATGGTAATATATTGTGATATTATATCTGCAGCAGATGTCATTCATTGACTTCCGATACAGTATTTTCTTGGAAAATGCACTGCTTGTCATTAGGCTATAGCCTACTACAGCCTCTCTAGGCTTCACCCACTGTATTTCTTTTACACAATACCAGCAGATTCATTTAAATGTATCATAATTATGACATTGTTGTTGTTGTTGTTGTTATTGACATTGTTATATTAGTTCATTCATTTTTATCCATAAATAGTGTACAGTACATTGTAATAGTAATTATATATACTGTACTGTACATTACAGGATAGATTACCATAACTGGGATAGGTTCCTCTAGGTAATTTGGGTTTTAAATGTAATAGAAATTAAGAAACAAAAACCCACATTGATATTTCCATAGGCTATTAAATTATAGCATTGGATACAAATTATTCTAGATAAGATAAATATGCATAGCAATATTCTATACAAATGTGTAATTATTATAGTAGTCTGCCAAGCATTATAGTAGTCTGCCAAGCATTATAGTAGTCTGCCAAGCATTATAGTAGTCTGCCAAGCATTATAGTAGTCTGCCAAGCATTATAGTAGTCTGCCAAGCATTATAGTAGTCTGCCAAGCATTATAGTAGTCTGCCAAGCATTATAGTAGTCTGCCAAGCATTATAGTAGTCTGCCAAGCATTATAGTAGTCTGCCAAGCATTATAGTAGTCTGCCAAGCATTATAGTAGTCTGCCAAGCATTATAGTAGTCTGCCAAGCATTATAGTAGTCTGCCAAGCATTATAGTAGTCTGCCAAGCATTATAGTAGTCTGCCAAGCATTATAGTAGTCTGCCAAGCATTATAGTAGTCTGCCAAGCATTATAGTAGTCTGCCAAGCATTATAGTAGTCTGCCAAGCATTATAGTAGTCTGCCAAGCATTATAGTAGTCTGCCAAGCATTATAGTAGTCTGCCAAGCATTTCATCGCCGAATGCAGACTGTAATCATCATCTTATACTGTACACTGTAGTTCATATTAGCATTTTTTATGTAGACATTACTGAGTAATTGTTAGGCTGTCTACCCTATTTTATATATATTTACAATATATATTACATAATAATTCTAAGTATAACATATATTACATAATAATTCTAAGTATAACATATATTACATAATAATTCTAAGTATAACATATATTACATAATAATTCTAAGTATAATATATCTAATAATAATTCTAAGGTATCGATATGTTATAAGCTGGCATGTAATGCGTGCCTAATATTGCATTATTATTATTCCCTGCCTTCTTTAAGTCATCAACATATACTGTATGTGTTTTCATGTAGCCCCTGTGGTAGAACCTATTAACCATAATAAGCTCTTCATCAACCAATAGGAGAAGGATTATTATAAAATAATATAGTTAGGCAGGGTTGTTGCACAATCAGTTCCATGAGTAGGCTATGCGAGCCTCTCACAACAATATTAACTAAGAAAGCATGTCTACGTCACCGTGAACTCTCTTTTGTAATGCCCTAGTTATCAATATATTGGTAAATAGTGTGAGGTAGTCAACAATAATCAAGTTTACTCATCCACAGCATTGACTACTGATATTATGTACACACCTTATAATATGCAGTACACATCGAACCGTAGATGCGCAATCCATCAATTTGTCAAACTCAGAATACCAACCTTCCGTAAGCTATATTTGACATTTAAATTTTGTATTTCTTCTATATTTCCATTTATTAGATATGATTATGTATCGTTATTATAATGACATAAAAAGTATTGCATGTTTGAAGCTAGGAGAACATTGTGTCGTCTGCAGTTGGTTGGTGCTAATTATTACCAACGTTGATCGCCCCGATGCACGTTGGTTGGTCAATTGGTTGGCCGGATTAGTGTTCATGTGATAGCCGCTTTAGCATGACCAGGGGGGAGTTTTTAGACGCCTTTTTGTGGCCGAGGAGGCCTCAGGGGAAGACCTCCAGAGGACAGCAGTCCTTCACGACACCTAGGCAGAGTCAACCTGACAGACAGACAGACACAACAACAACCAGGCTCAGTCTTACCAGAGGCAAGGACAACAGCCACACACTTCACAACAGCCCTTCTCCAGAAACCAACATCACAGACAACAACAACAGAGTCAGGGGCACTCTAAAATCCTTTCCTGTGTCAAAAAACTAGTTACCATCAGGTCGACTCAAGCCAGTTGGCTGACCATGCACCAAACAGGATCTTTCAGGGCCAGGTTCCCTGCTTGGCCTCAGGGTACCTGGGACAGACGGATTGTCAAGAAAGGCCTCTGTCAGGCATGGAAAAGGCAACCACATCTCAGGGCACAATCAAACAATATTGTAATTCCTCAGGTTTCAACAATAATACAAGAAATGCTAGACAAAAATATATTAGGTCATATACCCCCGAACTCTGAAGTTTTCCTTCCACATTTTTTCCTTGTTCCAAAACGAGACAGTGCCAAACTGAGACCAGTCATAGATCTGTCTACTCTAAACAAATTCATAATCAATTACAAATTTTGCATGCTGACAGTCAACCATATAAGATTGACTCTGAGACCCAACGCTTGGCTCATCACATTAGACCTCAAAGATGCCTACTGGCATGTCCAACAGCAAGGAGATTCCAGACGTTTCTGGCAGTGCCCTTTCAAAATTCAGCAGTAATGTTCAGTCGACTTCCTTTTGGTCTAAACCTTGCTCCCAGAATTTTTACCAAATTAGTAAAGCAAGCCCTCCTCCCATTGAGCCAAGAAGGCATCAATATCCTACTTTATCTAGACGACTGGGTGGTAGTAGGCGACTCTCCTAAACAATGCATCAGCCATGCAGTCAGAGTGTTTCAGCATGTAATAATTCTAGGATTCAAGGTGAACTTAGACAAGTCAAACTTAGTACCGACTCAAGAGAGCAGAATGGGTGGGACTTATCTGGGACTCCCGCATGCTAACTATTCAACAAAGTGAGTCAAATGCTCGTCGCCTTCAGATGAAGATGTTCAAGGCATTACACTCAAAGATCATAACAAGGAGACTGTGGGAGTCACTGATAGACCCTGGGTTCAGTTGACAGTCCCACTAGGAAGATTACGCCTCAAACGTCTAATCAAACTAGGCATCAGGTCCTTCCCAGTAAATTCACCACACCTGACCGTCCCCATTCCCAATTGGTCATAACCCCCATCTACAATATGGGTGGACATGGACACGGACGTGACAGTATCCCTTTTTTTTTTTTTTTTTTTTTTTTTTTTTCCTATGTGGACGAGGGAGACAAAAGGCAGAACTGCCTGTAACGAGTGCCTCCCCCAGTTGAAAGAGTGACAGGGCCAAAATTAAGGAATGTTCGAGCCAAAATTCCTGGACACACAGAGTTTGAAACAATTTAAGTCATAGGATGAGGGGAAGATGGATTCAGGGAGAGAGTTCCAGAGCTCAGCTGTTGAATAGAAGAAGGTTTGGGAATATCGTTTCACTCTTCGATTGGAGAGCTGCACAGAGTAGGGATGGGATTGTGTTGCAAGACGGGTGCTACGTACCCTACATAGAGGTGGTATACACTGAGAGAGCTCTGAGGAACATTGATTATTGTAATAGCGGTAGAATAGCGAGAAAGATAAACACTGCAGCAAAGAAAGAGAGATTGCAAAGAGTCAGTGAGTGGACGTGAGTTAATGAGACGAAAAGCTTTCTTTTCTACTTTGTCGAGAAGTGCTGTGTGAGAGTATCCTCCCCACACATGCGAACAATACTCAATACATGGACGCACTGTGCCCCTGTACTGAGCAAGAAGCTGTGCAGGGTTAAAGAACCCCCGTAGGCGGTTGGGCACAACCAGCTTCTGGGAATCTGTTTTAGCAAGGGTGGTAATATGGTCTTTCCAAGTGAGATCAGGAGAAAAAGAGATTCCTAGAATACTGAGAGAAGATGAAGGATTGATTTGTGTATTGTTGAAGTATAAGGGATAGTCCTGTGGGAGTTCTTTACGGGTAGATAAATGGAGAAAATGGGTTTTGAACGCATCGAAAGTAACAAGATTTTATCTGCCCCAAATGGAAATGGTTGATAGGGTCAGAATTTAAGTGTTTTATGGCATCATCGCATAATTGTTGAGTGCTTGCTTGTTGGGGGGTTCTGGAATACTAGTTGAATAGTGTATGGTAGAGTCATCAGCATATGAATGGATAGGACTGGAGGTACAGTTGAGAAGATCATTAATGAATATTAGAAAGAGAATTGGAGATAGGACAGAACCCTGAGGAACACCGGACTTGATAGGTTGAAGAAGTGAACGATGGCCGTCCACAACCGCAGCTATGGAACGGTCAGAAAGAACATTCGAGACAAAGGCACAGATTGAGGGATAGAAACCGAAGGAGGGTAGTTTAGAAATTTACGGGTTTGACAACCCGTAGGGAAGGAAGGTAAACCTTCTATTTAGGAGTGGTTCCGTAGTCAATGACGAAGAGCCTACACTATATATAGGCTGAGATTCCGGGACCCGTTCGGGATTCCCCGGAGTTCTTATCACAACCGTTGCGTATATAGCATAAAAACAATCCTTGGTTAATACCCATTAAATCTTACCAAGGGCTCGTCATTGAAAATGAATACCACTAGAAATAAAATTTTAAAGAAGAATCTATCATTTCAAACCTCCCGGTGCCTCAGCCCTCCAGCTGTGCTGTCGTCATGCTTCCCTTGCACGTGATGCCAGATTTTCTAGCGTGTTTATCTGCCTCAAACGTTATATCAAGTTGGGCATGTGCATGGGAAGGGGAAGGTGGGAGGGAACCTTTGCGTCATTCACTACGGAACCACTCCTAAATTATAGGTTTGACTCCTGTAAGGAGATAAAGAAAACCTAATATTTAGTAGTGGCCCCGTAATCATTGCCGAACATGGCTATTACATAAGGCACCCTCTTCAAACACTCATCCGCCGTAGTTTGAATCTACCGCGCAGAGCATTTAAAATTTGAGGAGCCTTCATCATGAGCGCACGCGACCTCACTCATGGCTTCAGTCATTATGAATTGGGTTCTCACTACGAAAAAACTTCGTAAAAAATAAAAAGAAAAAGAAAATAAGAATAACTATTCAATAAGCTTTCCATAATATCGTGGATGTACTTGTGTGGATCTTTGACCAGACGCTGACTCAGGTGTCATTCTTCCTTCATTGACATATCAAGTAAACCAAAATCCTTAATACATCAACGAATGGGAAGGGGATGGTCGGGAGGGCCCCAGTCGTCAATGATTACGGGGCCACTACTAAATATTAGGTTTTCTTTATCTCCTTACAGGAGTCAAACCTATAATTTATTAGTGGCCCCTCCATCATTGACGAACATGCCTGATTTCTAAGACTGGAAGGGGACACTCGTAATCATATCATAACTCTAGAAAAGCAGATAATCAAACAACCACATAGTATTCTTACTTTGAAAAATATATTTAATGGCGCAGCACATACATACAAAAGGGGGTCAAGCAGGGGCGTGCTTCAAAGAAGCCTGCTTGATACAAAAGGTTAACTCTTGAGACTCTGCGAACAGATCTGTAAGTTAAAAAGGCACCCACTCAACATAAGTGGTGAAAAATAAAAACTTATAAGTTTACATGTGCACATATAACCCCATAATACTCGTGGAAATATCTTGCAAAATATATCCAATGCTTAAACTAAATTGCTTTCACAGCTAAACTACTATAACAACACTGTTGTTTGTACTATCATTGTACTAGCACAATTTCCTGCACTGAATAGTACAGAGAAATTTTCATATCAACAATACCCATAACTAGTATCACAGCTCTTATACTCCGGCGGGGTCTAGGGTGTCCTATGTTACCCTTACTGCACCCCCCCCCCCCCCTTTTCCTTGAAATTAAAACAAAAAGTGACTTAAGGGCCACCTAGACCCTCTGCCTTAAAGCTATACATGGCAAGGAAGGTTTGTCTAGAGCTACTGACAGGTATCGAGTCAAAAACGTATGATTAGAGGCCCACAAATGCGTGGACGTAATATCTTCCACAGAAAAATTCTTAAGGAAACGCAAAGAGGCTGCCCATTTGCGTAAATCGTGGGCCCTACCCACAACGCCGGGATTACTCTCCTTAATGACTTCGACCAAAAGAGAAGCCAATCTACGTTTGAGCAAGCGCTTACCCGTACTTGCTACCCATAAAGCACCCTGGGGGTTTAGAGGAGCTACCCTCAAATATTTGGTTAGAGCCTGCACTGGACATAAATTATGGTGCACCTTTCCCCTTTTCAACGCCTGCACAGTGAACTCAGAAAACACGTGTGCACTGTGCTCATTCTTGGCTACAAACCCTGGGGAAGGTGCAATGTGAATACATTCATTAAGCCTACCAAACCTGAGGCAATTAGGTGTGTTGCTCATCGCCGCCAGCTCAGACACTCTGTTCCCGGTGGCCAAAGCCAAAAGGAATAGCCTTTTTTAAGAGTAATGTAAAATCTGCAGTATTTTGGTACAGACGGGAGTGAAGTAATGACAATGCTTTGTCCAGAGATCAAGTAGGCATAAGCTGACGGGGAGGTGGGCGGAGTTTAAAACCTGTTTCCTCCGCAACTGGTATGGAGAGACCGGTAAGGTCCCAAAATGGTATTCTAATCGCTGTTAAGTGATTTTTTAACGTTACCACAGATAAACGTTTCTGTTCAAATAGATAATTTAAATAATTAAAAACTAACGCCACCGAGGGCACAGTTTGTTCTGTTCTAAGGATCCAAAAAGTAAAGGCTTGCCAATGTGATTGATACTGTCGTTTTGTAGACTGAGTATATTGATTCAATAATTTATTGGTCACATCTCTACCATATGGCGCTAGCCACTTGGCCTCCTGAATGTCCATAATGCAAAAGTCAGCGAGGTCGCTAGGTTGCCAATCGTGTCTAAGTGGAAAAACCCGACTGGGAGCGACACCGGGTGCGGGCCACCACGTTTTCAATTGCTGGTACCACAACTGCGCCGGCCACAGGGGCGCGATTATCGAGACTAAGCCCCGATAATCTCGTAGTTTGTTTACTACATGGCACATTAGAGACGCGTCTGGCGGCAGAAACAGATAGATGGAAATCCACCTGTTCCAGTCTGTCACCAGGGCGTCTGGCCCCTCTGCCGGCGTTATCGTCCGGCGGGTGAGGTACAGTGGGAGTTTGGGAGTCTCCTCGGACGCGAATAGATCCACTTGTGGATGGTAAAGCTCTGCAATCATTTGGTTGAAAATGGGTTGCTTGAGCGCCCATTCTACTGTTGTGCTCTGTCTCCGAGACAGAGCGTCTGCCCAGACGTTTGCTACGCCTGGGAGATAAGATGCGTGAAGATGAATGTCGAGCCTGTTGGCTAGAATAAAAATATCTTCTGACACGTTTAGCAACGTCCGAGACCTCGTTGACCCTTGTTTCTGAATACAGTGAACTGCATTCAGATTGTCCATTCTGAAGGCCACCGACTTGCCCCGTAAAGTAGAGCCGTGAGCCTGAAGGAAATATAAGGGGACTAGTAATTCTTTGACATTGATGTGGGAGATTTCTGAATGGGACCAAAGCCCTTGACCCTGGTGCCCTTGGTTTGACTGAAAACCCCAACCTATCGTTCCTGACACATCCGTGTCTACCCATACCGTCGGCGGAGGAGAGGTCCATGACATTATTGAGTGCAACATTTCCCTCTTCGCCCAGACCGCTAGCAAGGTGTGGATTAATTTTGGTATGGGCCATAATTTTTCCGCCGGTAATAGTGGAAAATATTTGTTGCCCTCCAATATTAAACGCTTTACTTTCAACCGGCCCAACATTACAGTTAGTTGAATACAGTTGAGAGAGCCGACCAGAGACTCCCAGATTCTCCGTGTCGTAGTCAGACTGTGAAGGAACATGAACAGTTTCCTGCGAAATCTGTTCCGATTGTCCACACTCTGACTCAGAGTGAGAGCAACTGTGTCCCAAACCAGCCCTATCCACTGAACTACTTGTGAGGGAACAAGGTTTGACTTTACCAGATTTACCTTGAACCCTAGAGATTTGACATGTTTTAATGTTATGTTGACATGATTTATGCATACTTGCTCCGTCTCTGCCACCACTAGCCAGTCGTCTAGGTACCACAAAATCCTGATCCCTTGTTTTAACAATGGCATCAGTGCTTGCCGGACTAATTTCGTGAATAAGCGAGGTACCAGGTTCATACCGAATGGCATCCTTTGAAAAACATAAGTTTGATCCCTGATCCGTAAGGCCAGAAATCTTTGAAATCTTTTGTTTACCGAGACGTGCCAATAAGTGTCTGTCAGGTCTAAGGAACACATCCAACCTCCCGGCATAAGTGTTAGCCTGATTTGGTGCACTGTTAACATCCTGAATGACTCGTTGTGAATATGAAGGTTCAGATACGACAGGTCTACGACGGGTCTCATCTGAACACTGTCCCTTTTGGGAACCAAAAATAGCTTGGATGTGAAGACTGGGTAATTTTGAGGGACCGGGATGATGACATTCTTGGCAATCATTTCCTTGACCAGTGCCTCCACCTCTAAAGAAACTAGATTCGCCGTTGTCGGCTGACGTAAGCGAGGTCGCCGGAGCCACTGCCAAGTGATGCCTTTGCGTGCCACCATCCTTGCCCAAGTGTTTAACGGCCATGCTTGGTGACTCGTTCGGAACGACCCAGTTAGCAGACAAGGGTTCGCCGGCTGTACTACCCTCGGATCCACTCGCCTTGAGACCGGCCCCGGGAATGAGAGAGACATTAGTTTTTTTATGGTGGTGGAGGTGGTGGTGGTGGACGCTTCGCCGGCTGGCTGGCGTTGGCAGAAGACGGGCCCTGACCTGGTTTATTATAGCCTCGTCCTTTCTGACCTGTAAACTTACCCTGTCTATACCTGTACTGACCTTGAGGGGAGAAGGACTTAGGTAGATGAAAGGGCTTAGATCCCCCCGGCTGTGCTTTGGCGACTGGCTTGGGTTTGGGGAAGTAAAAGGCAGGTTTCTTAGGAGGGGCGGTACTATGTTTAAAGGTCTGAGCCATATTAAAAACTGTTCTCCACACCTCAGGGGACATTAAAGAGGAAGTGAGCACTGGTGACATGACCACCTGCTTCGCAATACGATCAGGAAGCTTCCGTACCAAGGACATCCTGAGATCTTGTCGAGCTCGCACCGCCTCAAGCAAGGCTGTGCGTATGTCACCCAATGACTGAATTGACGACTGAAGGAGCAGTCGCCGAGACAGTTCAACCGATCTTCTGGCATCCGCGTCTGCGATTGCCTGAGTGGACCGGAGCATCGATTTAGCGACCTGTTGCGTCACAATGTACTGTGAGAAAAGTCTAAATGCTTTCCCCCGTAGCCTAAATTCTCGGTCTACGTGAGTTGGGGTAGGGGTAGTGAAAGGGTCCTTGAGTTCACATAAATTGATTTTGGGGGCAGCTAAGAAATCAAATAAAGCCGAAGGGACTCCGCCGGCAGAACACACTGGCATAGAGAACCAAGAATGACTATCCTGAGGGATCTGGTGGGAAGATTTTGAGGTGAAGGTGGTCGCAAAGTTCTGAGCCTCCGTCTCCCATTCAACCCAAGGTCCCGGACCCAACTGCCCCACCTTCAACACTGGATTAGCGGCTGAGTCTGTGACAGTTCGCAAATCGAGTTCTGGTGTGAGAGCTGACAGTGTCTTTATGTCATTAAAACCATCCTGTTTGGACCAGTCAGAAAACAGTTTCGAAGCTGAGGCAGGGGGCAGGGCAGGTTTAGCAGTATAAACAAAATAGTCCTGGTGATAATAGTTAGGAATGGCCTTAACATTAACATCTAGTACATTCCCCAAAGTATCCAAGGCCCGTAATTTTTTAAATTTATTGCCTTGTATTACCCACTCTCGTGGCACTGGAAGTTCCCCTGACAAGGTAGGTTGAGCGACCTCTGGTTTAGTGGGGACCAAGTGTACCCATGACTCATCTGGACCGTACAGTAAGGGCATAGCTACCTTTTTCATAGGTGCTTTATCTAAAGGGGGCGGATTGACATCCGTTATAACCCTTACATTAGAAGTAGTCAGTGCCGCCGTAGCAGGCCTAGTGACCACCGATGGTGATATAGAGGGAGGGTGAGGGATCTGAGTTAAGGCAATAGAAGTCATCAGAGGCCGGACATTAGAACTTGTCATAGGAGCTCCCAGGTCCACTGTAGGAGTCTCCGGCTGTTGGCCAAAAAATTTAGTGAGAGCATTAACCAGCAGCCCATCTATTTCCTCTGCTGTGACAAATTTATTCGATGATGAACTCAAAGGTGAATCATTACGATCCTGTGCGGCGTCTAAAACTGAACCCGACTCTTGCACTTTCATGTCTGAGATGATAGATACCTCGTCTTTGTCATCCGGCTCACCATGAGAGGATTCCGCCGAAGCCGGAGTCCCATCTTGTTGCCAAGACAAGTCAGGAATAGATGATGGGATCGCCGCGTCCCGGTGGACCTCAGCCACTGTTTGTGTAGTTTGAGCCAGAGGTTGAGAATACCGCCAAACACCCAGGCCTTGGCCTGCACTCCCTTGGGAGTCCGAAATACCCTCAATCATGGAGCTCCCACTTGACTCTGCCATTGGACGATCACTGTCCACTGAACTCTCCAATTCTAGGGTTGTTGTTGTTGTTGTTTTTCCCCAAGCTGCCTGGCCGAACAGCCCCAAGGCCCCGAGCAAGGCCAAGGCCACAACCGAGCGCCCCCACAAAACCCTCCCCGCCGACCACAATAAAGCCTGGGTGACCGAAGCCACTCCACGGCGGGGAGCTGAGGAGGGTGCGGAAACGCAGGAAACCAAAGCCCCACCCAGGGCCCTGTACCCCTCAGCAATTATGAAGAGAAAGTTGAGGGGCAAAGGAAAGATGTGACGCTTTGGCTTCCAATCTTGGTAGATTAGGAGGTCAATCCACGCAAGAGACGCCGTCACTTGAGATCTAGAAAATATATAAGTAAAAGGAACAGTCAGAGTAAGCTATGGGTATGGCAGAGATCGCTCAGTTCTCACTCTGATAGACCAGCCCATCACCACCCAATTCTAGGGTTAAAATACTAAGTGGTAAACTGTCTTTTGGTACTGGCACTAAACTATCTCCATGAGATTGAACACTAGCTCTGTCGGGGGTAGAGGTATGATGAGAGGCACTAGACTCCGGTGAACGCCGGGAGGCCTTCCGATCATGTGAGTCTTTACGAGAAGATTTGTGGCTACGGTGCGACCGCGAACTGCTCTTGGATTTAGAAGATTTCTCGCTATATCCACTTGTTGACCCCTCTGTCTTACTCTTCTTGCTCGTTGGTGAAGAAGAGAGACTCGGCGGCTGCTGTCTAAGCGGGGACCTGGACTTAGATCTCGCCCGTAACGAGGAGGCTGCCACCGGGGGCGTCGGTTCTCGCTGTCGCTTAGATGTGCCTGGGGCTGGAACAAGTATAGAACCCTGTCCAGTCTCCGCCGGTTTACGAACAGTTACTCTAGAGGGACGTTTAATGGGAGGGTGCTCAATTAGTAACTTATCCCAAAGCGGGACGTTATCGCATTGAAGTGACTTATGAGCCACAGTAGTAGTATAAGTGGTCATTTGCTGCCTGACCTCCCTTAACCCTCCAACCCCGGCTAGGGTAGATCGTGACTGTACTCTGTGACCGGGGGTTTTGAGGAATTTTGGTCCATGTTGATTCACCTGTTACTCCTGAAATACATGACACAAAGTTATAAAAAAAAAAAAAAATGTTGCACAAACCTTCATGTGTAGAATGCCGTTGAGTAGAGGTCTCTAGCCCAAGTGATTGCATAATGGCGAGCGCGGGAAGTGGAGTGATTTTTATGCGGGAAAATCTTCCCGCGTTCGGATGCGTCGCCTTGGCCCAGGCCCCGGCTTGGCTAACCTACTGCGCACTTAGCCACTCGTCGCGCCAGAGTTTTTACCTCCCGGAGGCGATTTTATTTATTGATAGTGATGTTATTATAGTTATTTGGAGTCCAATTATATAAAATATGTGTATTAGGCTATCATTGTCACTAATATTTCACATTTTCACTCGATACCGTAGTTTTTATGAGTAATTGAGGCTGGTTATTGTTATATTACGCACTGATTATTCGTTATCACAGGTGTTTATTATACTTTGGCCATCTAATATTAGTTCGTGTGTCACTGTCACTGATAATGCTCATTTTCACTTGATACGGTACATTTTATTAGTAATTGAGGTAGGTTATTATTATATTAGGCAGTGATTATTCATTATCACAGGTGTTTATTGTACTTTGGCCATCTATTATTACTTCATGTGTCACTTTCACTTTGGTAAATATGCTTGATAGAGTGTCACTGTCACTGATAATGCTCATTTTCACTTGATACGGTACATTTTATTAGTAATTGAGGTAGGTTATTGTTATATTAGGCAGTGATTATTCGTTATCACAGGTGTTTATTATACTTTGGCCATCTAATATTATGTCATGTGTCACTTTCACTTAGTTATATGCTTTGTAAACGTTTTATATACAATTTATTGTGTCTTTTTTCACTTATTTATATATGTTTTCATAATACATGACTTTTTTATCACAATACATTGTTTTATTTCCACTTGTTGCCTATATACATACATATTGTCAGTCTTTGGTACTTTCACTATGATTATTAGTTAGTACTCCTGCTTGGTGTGGTACTCAGCAAAGCACGGTATAGCACATAGTGACACATGGCACTCCACACACTGCATGATGGTCTTTTTCCTGCTTCCTCGGCCTCACCTGGCTGTTCCAGCAGACATGGCACCGCCTTCTGCTAATGGTGACTCCATCTCGTTCCAGAGGCAGGTAACCGAGCTTGTGCACATTTAGATACTGTGCACACTGCATGCGGTCCTGAACGGGGCGCCCAGGTTGTGCCACTGCCCTCTGTGGCGTAGCATACCTGTCCAGGAGCTCCACCAACACCTGTTTTTGGAACCTCCGCAGGCTACTGAACTTCCTGGGTGTGCGCGGATTCCGAAGCCTGTAGATATTGTAGGCATTCAGCATTGACATGTCCACCATGTGCAGAAAGAACTTTTTGTACCATCTGCACGAGGTACGCAGACAGTCAATGAAGCCTATCTGCATGTCGGACTTGTCCACCAGCCTCATATTTATGTTGTAGTCCATTACAGCATCGGGCTTGGTCACCCTGACTTGGGTGCGGCGATCCACCTTGCCAGTCTCAACCATTTCCCCCTTGTGGACGGTGCTCAGGAGGTTGACCTTCCGCTGGTCATGCCAGTGGATAGCCAGAATGGATCCCGACTTCTTCTTGAAGACATCGCCTTTCTTGGTTTTAGGAGGGAAAGTTGGCATGCCCTTCCTTTTCGCTCTAACTGTGCCTACAGTCCCCGTCTTGCGCTGATGGAGGTACTTTGAGAGAGTGGGGGACGTGATTCTTCTGGAAGTACCGGTTCATCATGGCTTGAACCACTGCTCCGCCAAAGCCAATGAGGGGGTCTATTTCCACGTCCCCTTCCTTCCCGCTGTTGACCAGGAAGTCCAGGACATAGCCAGTTTGGCAATCGCACAGCACAAAGAACTTTATACCAAAGCGATGTCTCTTTGAGGGGATGTACTGCCTGAAGCTCAGCTTTCCCCGGAACAGCACAAGAGACTCGTCAATACAGACGTTGCAGAAGGGCGTGAAGTATGATGTGAAACGTTCTCGCATCATCTCGTACAACGTCCTAATCTTCCACAGCTTGTCAGAGAGATGCATGTCGGTGTTGGTGACAAGATGGAGCGATCCGAGGATGTCGAGGTACCGGTCCCGAGAGATGTATTTCCCGAAGGCAGGGGTGGATATCAGATCTTTGGTGATCCAATAGTCAGCCAACCTGTGCTTCTTTACATGAGGCATTAGCATGGTGATTGCCAGGAACACCATGAACTCGGGATGAGTCACTGGGGTCCACCGCTTCATGTGGCCCTTGGTCACCTTGTCAAAAAAGTTCACCTGGATTTGGTGCTGCTTGTTTGTCTCCTCTATGACAAACTCAGTAACCTCCTTATCAAAAAATGCCTCAAAAAGCTCATGTGGTGGAGCATTGGGGCCTGCGGGAAAACTTGGGGTAACTCCTGAACCCTCCTGTACCTAATCAAAAGGGGTTACATCAGGGTCATTCACTTCATCAGCAGCCACATCCTGCCAGTTGAAAATATAAAATGGGTCCTGCTGGCGACGCTGACGAGGAGCTGCAGCTGGGGCAGCACGCCCACGAACTTTGGCGGCGCGCACCCTAGGGCGGCCAGGAGCACGACGGCGCCCAGGCCCAGCCCGGCCAGGGCGGCCAGGAGCACGACGGCCCTGGGCCAAGCGTCTGGGTTGAGGGTCGTCGATGTCCATAAAGTCATCGTCGTTGTCGTCAGAGCGGTCATCTTGCCCTGACGGTGGACCCATGTAATCATGGCCAGAGTCATCTGTGAGGTGCCCTTCATCTTCAGAGCCCCCCTCATAACCTCGCGGGGAACGAATGATGCGTGGGCGGCGTGTAGGTCGGCGAGGTGGGGAAGGTGAGGCTCTGTCATATTCATGCAGAGGTTCGGGGCTCCTTGGCCTACGACGAGTCGTAGACAGCACTGGTTCAGTGTCTGTAGGTGCAGGTATGGATGCGAGGTAAAATACATCGTCAGGAACCTCTGTTGTAGGCTGGAGAGGTGGGGTGGACCCTGGGGAAAGTTGCGGGGGCGTATGGCTGGGACCGGCAGGGGTGGAAGCCGCGGGAGCCTCGAACAAAGAGCGCCTACTTGTAGCTCCTTTTTTCACATATTTTCTCCCTTTTCCCTTTTCTTTAGTAGTATGTCTCCTCTCGGGGAAATTAGGGGGTAAATAGGCCGAAAGTGGGGGGTCCTCAACCCTAGGCAGTGCTGGTGGTGGTGGGGAAGAATGGCGGGCGCCTGGGGCAACTTGGGTGGCGTGGGTAGATAAGGAAGACAATGGCGGGTCAACCTCACCCTCACGCTCAGCCTCACTGGCACCCTCACGCACTGCTCCCTCACCAAGTTTTAGGGCCTCTTTCCTGGCTGCCGCGGCCGCCTTTTCAAGAACTTGCTTCTTATAAAAACGTATCTTGAATGGGGATTTAGCTGGCGAAGGGCTAGGTGTCGTGTCACTCAACCTAAACTTGGCAGTCGACCTAGTGCTGTCCCATTCGCTCACTCTCACTACACTCTCATCACCTTGCACAACTATATCACGTTCAGCACTATCATCGTCATGCTCAAATCCAACAAATTGCGCGTCTCTTTGATGAATTTCGTCTAGATCGTCTAAATCTTCACTATAGTGCGACTGATAAGACTCGGAGCTATCACTGCCCAAGTCATCAACACTATTTAGTCCTTCACCACATTCATAACTCCTCAAAGCTATTTCAATACCTCCGGGAGTCAACGCATTTTGTACGTGCCTTTGCGTTAGGGCGCGACGAACCTGGGCAGGCGTCGAAGGGAGCATGGAATCGGACACAGGGGAATCACTTTTTGGGCTAGTATCCATGTTGGCGGCAGGGTGGAGACTGTTTTGGTGGCGTACATGGTGTCTGGTGGCGTCACCTAGCGACCACGGAACGAAATGTTTACGCGCGCCATTCGAAAGCACATACGCAAGCAATGGTACAATGTTGTACCACCCGGGTTCCTCGGGTGAAAACATAATGGTACACACGTGTACCACCCGGGGTTGAAGGGTTAAGGCGACCGCTGCGGTCTTATCATTGTTTTGTAAAACTTTAACGCTGAGTTGAGAGCAAAAGGTACAGTTTCGCATCACCCACAGACCCCTTGAGCGGTCTAGACATTTAACACATTTTATACAAAGGGTGTGCGCAAAAATAGGGATACCTGAACAGGAGGGCGTAATGCATAAAGCAAAAGCCGGGGCAAAGGTAGCCATGACAGAGACTGGCGGGAAACTACTCCAGGTTCTCTATAGACTCGCCGGGGCCCAGCTCTGGAAAAAAATAAAATTTCCAGGAATTAATGCTCATAAGGTTAACCCAACATGTTCGCACACAAGTGTTAATAACCCGCCGGGTAACGAGACGTAATACTCAACGATCACAGCTCGCTACGCGGTGGGGTTCCTATGTAAAGATATCAGAATGTCTGAACTTGACCAAGAGATTTAAGAATACCCTCTGACACAATATAAAAAACCAGCATGGCGTTTATAATTGAATTAGTCTTTCCGGTGGTGTCTGATTCAAGATTCAATTTTGGAAAAACAACCCCCCAAAAAGACGCCGGTCCCTGAATTTTCTCGCAGATCAAAAACTGGGAAAGCTGACAAAAATACAAGATCTGACTTCTAATGAATTGTCTTTAGATCGCCGTACGTTGAAGGCGGCGATACACAAATGTATCCCTCAATTGTCTTGGTCAACTAAACCGAATTGTAAATTCGTTATTCCACCCTGCCAAGGAGCACCCGCCGGGTGTGAAAGTAAGTTATTAACCCTTAATTAGCGGCGAGGAACATAAGTCGAGTTAAATAAAGCTGGACTATGTGGCGGCGCTCGACATAGGTCGTGTGGCAATTTCAGCACGTAATGTTGCTGAGAGAGAGAGACAAGTGGTGGCAGGAGAGTAGCGAGCGTATGACTGCTCCAGACCACCGCGGCGAACCTACTGACACGAATCCCACCTCCTCCCTCCCTCTCTCACTCGCTATATACGGACTTGTATGGGGAAAGTGCCTAATTACATGCTTTTTGCACTCGCGTTGCACGGTTATTGCAAGAAAAATAGCCATCATAAAAGGATCGTTATGGTGTCATTCGAAAGCTCTGTTTATGCCCTTTCAGGGATAGATACTTGTTTTACGTTCTGGGTCTTATTTAGGCATGAAAATGATCACGTAAACAGCCCTATTTTGGCTAAAAACACCCCGCTGGGCGGTACATATAAATAAACCGCATAGGCCGCTCGTAAGGTGTTAAAAACGTTAACCCCAATTGAGCCCTCAATCGCCGTATGTTGAAGGTGGTGATACATAAAGCATCCCTTAATTGTCCGGTTAACTAAACTGAATTACCAATTCGTTCATCCCACCCTTCCAAGGTGCACCCGCCGGGTGTGCAAGATGTTAAAAGTTAACCCCGTTCCTATCCCCCCTTCTTTGTAAAAGATCGCCGAGGAGGAAAACCAAACAACAACAGCTAGGTTTTTTCCTGGTTTTGCAAAACCGAGGAAAACAACTTCACAACATGTGTCCGCATGAACACTGTTAGATAGGTACAGCCATTCCGCCGGGAATCATAGGGAGCCTGAAACAGGCACCACCACAGAGACGCAGTCCTGGGGAGCCACAGACACCTACTCGCCGGTGAAACAAGCCTGTTTTGAAACCACGTGTGGCCAAAACTCGGCACCCAGCCGGGTTTTTCATGGTGAAACCGAGAAAAACCCGCCGGGAAACAACCCACCTCGTCCAGATACCATCTGAACGCCACACAGGACCGAAGAGTTAGCCAAAACACAACTAACCCCGGGCCCAAAAATAGTCCGTGGAATTAGCCAATACACAACTAAACCAGGAAACAAAAATAGTCTGTGGAATTAGCCAATACACAACTAAACCAGGACACACATGACACAGTAGTACATATTTATAATATAAATCAATAACACTTGTACATGTGGCAAAGCTACAAGAGGCTGGCTAGGCCTAGGCAGACGGAAAAGACAACATTTCGGAATATAAACAAAAAGCACTGAATTATATCACAACAGGAACCACCGCCAACACACCACTGTAGCAAATACTTCCGGCAAAGGGAAGACTGACTCGGGACCCAGAAAAAACTTCACTAAGTGAAGAAAAATACGCTGGGAACGTCAGCAAAGCAACACTACCTCATCAGAAAGATAAAAGGCAGCAATAATAACGCGTAATGAAAGCCGCCTGCATCACAAGCTAACTAACTGTGAAAAAGTTCACATGTCCACAACAGGACCACGAGGGTACATCCGAAATAGACGCCCCAAACACACGACCCAAAATACACTGCACTGCGGGCAACCAGCCCAGGACACTCCTGCTACGCATATCCTAACCTTACTCGATACATCCCGGAATAAACAAATGAGAAAAAACTCACTAGGGGCGCAGCAAATGCGGAACCAGCGGAGCGTGGGGAGACACGTCCGGGCAGGCTGATCGCAGAGCAGAGAAGGAAGAATGACGCCTGAGTCAGCGTCTGGTCAAAGATCCACACAAGTACATCCACGATATTATGGAAAGCTTATTGAATAGTTATTCTTATTTTCTTTTTCTTTTTATTATTTACGGTTTTTTCGTAGTGAGAACCCAATTCATAATGACTGAAGCCATGAGTGAGGTCGCGTGCGCTCATGATGAAGGCTCCTCAAATTTTAAATGCTCTGCGCGGTAGATTCAAACTACGGCGGATGAGTGTTTGAAGAGGGTGCCTTATGTAATAGGCATGTTCGTCAATGATGGAGGGGCCACTAATAAATAGAAGGTTTCCTTCCTTCCCTACGGGTTGTCAAACCCGTAATTTAGTATTGGTTCCTTCATCAATGACGAAGAGCCTAGAATATCACGACCGGAGGTGGGACATCAGATGCTCAACGTATCCAGAGAGAACCAATTAACAGATAGGCTGACACCGGGAGAAATTCAAATTACTGTATTAGAGAAAGAAGAGGCGGGTATACTGGGAAGCCTCATAAAGAAGGAAAGATGGAAGAATAGTCATAACTTAAAATGTGTTGAGGAGAACAAGATGTAAAAATTTGTATGAAAGGATGCTTTAACCCTCCAGCCCCGGCTACGCATTACATAAATATTCCCCGAAACCCGGGTGTTTTGGCCGAAAAACGTCTAGGCTAGGCTACCGTATCTTTGTTATTCTGACTGCTTCCCGCATTCCCGCGCATCCCCAAGCGTAGCTGTGTTATTTACCTGTAGAATGGCGTTAAGTAGAGCTCTCTAAGTCAACTGGTTCAGTTGTGATGATGATTTCATTGGAGATAACTTACGGCAACAACAGCCACTTTACACTACTTTTCGATTAACAACAACATACAGGCACACACGAACAAGCGACGCTCTCCTTCTTGTGGCCGGAGATGCGGGGCGTCGGTCCAGCCGGCTGTTGTTTACATGCGTCGGACCGACGCCTCACACACCAAGGTCACAGGCTTTCAACCACTGGTACAATGTTGTACCACCCGGGTTCCTCGGGGCAAAACAAAATGGTACACACGTGTATCAGCCGGGTTTGAAGGGTTAATGTCAAAACATCTCATACTATAATGCTCCTGAAGCTGTGCAACCAGTTAGCAAGCGCATTTCTTGCTTGCATTGGTATAAAAACCAAAAAATTAACTATTTGTTCATACATTTTCAGTACATACAACTCGTACTTATTCCTTATAGAAGAAAACTCTTTGTCTTCATATACTTATTTATGTTCTACATTCCCCCCCCCCCCCCTTTTTATTCCTTTTGGAGATTCCGAAGGAGGAAAGGAGAACCAGACTCATGCAGTACATACAACTCGTACTATTTACTATAGAAGAAAAATCCTTTGTCTTCTTACTTAGTCATGGTAGTAAAACTCTTTCAGTGTGACGCCTGATAGTGGTTACCAACTATTAGGCCTTCGATTTAGGGTGTAAGATAGGATCGTATTTTTCTCTTAGCCATTTGGCCTGGAAAACGTCCATAATGCCAAAGTTAGAGAAATCTGAAGGCTTCCAGCTTGGTCCAAGAGGAATTGAGAAATTGGAAATTCCACTGGAGACGGGCACTATAGGCTCAGGCGGTTGTATCCCTCTTGTGTGGGCCAAATTGGCGCAAAGTGACACACTAGACCCTTGTCTGATTGTGCATCTGAGGGTCGTGCCTGGGGGAGGGAACAGGTAGCTGGACGACCCTGTGTTCTGTAGCTGACACATACTTTGGCCTATGCATACCTTTGTTTTATATATTTAAAATCACCCATAACATATATTTGCAATACAAAGTTAGCAGATATTTTCCTTCCAATTTTGTTGATTAATAATTGATAATTGTTTATAATCAGCTTACAATTATGTTTGTAGTCATTATCGGCTGCATATGGACCTTCCCTTTATTACTATACTATACAAGAACGTAGTGTAGTCGTATACTGTATAAGAAAATTGTGTAGAATCACCCAAACCTTGAGATAAACTGTACATCTCATAGGTGTTTGGTATAGTGATGTCTACAGTCGTAGCTCTGGCGCTAGTTCCGAAGCGTTCACCAGAGGTCTCAAGGAATTGTCAGTAGGGAGAATTGACCGCAAAAGCGGCCAGTCCCTGCGCCGGGGTTATTGACCACCGGGTTATAGATTGAGGGGTCTTTGCTAATGTGTGGAATGCCAAAAGGTCTACTTGTGGATGGGAAGGAAGAGTCGGCTTAAGCTTCCTGTTTGAGTGCCCATACCACTGTAGTAGCCTACTCTTGCCCCGGGATAAGGTGTCACCTCAAAGGTTGGCCCTTCCCGGGAGGTACTAGGCTGAAATGTAGGGGTGAATCCGCTTGTTGAAAGCTTCTTGTGTGAGTGCCCGTTCCACTGACTTGCACTTGCACCGGGATAAGGTATCCGTAAGAAATCTTTAATCTCTTGTGAAGAACGTAATGTGCCAAAAGGCATCTGAGGTTCAACGTTATCAGTCACACGTCCTGATGAAGGAGTAGCCGTATCCGAGGCACTGTGAGCATGCAAAATCTGTAATTTTGAGTGAGGAGAGGTCTCTGCCTGGTCTCATCTTTAAGCTGTCTCGTTTGGGAACAAGAAACATGCGGGATAGGAAAACTGTGGTTCCTTTTAGAACTGGCACTAATACCATCGGCTTTAATCATTCTTTGATTACTTCTATGACGTTTGGTGAAAGTATCATTGTATTGTTGTGCAGATCACATATTATGACAAGCAGCAAATCTATGTTCCTCATTTGGAACTTTATTGGGGCAATTGCAGTGATGGCTAGAGCAAATTTTGCCGCCTCTACTGCCCATTCCATCCACGGACCTTGTCCCACTCCATCGAAGGTAACATGCGAGACTGAGGGTCTGTAGCAACAGTTTCTATCTTTGTAGAACACACCGAGGGAATTTATAGCATTAAGAGCTGCAAGCCTAGAGAAATCTGACCAAGGCTCCCAAGATTTTGTGGCAGAAAATATTGGGGCAGGGTTGTCCACAAAACTGAATATCAGACTTGGAAGGGAAAGGAGGCACGACTATTTCCATTCCCCGCCTTTCAGCATCTTTTGCTCGCAGATGTTTTAACTCATTTACCTCGAGGACCCCGGCTTGAGGGACCTGGTAAAGTTCAGGGATACCTGTCTCCGCGTCTTCTGGAATAGGAGGATCACTGATTGGTTGTCAAACTCGGGCAGGATCATAAAGCAAAGGCATTGGCTTGTTGGGAAACCCTGCGTCCTCCTCAAGGGCACCCGGAGTGAAGGGGTTAGGAATAGCCCCACCTGGCAAGGGTGGGAATTGCTACTGATTCACCGGTTAGGGAACACTAGGACCAATTGACCCTGAGGGACAAGGCGGTGTGGTGGTTTTTATTCATATAAGGACAGGTTGTAAAGGAACAGTAGGTAGTGTAGAAGGCATTAGCTGAGAGGACAGCCTAACCTGGGGAGTTAGAGACTCTTGTCTTTGACTAAACTTGGACTTAATTGCTGATAGAACCTTTGTTTGGAACAGGGTCTCCAACTTCGTTAGGACGTGGGCAAAAGAATGTTTAGGAAACTCGCGTAGGCATTATGGATAATGTCTGGGACTTAGGATATGTAACCTTTTACATCACTGCAAATATTGAGCAAAACCTAAGGCACCCCAGCCGCAGTTATGTGGCCAATCAGATTGTGATGTTTCACGAAGGGTGCACAGTTTGTACACTTCTCAGTAGCCCACTAGCTAGCGTACAATCAACACAAGACAGATGGCGTACAATCAACACAAGACAGATGGCGTACATACTTCGTACGTCCAAGAAGGGGGAATTTGTTGCATCTTGTGAACCCGAACCACTGCACAATGGTCGTGGCGATTACAAGAGAGCTGTTGATCATCAGGCCAAGAGTTAATGTTACATAATACTAGAGCAAAGAACAAAATCATGTACCGGCTCGTCATGCATAAGGCCTATGGAATGTCGAGTAGCCTGTTGGCTATATGAATGCAGTAAAAGAAGTTAGAACGGGGTAGTGTATCAGCTGCATCTTATATAAAGATGGATTAGAGTGGGATAGTCGATGGTTATCATTAATATGATTAGAGTATCCCCCCCCCCTTTCTCTCATTCATGGTTCTACATTGAGAACCCAAGGTGAAGACTTTTAACAGCGACTCAACAAGAAATTACGTTGGGCAACACCTGGCGGTGAATAGCCTATTGGCTATATGAATGCCGTAAAAGAGGTTAGAGTAGAGTAGCGTATCTGCTATCTCTTATATAAATTCATTGTCCTCCATTGAGAACCTATGGGAAAGATGTTTATCATTGACCCGGAAAGACACGCCGTTGGGCAGCACCCGGAGATGGAGGTGAAGCCCGAAGACCTTCATAGCAACCCGATCGGGGGAACCGGAGAGAGTGGACCGTAGCTAAGAGTCAAGGTCTATTTCAGTTCAATTCAATTTGAGAGACTGTAATTGCAATTTGCAGTAACTTAAGTTATAACAATGGAACAATAATAATAATAATCAGTAGATTATCAACGTCACCGTAGGTCCGTTGGGTACCCGGTACCCGGTACCCGGACACCATTGGTTAGTCCGTGTATATCAATTCAATATTGGGCTTATAATAGTGATAGTATCCAGAGGAAGCTTTGCTCCTCATCTGTCCCTAATAGCCCACTGGGGCACAGGAGTCCCGCCGACTCCAGGGCTCGAAGTTTCCGAACTATTTCCATGTCAGAAGTAATAACATAAGTAAGCAGGAACCTTTTAGCACCTGGTTTATATATTGAAAAAAGAAGTGAAGCCATCGAAAAACTTCATAATATAATTTCAATATGTGGCTTATGATAGGGATAGTACCCGGAGGAAACTTTTCCTTTATAGTTCAATAATAGCACACACTATTGGCACCCAGCATATACAGTACATTGAAAAATGAAGTAAATCAAACGAAATTCTTCCTACTATAACGTTAATGTTTGGCTTATAATAGGGATAAGATCCGAAGCAAACATTGTTCTTTATAGTTCAACAATAGCGGAACCATTGGCCCCCCGCTTATACATTTAATAATGAAGTAAATCCATGGAAAAACTTTGAATTACAAAGTCAATATTTGGCTTATAATAGGGATAGTACCCAGAGGAAGCGTTGGTCCTTATCCTTCAACAACAGTGGAACCCTTGGCACCCCGCTTATAAATTGAAAAATGAAGGAAATCCCTCTAACCACTTCATAATATACAGTACATTCAATATTTGGTTTTCAATAGGGATCGTACCCGGAGGAAATGATGTTCCTTATAGTCCAATAATAACGGAACCATTGGTCCCCAGCTTATTCATTGAAAAATTAAGTAAATCCCTCGAAAATCTCCTAATATACTGTCAATATTTGGTTTATAATAGGGATAGTACCCGGAGGAAACGGTGTTTCTTATAGTTCGATAATAGCGGAACCATTGGCCCCCAGCTTATCTATTGACAATGAAGTAAATCCACCGAAAAACTTCATATAATACTTATATCTAGGAAGATACCAATCTATCTCTCGTGCTGTAACTTTCAGTAGAGTGAGGCTCTGAGCTATAGCCTATTGGTCACTTCCGCGCTCGATGTGACGAGCGTGAGAAAACTTCGTAATATCGAGTCAATATTTGGCTTAAAATAGGAATAGTATCCGGAGGAACATTGTTCCTTATAGGTCAACAATATCGGAACCATTGGCCCCCAGCTTATATGTTGAAAAATGAAGTAAATCCCTCGACAAACTTCATAATATAATATTTATATATCTATATGTCTATATAGGAAGAGATCATCTATCTCTTATATTATAAAATTCATTAGTGATGCTCGAGCTAGGCCTATTGGCCGCTTCCGTGATCGCGCGCTCGTGTGAGAATATCCCGATATAAGAATCCATAAGTAGAGTCCAGAGCATATCTGCTCAAATTAATGTTACCAGTGTGTAACTATGAAAGTGTAGAATACTTTGATATATGAGCAAATAAGTAGTGATCACGTAAACTGCAGACTATGTACGTAATACGTATCTGCCATAACTTATATAAGAATGGATTCCAGGGGGGTATATTCTATCGGCTATCATGAATACGATTAGAGTGCTATCTAATCGGGATAGTATCCTGAGGAAAACATTGTTCCTCATCTTTATCTAGGTCAAACCTAACAAGTTTGGGGCGAGGACAGTTAGGGGAGGAAGTGCCTTTTTACTCTGTAGGTATAGACCTCTTTGTAGGGGTTTCTGTTGTGGAAGACACAGAGCGTCCAGTAAGAAATAAACATAGTCCCTACTGACCATGTCTGGGATTTTTTTTTTTTTTTTTTTTTTTTTAATTGAGGATATATAAACTTTCACTTCATCCCAAATGTTTAGTAATACCTGAGTCGCCCCCGCTGCTGTTATGTGGCCACTCGGATTGTGGTAGTGTTACACGAAGAGTGCACAATTTGTACATTTTTTAGGAGCCCACTTAGTCAATGTACGATTCACACAAGACATCTGGCGTACATACCTCGTCAGTTGTGGCTCAGGTGAGGGGGCGGAGATTACTGAGGAGAGCTATAGCCCACCTGTCAGAAAAAGGCCAAGAATCAATGTTACATAATATAAGAGCAAAGAACCAAAGCATGTACCAGTTCCTTATGTATAAGGCTCATGTAATGTTGAGTAGCCTGCTGGCCCTATGAATGTTTTAAAGAATTTAGAGTAGGGTAGCATATTTGCTACATCGTATATAAGAATGGATTTAAGTGGGATAGTCTATAGGCTATCATAAATGCCACTAGAGTACTCTCCTCCCTCCTTTTTCCATTCATTGTTCTACATTAAGAACTCGGAGGGAAACGTTGGTCTTTAATTTAACCTGAACCTTTTGGTGCATCGGTTGTTTGTTTCTGAAGGAAAACATTGTCCCCCCCCCCCCCCCAACCTGAGTACCCGGAGTGCCCGGAGTACCCGGAGTACTTGGAGGAAGCTCTCGTTCCTTAATTTAACCTGAACCTCTCGGTTCCTCGGTTTTCAGTATTACCCGGAGTACTTGGAGGAAGCTCTCGTTACTTAATTTAACCTGAACCTCTTGGTTCCTTGGTTTTCAGTATTACCCGGAGTACTTGGAGGAAGCTCTCGTTCCTTATTTTAACCTGAACCTCTTGGTTCTTCGGTTGTCAATATTACCCGGAGTACCCGGAGGAAGCTCTTGTTCCTTAATTTAACCTGAACCTCTTGGTTCCCTGGTTTTTAGTAATACCCGGAGTACCCGGAGTACTCGAAGTACTTGGAGGAAGCTCTTGTTCCTTAATTTAACCTGAACCTCTTGGTTCCCTGGTTTAACATGAACCTCTCGGTTCCTTGGTTTTTTGTATTACTCGGAGTACTTGGAGGAAGCTCTTGTCCCTTAATTTAACCTGAACCTCTTGGTTCCCTGGTTTTCAGTAATACCCGGAGTACTCGGAGTACTTGGAGGAAGCTCTTGTCCCTTAATTTAACCTGAACCTCTTGGTTCCCTGGTTTTCAGTAATACCCGGAGTACTCGGAGTACTTGGAGGAAGCTCTTGTTCCTTAATTTAACCTGAACCTCTTGGTTCCTTGGTTTAACCTGAACCTCTTGGTTCCTTGGTTTTTTGTATTACTCGGAGTACCCGGAGTTCCTGGAGGAACTATAGTTTCATATTTATCCGGAAACTCTTGTTTTCTTTTTTCTTTTTTTTTTGAAGGAAAACATTGTTCCTTAAATGCACCCTTGGTGTATTGGTTATTGTTCCTCGGTTTCCTTGAAACCATTTAGTACCCGGAGGTCTAAAACCTTGAGACCCGGAGAGAACGGAGGGACACAGGAGCCCCGCCGACTCCGGGACTCGAAGCATGCAATTGTATAGGGTTAGTTGGTGCACTTGCACTGGAGGAAACTTTGTTGCTCAATTTGGTTTCATGCAAACTCTTTCTATTTTAAGAAATTAACACATAATTGTGTTGGTGCTCTTGCACTGGAGGAAACTTTGTTGCTCCATTTGGTTTCATGCAAACTCTTTCTATTTTAAGAAATTAACATATAATTGTGTTGGTGCTCTTGCACTGTAGGAATCTGAAGCACTTCATAATATTCATATACTTTATTTACTCGAAACCATTTAGTACCCGGAGTTCTAAACCCGGAGACCCGGAGAGAACGGAGGGACACAGGAGCCCCGCCGACTCCGGGACTCGAAGCATGCAAATTGTATAGGTTTAGTTGGTACTCTTGCACTTGGTCATGCAAACTCTTAGGAATCATTGGTATCGAAGCACTTCATAACATATTACTCATATAGGAAGAGAACAATTGGTCCCTCATGTAAAATTCAGTAGAGGGAAGCCGAGCTAGCTAGGCCTATTGGCCGCCCTCGTGGACACTTGCCTGAGGTGGCGAACAAAGCATGGCCTTATAAATAAGTACTGGTACAAGAATGGGACATATAAGGGAATCAATAAGTCTAGCTAAGAACCTATCAGCTCGAAGTAATGCTAGAAGCATGCAAACTATAAAGTGAAGCGACTTATAAAAGTGAAGCGACTTTGAAAAATTTAATACTAGTAGAATTTCAGGAAACAATGTAGGCTACTTTACGACAAAGAAAACTTGAATTAATAATATCCTTGAGTTCAACGTGTAGCCTGAGGGCACACGAATAAGATGAATAATAGCCTACGATAAGTAAATAATTAAATGCAAGCATTGTATAGGATATAGCCTATTATAGCAATAATCACTTACTACGACGAACAACAAATATTAAGAATGGCGAAGCGGTATCCATATACTTTCGGTGTGGACAGGCGTGGACGGTGGCCCTCTGAAACATACAGGGCGATTACTCAATTCATGTTTGGACCTAACTCAAATAATATATAACAAGGACTCACTAGGAGTGAGAAAGCCAGGCAAACGCTGAGACGCCCAGAGCAAGGGGGCACACGTCCGACTCGCCTGGATCACAACTGTAAAGAGGCTGATAAACACGCTAGAAAATCTGGCATCACGTGCAAGGGAAGCATGACGACAGCACAGCTGGAGGGCTGAGGCACCGGGAGGTTTGAAATGATAGATTCTTCTTTAAAAATTTATTTCTAGTGGTATTCATTTTCAATGACGAGCCCTTGGTAAGATTTAATGGGTATTAACCAAAGATTGTTTTTATGCTATATATGCAACGGTTGTGATAAGAACTCCGGGGAATCCCGAACGGGTCCCGGAATCTCAGCCTATATAATTATAGTATAGGCTCTTCGTCATTGACGAAGGAACCAATACTAAATAGAGATTTGTGCAAGACTCTATCAAAGGCCTTCGATATGTCTAACGCAATAGAAAATGTCTCACCAAAGCCCCGGAAGGAGGATGACCAAGAGTTAGTAAGATATGAAAGAAGATCACCAGTAGAGCGACCCTTAAGAATTCCATACTGGCGATCTGAGAGTAGATTATGAGAAGAGAGATGCTTAAGAAATTTTGAAATGCAAGAAATGAGAGCAATTGGACGATAGTTGGAGGGTTGAGAGCGGTCACCCTTCTTTGGGACAGGTTAAATGAGAGCAAACTTTCAGCAAGAAGGGAAGACGTTAGAGGAGAGACAGAGACGGAAGAGTTTGCCTAGGCAGGGAGTCAGCACTGAAGCACATTTTTTTAGTACAACAGGATGAACACCATCCAGACCATACACCTTCTTAGTATTTAGCCCAGAGAGGGTAAAAAGTACATCTTTAGAAGAGATTAGGATATTAGGCATGAGTAAGTGAGAGGGGGGTGAAGAGGGAGGAATAGCACCGGAATCATCGAAGGGGGAGTTTTTAGCTTAAGTTTGGGCGAAGAGTTTAGCCTTGTCAAAGGAAGAAGTGATAATAGTACCGTCAGAGTGGAAAAGGGGAGGGAAAGACGAGGAAGAAAAATTGTTGGAGTTGGCTAGATGCCAGAAAGTTTGGGTAGAGCTAGAGTTTCTGTTGTTGTTGCTGTTCCCCAGGCTGTCTGGCCGAACAGCCCCAAGGTCCCGAGCAAGGCCAAGGCCATAAACGAGCGCCCCCACAAAACCCTCCCTGCTTACCACTAATAAAGCCCGGGTGACCGAAGCCACTCCAAGGCGGGGAGCTGAGGAGGGTGCGGAAACGCCCGGGAAACCAAAGCCCCACCCAAGACCCTGTGCCCCTCAGCAATTATGAAGGGAAAGTTGAGGGACAAAGGAAAACTGCGACACTTTGGCTCCCAATCTGTCAACCTCTAGGTTGGCAGTAGGGAGGTCAATCCACGGAAGAGATCTAGAAAATATATAAGTAAAAGAAACAGTCAGAATAAGCTATGGGTATGGCAGAGATCGCTCAGCTCTCACTCTGATAGACCAGCCCATCACCATCAGAGTTGGATAGTTCAGTGCATTTATTATTGATGAAAGAGTGTTTGGCGAGTCGAAGAACAGATTTGGCTTGATTCCGGGCAGAAACATAGGAAGTATGAGATTCTTGAGTTTGAAGGCGACGGTAGCGTTTTAATGCTTCCTCCTTGTTGCGGACAACAGTAGAACAAGCGTGAGTAAACCAAGATTTTTTAGCATTAGACTGAGAGAAAGGAAATGGAATGTATGCTTCCATGCCCTAGCGGACTACCTCGGTAATGCGTTCAGCACTCTCCGAGGGTAATTTTTGGGGCAATTTTTGCTGTTTTTGCTAAGTGTGACACGGCACATAAGTGAGACAGCTGTTTCACGCACTCAGTGTGCCCGCGAGCCCCCCTATGCTCCCTTTGACACCTGGCCTCTCTTTCAAGGTTAATAATAGCCTCAAAATGGCGTCCGTCATATAACGGGTACCGTACAGAAGGCGGTAAATTTGTGTATGTACTGTATGTATGTATATATCTAAACCTAACCTGGGGACTGCTGCCCCCAGACCCCCTGCCGCTCTGAAAAATGATGTAGAGGACTTCAAATTACTAGAAAGCACTGTGGGAGAGTGAAGAACACCTCCGAGATCGCGCATTGTAACAATAGAAAACGGAGGTTTCGAGGGTAAGCACTGAAACATTGTCAATATCCATAAATAATATATCATTAATTCAGCATTTCTGTTCTGAATTTCACTATTCTATGGATTCCTACAGTCATATCTCTTAATCTGCGACAGGTTTTAAGGGCGTAAAGCGGAAGCCGGACTTGTAAATTATTACACATGCAAATGGGCCTAGTCGCAAAGCTGGGCTTTCTTATACTTACTTAGTCGCTATTTAGGACGTGAGACTGTAACCACATTCTCTGTGGACAGAACGGTCTTTAAATTTGTACAGTATGTACTTACTTACTTGAATGCTTGAAGATGTCTAGAGGTCGAGGCCTCACAGCCATGGTACTCTACCCGGCCCCGGGCCAGCAGGTCGGCAAGAGATCAAATTTGCACCCAGTCCTAAACCAAAAAAAAAAAAAAAAAAAAATCATGTCAGTCCAAAATCTCAAGATAAATTTTGTAGGCTATATTTACTTATTATTATATCAACCTCTCATTGAAAGAACAAATACTGTACTCCCATTTAATTAATCTTTAGTCGCCTTTAACGATATGCAGGAGGCACGTAAGCATGTGTTCTTAAAAAAATGTTTTTATTATTATTAATTAAAGTGACAATTACAAAGTGGTGTATTATCTAGCTTATTTTAGTTTCCTTATAGTTTATCTTATTATACCTCCCTCAATTCAACCCAGTTGCTCCCCAATTCGGCCCTCTGCCCCGGCCATTTTAAAGTCCAAGTTTCTCACTCTTGTCCTCTGTAGCGGGGAAGACCTAGTACCCCTGAGACACTCACACACGAGTGCAGACCTGAGAAGAGAGAAAGAGAGCTGGTATCTCATCCAAGTTATGACTTGGCTTTTATGCTGGCGCTTTTTCTCTCAGATCCTGAAACCCAAGATATCCAGACAGGCATTTCGATCCAAACTCATGTTTCAGTCAACCCAACTTATCTGGATGGCTTGGGAAAAATAAAAGTCAATTCGGAAACGAACGAGACGAATACAAGTTACCGCACGTATTGTTTACATCCAGCGTTAGATATCCAGACTTGTATGTCAGCCATCCGGATTTATATGAATGGCTGAAACCTAAGTTTGATTATTTAGGTTAGATATCCGGACTCATGTTTCAGCCACCCGGATTTGTCTGAATGGCTGAATATACAGTATATCCAGACTTTTGGTGGTTGTTTACTGTATATATGGATGGAGTCATGAAAGAAATACTAGGAAGAGCAGTGGATGTTGGTGTATCACTGAGAAGGGAGGGAAATGAGTGGAAGCTGCCTATACTGCTGTTTGCGGATGACACAGTTCTGATGAGCGATAATGAATGGGAGTTGCAGGGTCTGGTAAATGAGTTTGGAACAGTGTGCGAAAAACGAAATTTGAAGGTAAATGTGGGGAAAAGCAAGGTTATGGTCTTCGAAAGGGGTGAGGTGAAGTTGAACGGTCAGGCTAAGGAGATCGTCAGCTCTTTTAAGTATCTGGGCAGTGTGTTGAGTAAAGATGGGACTGTGGATGAAGAAGTGCGGGAGAGGGTGCAACAGGGGAAGAGGGTTGTAGGAACGTTGAAAGCAGTAACAAGAAATAGAGTGGTCAGTATGGAAGTGAAGAAGTCCTTGCATGTCAGTGTGGTAATCCCGACACTAACTTACGGAAGCGAAGCATGGACGTTCGTGGAGAGACTCAGACCAAGAGTGAGAGCGGTGGAAATGAGTTACTTGAGAAGTGCGTGCGAAGTTACATTGAAGGATAGCCAGACGAATGAGGAAGTAAGAAGGTGTGGTGTGGAGGTAGATGTGCTGGAAAGTGTGAAAAGGAACAACTTGAGATGGTTCGGCCATATGGAACGTATGGGAAGCGAGAGAATGACTAAGAGGGTGTACGAGAGCGAGTTGAAAGGACAGAGAGGGAGAGGTAGACCGAAGGAGAGGTGGAAGGATGGAGTGAGGAAGTATATGAATGAAGGCGGTGCTGGTTGGGAGGAGGGGCGTCGACTGACTGGGGACAGAGGTGCTTGGGGGCGGTTCGTTCGTGGCCACCCCTTCGGGGATCATGGCGTCAGGCAATAGATAGATAGATAGATAGATAGACTTTTGGCAGATCCAGACAGGGTTCTCCCCCAATTAGTCTGGATGGGCGAGGTTTTACCGTACTGTACTATATATACTGTACAGTAGTTGCATTTCCAGCCGCCAAAAACCCTAAGAAGGGGTGAGAAGGAAGGCTAAAATAACAACAGAACAACCATTTAATCCAATGTAGAAGGTCGCTATCCATCCATCACTGGGAGCCATTACTGGAGGTGCGAATCCTACACCCAACCTCCAGCCACAAAAGTGCCGGGCAATGGGGTTGTCACATTTAAAATATAAATAAATAATAATATATATATATATATATATATTCTGACATACGGAGCCCTGTAAGTGTTTATTGAAGAGTTAGAGTTAAGAGTTGAAGGAGTGCCGAATTACCCAGGCGGTGAAGCAGACCAGCGAGCGAACCAGTGAGTGGGAAACCAGCTCGCCTGCATACCAGCAAACAAGCCTTCACACCTGCGCGTCATATGGGACCCTGCAAACTACTTCGATGACCCGACGCTATGACGATAATCGACGCCATTGTACCACGCACCTGCTACGCAACTAGAGGAGCTGTGATTGGGGCGCGCACCATCCCCCACCTCCTGATTCGTTCCTACACCATCATTGCATAGTATATAAGACCCGAGTAGTGGGCATTCAAATCAGTCACATTTGGAGTTGGGAAGGTGAACTTGCAGCTGGAGGAAGACGGGGTGAAGTATTATAATGGGATTGTGACTGTCAGTCAGATTATATAAGTGTGTGTTAAGTGTGTTTGGTGTAAACACTTATGTTGGTTAGTGAGATATGTGGTTGGGAATTAACGTAACGCTACTATTATGTACTTAACTATTTTAGTTGACTGACTTGTGGACTAAAGCAACTCTTTAAGTAATTGGGTTATGATAAAAGTAATACTATTGTTTTATATTAATACTTACGAGTTCTTTCATTTTCTTTTAATTAAGCTTACATTGTTGGTAAGAACAAGTACGGTGATACTATTGTCTCATATTAGTAATATCGCCTTAGACTAACATGGCTGTTTTAATGTTACTTCTAGTGATTTCCTAAGCTGAAGATTTTTTTTTTAGCTTCAAATTATTATTTTTGCTTTTCATATTATTTGAGTGAGACCTGAATCGAATCTATGAAGCGATCCTGTAACTTAATTTACTCATAATCAAACCTCAATGTTACGTGGTTAACCCGGCAAGCGCGATAGGCCTCACGGAAGGCTTCCTATAGGGAACGCGATAGGCCTCACGGAAGCAGGACCATAAAAAAAGCCTTCCATAAAAAAAAAGGGCCTATCAAAACAAAGGAATTTGTCTCTAGGTGAGATAATTCCCCTCCAGTACTCATCCATGTAAATCTCACCCACCCCCCTCCCCTCCTTCCCCACCTTATTCCCCCCTCCCTCCCCTCCTCAATTATCACCTATTTTTCCTCTTATTATCATCATTTATCGGTTATTTTTCTCTCCCGCGATAATGTAGCACAAGTGGGTTGCATAAAAGATCGTTATGCAACACCCAGACACCGGCACACACCGCCCCGCTCTTCTCAGTTGACTCCCAGACAGCGAGAGGGGAAGGCTGCCTGTCTCTCTCTCTCGCCTGAGATTATGACCGGGTGGCCAATATCTTCGTTTTTCACCACCCAAATGCTTTTCCCACTTATTTTAGCACTCTTGAAGGTTCATATATACATCATATATGTAAAATAAAAGCATACCGAAAACAAATAATGGTTTATATTGTAAATATAACGAATTCTGTCAGAATCCAGGGCTAGAAATGCACAAATAACTACCCTAGCACCTACGTCTATATCGCGCTTGTCAGGTTAAGAAATACATTTATCTAATTATTAAATATCTATCTAACTTTTTATGTGACTTTGATATTAATCCTGATAATAATAATATAATACTATTAACGTAAGACAAGAACCAAGAATAATAACTACAATAAATATAAATAAAAGGACATGATATAAGAAAACTATCTATTCATTTCAAAAAGGGTAAGAGACAGAAATATTCTTACCTTAATATTTATCTTTCAAGACTTGCTATATAATTAATAGTCCTTCTTTAGATATAACTTATTCGGTTCATAACCATAGCCTACTTCGGTTAAATATTAATTCTTTATAAATACTACATGACTTTAATTAGTTTCAGTATTTTTCCATAATTAAAGTATCAGTCAATAAAGGATACCAATTATGCCTTTTTCCAGAGGATCTACTGTAAGAAACTGTAAGAAAGTCCTAAGATAAAAAAGGAAAGGAAGCAACAACAGGAAATAATTGTATTAGATTTTACTTTCGTTTTGCCTTCAGCTGACTGATACCTTAATATATATCTCTGTGCTATCTAGTTTCATCAAGTTAACCACTTGAGGATCAAGATACATAACAATATATATATATCACTTCCCCAAGTTTATTCATCATCGGAATGCAGGAGAAGCAATCTCTAACAACCTAAGATTAAATTTTTCCCCAAGTCGAACCCCTCAGGACAGTTGCACATGATCCTCAAACTATTTTTCACCCATCTCTAAATAATACTGACACAAAAAATGTCAAGCTATCAAGCTCCATAATTCAGTGAGTTGCCTTGTTATTTCCAAGGATATGAGGGCGATTCCTTCGCGTCCACCCCCTCTTGAGGATTACAAAGTGTAGATAGATAGTCAATTCAAAAGCCTTACTTTTAGAATATATTTCAATCAATGAACACCTATCTCTATCCAGTTGCTTATATGGATATTTTTCAACATATCTATTGTTATTTCAAAATTTATAGAAAAAATTCTAATACAATTTTCATGCAAGATTGTCGTTACGTCGTTGGTATGTTGACGCTGGCTGCCTGGCTTCGCCCAACAGACCCCCCCCCCCCCCCCCAACCACCATTTGGAAATGGAAAAAATTAGAAGATAATACGAGTGCTCATGAATCCACTTGGAGAATTGGCGCTCGAACAAATAAAATACCTGCACATTATTATAGGGGTGTGATGTCCCCGTGGTTGTTTACTGTATATATGGATGGAGTCATGAAAGAAATACTAGGAAGAGCAGTGGATGTTGGTGTATCGCTGAAAAGGGAGGGAAATGAGTGGAAACTGCCTATACTGCTGTTTGCGGATGATACAGTTTTGATGAGCGATAATGAATGAGAGCTGCAGGGTTTGGTAAATGAGTTTGGAACAGTGTGCGAAAAACGGAATTTGAAGGTAAATGCGGGGAAGAGCAAGGTTATGGTCTTCGAAAGGGGTGAAGTCACAGAGTGTGAGGTGAAGTTGAACGGTCAGGCTATGGAGATCGTCAGCTCTTTTAAGTATCTGGGCAGTGTGTTGAGTAAAGATGGGACTATGGATGAGGAAGTGCGGGAGATGGTACAACAGGGGAAGAGGGTTGTAGGAACGCTGAAAGCAGTAACAAGAAATAGGGAGGTCAGTATGGAAGTGAAGAAGTCCTTGCATGACAGTGTGGTAATCCCGACACTGACTTACGGAAGCGAAGCATGGACGTTGGTTGAGAGACTCAGACCAAGAGTGAGAGCGGTGGAAATGAGTTACTTGAGAAGTGCGTGCGGAGTTACATCGAAGGATACAGACGAATGAGGAAGTAAGGAGGAGGTGTGGTGTGGAGGTAGATGTGCTGGAAAGTGTGAAAAGGAACAACTTGAGATGGTTCGGCCATATGGAACGTATGGAAAGCGAGAGAATGACGAAGAGGGTGTACGAGAGCGAGGTGGAAGGACAGAGAGGGAGAGGTAGACCGAAGGAGAGGTGGAAGGATGGAGTGAGGAAGTATATGAACGAAGGCGGTGCTGGTTGGGGGGAGGGGCGTCGACTGACTGGGGACAGAGGTGCATGGGGGCAGTTCGTTCGTGGCCACCCCTTCGGGGATCACGGCATCGGGCAATAGATACATAAATATTATTATTTATTATTATTAACTCTGCAGAGCTGGGTGTATCCCACGACTGGAGGCTCGTCTGGGATGTTTTTAAGGAAACTGTCCAGTTTGGTCTTAAACTTTTCTATTGGGAAGTCGGTAAGCTTTCTTAGTTCCTTTGGGAGGCAGTGGAATATTTTTGCTCCATTGATGCTGAAGCTGGCTCCTAAGAGAGTCTTTACTCTTTGGGGTGCCTGGTTGGGTAGTGTCCTTTCACACTACCGTCTAACACAGTCAGAGTCAGTATAACCTAGTGTGGCACTATACCTGCAGATTCAGGTGGATTTGGAACCAGTCCTTCTAAGATCTTCTACACATATATCGCTAGGCTGCAGGATAGAATAACAAATGATGAGCTGAGGAGACGTTTAGGTATTAAGAGTATTAGCGAGGTGATGCATACAAGTAGACTGGGATGGTGTGGACATGTGGAGAGAATGGATGAACAAAATTGGGTGAAAAAATGCAGGTCTGTGATTGTGGAGGGAGCTGCACCAAGGGGTGGACTGAGGAAGACCTGGGATCGGACTATACGTGCCGATCTCAAATCCAAAAACTTGACAAGTGAAGCAGCCCTTAACAGGGTTGCCTGGAACGTCGCCATTAGGACAAGACTGAAACTGCACGTATGTGTGGAGCACTCATTCTTAAAATTGTATGTATGTATGCATCTTTCTCTTCTTCGTTGTTGGAAATACATTTTGAGGCTTTTAAGCCTGCTCCAGTAGCCTGCTTCTTTCAATCCTCTGATTTGGTGTGTGAAAGAGTGTTGGACTGATTCTAGAGCCTGGATATCTGCAGCCTTGTGGGGTGACCAAGGCTGACTACTATAGTACTATAGTACTATGGCGGGTGCCCAACCCTGAAAAGGGTTGAAATAGGGGAGCTATCCCCCCGCCAAAGGCGGCTTTCTAGGGCCTTTCCTAGCTGATGCTGAGAGGATTGGGTTCTAGTCATGTGGTGATGGGCTGGTCTATCAGAGTGAGAACTGAGCGATCTCTGCCATACCCATAGCTTACTCTGACTGTTCCTTTTACTTATATATTTTCTAGATCTCAAGTGACGGCGTCTCTTGCATGGATTGACCTCCTAATCTACCAAGATTGGAAGCCAAAGCGTCACATCTTTCCTTTGCCCCTCAACTTTCTCTTCATAATTGCTGAGGGGCACAGGGCCCTGGGTGGGGCTTTGGTTTCCCGGGCGTTTCCGCACCATCCTCAGCTCCCCGCCATGGAGTGGCTTCGGTCACCCACGCTTTATTGTGGTCGGCAGGGAGGGTTCTGTGAGGGCGCTCGGTTATGGCCTTGGCCTTGCTCGGGGCCTTGGGGCTGTTCGGCCAGGCAGCTTGGGGAAAAACAACAACAACAACAACAACTATAGTACAAGATGCGTTGGACCAAGGCTCTCCACAAAGTTACTAGACATTCTTTGTCTCTGGTATGAAGTGTTCAGAGTATCCACCCAGCCACCCCGTTTGCCGATGAATTTTCCAATATACACATGCACAAATTTTCAAGGTAAAATATGTTTTTTCCTACTGTTTTTCATGTGATTCATGTGATTTTAGCACCCAATTGTTATGGAAATGTCTTGTTTTGGCCATCTTACAGTATCTTACAGTAGATCCTCTGGAAAAAGGCAAACTAGGCCTGTGTATCCAGCTCAATGCCAGTACAGTACAGTACTTGCACTGCTGCGGTCGTTCACGGTGTTGGCGGCGGCAGTAGCAGACGCAACATTTTTACTATTCTGTATTTTTGCTTTATAATCAAACTTCAAATCTTGTCTTCCCCATGCTTTATCAAGATTACTTTCAAACTTCTTTATTGATTCGGAATCGACTACATACTGGGGCAGTGCGTTCCACTCATTTACTACTCTATCACAAAATGAGTTCTTTGCCTTTTCAAGCCTATTTCTTTCTTTGTAAATTTTCTTAGAGTGTCCTCTTGTTCTTGTTCCCTCCCGCATAAAGAAGATACCTTCACACACATCCTCATCATACATTCCTGACACTATCTTAAAAGTCTCTATTATATCCCCTCTCTTTCTCCTATATGCCAGTGTCGGAAGCCCCAGTGTCCTCAACCTCTGCTCATAGCCCGCATTCTTCAACGTTGGTACTAGCATGCTAGCTCTCCTCTGCACTTTCTCCACTGCTTCTATATCCTTTACCATATATGGAGCCCACACCTGGTTTGCATATTCCAGGTGCGGCCTAACCAGCGCTGTATAGAGATTCCTGAATATTTCTTCGTCAAGTGACACAAATGTCCTCCATATTTTTGTCTTTAAACTAACCAAACCTGGGGACTGCCACCCTCAGAACACCCGCTGGTCTCAGCATTGATAATTATAAAGGATGACAAAAGAGTAAAATTACGGTGGAAAAGTGAAAACCAAATTAGATTTCCACTGATTAACCCTTAACTGGCGGCGCCCGGCTATAGCCGGGCGCCAATTTGCAGCAAGTTAGGAGCATTATTAAGGCTTTTAAAGGGTTAAAATCGAGTGCAAATGGCCGGGAGTGCAGCGGGCCACACGTCCGACTCCCAGGGCCTACCGCCGCCCACTGACTCACCCTCCCTGTGTTCTCGAGAGGCCGGCAGTGTAGCCAGTAGTGAGCGTAGCTGGAAAAAATATACCGCTATACGCTAAACTCCCATGTTACTGGTACCACTGTATGAGAACCACGAGTGCTACATAGCTCGTTCTGGTCTCATTTTGAAGCTTTTAGCGCCTAGTTTTTTGCTGAATACATTTCTTTTCATGCAGATACTTGATTTATCATTCAGGAGGGCCTGAATATGCCCAAATAAGCCCAAAACTCCCCGCTAGACAAGGGTTAAAGATGGCCGCCTTTGCATTTTATAACCTACATACCGTAGCTTAACCCACCAGACCCGGTTGGGCTCTGAGAAACCCATAACAAATGCACCTGCGGAACCCGGTAGGGCTCTGAGGCACCGGCAGCTTGAAAGCCTGTAAGCTTGGTGTGCGAGGCGTCCGTCCGACACATGTATACAACAGCCGGTTGGACTGACGCCGCGCATCTCCGACCACAAGAAGGAGAGGCGTCGCTTGTTCGTGTGTGGGTGTGTGTTATTGTTAAGTACCGGTAGTGAAAAGTAGTGAAAAGTGGCTGATATCGCCACAAAGTTCTCTCCACGGAAATCGTCACCACAACTGAACCAGTTGACTTAGAGAGCTCTACTCAACGCCATTCTACAGGTACGAAACACATCTACGCTTGGGGATGCACGGGAATGCGGAAGCAGTCAAAATAACAAAGATACGGTAGCCTAGGCGTAGGCGTTTTTCGGCCAAAACCCCCGGGTTTCGGGGAAATTATAGAATACAATAGCTGGGGCTGGAGGGTTAACCCGGGAACTGAGGGGAGACTTTTAAGAGTTCCCCCGGCGGACTGCGGGAAGACTCTTAAGAGTCAGAGAAAAAAAAAATCAACTTTTGACATCGAAAAAAAAAAAAAAAATTTGGGCCCCTGGGCCATGCAAAATCTCAGTCCTCTACCTCCCCTCCTTCCCCACTTTCCTCCTCTCCTTCAGTTATCACCTATTTTCCCTGTTATTCCCTTATTCTGAGGTATATTTTCGTGCTAACATTAGCGAGTTGCAAGCAGGGCGTTGTCATCACTGATAGCAAGCGAGTGCGAGAGAGAGAGAGTATCGATCGACTGTGTCTCAGTGGCCTTGGGGGAAATTGGCGGGAAAGCAGCTTGCCTCACCCTTGCACTTGTTAGGTTAATGACAAAAAATAATTTCCGCAGGTAATGACATAAACAAATAATGTACGTGTCACAAAGATTGTATATATATATATACTGTATATATATATATACTGTATATATATATACTGTATATATATATATACTGTATATATATATATACTGTAATATATATATATATATATATATATATATATATATATATATCACAAAGATTAAGACATCTCGTACGTGTAAATAAAAACAAATTGGGAAGGATGTATCCAGGCATTAGGTCGTCTTGTTTAGGCTACATAGGTTGTGCGCTCGCGGTTACATTTCCGTCTATCTTAACTTTTTGCCCCCTACTGACAATATATATATATATCTATCTATCTATTGCCGGACGCCTTACTCCTCTTTACGAGGGTGGCCATATACAAAATGCCCCCAAGCAGACCTAACTCCTGTGAGAAGGACAACACGTGCCAGTTTACTGAAGGACTTACAGGATTGACCACTCAACTTAGGGTCCGTCTGACTCCGAAGCCTTCTATGTATATACCTGTATATGTATACAGTATACAGTATATATGATGATGACAATAAATCATGTGGGGGTGACTCAACACAATCATGAGTTTTCTGCTAGGCCTATGGCCTATGGCCTATAGCCTATGTGCATGCTATGTGTGTTACTTACTTACTCGTTACTTGTAGATATTGCGAAGAGATTCTTCAGAGTAATGGTGTTCCAACACTCCCTTCGAACCCGGCGTCCCTGTGTTGCAGGTCCACTTGGTCCGGTAATTAATTTGTAGCCGCTCTGCAGAATGATGTGTATCCCGGTACTGGTGGCTTATCAGGTACCGTCCTCAGGAAGTCATCTAGTCGGGCTTTGAAGGATTGTACAGAGCAGCTGGTAAGGTCCCGAATTTTCCGTGGCAGGCAGTTGAAGATTTTGGGGCCATTGTAGGGCAGACTGGACGAGAGGAGAGTCTTGATCCTTGCTGGTGCTTGTGAAGGTAGGATTGTTCTTACACACTTTCGACCAGTCCTCTGGTTGAAGTATGGTTCCACCTCATTAACGTTGGAAGGGCTGGGTACCAGTTTTCAATGATCTTCCAGGTGTAGATGGTGGTATATCTCTCTCTACGCCGTTGCTGAGTGTAGCCCCAGTTTTGTCACTCTGTCCCAGTAAGAGAGTTCTTTCATGCCCTTTATTTGTCTGGTGTAAGCTCTCTGTACAGATTCAAGGGCCTATAATTATGTCCATAGCCATGTGGGGAGACCAAAGTTGACTGCAATAGTCTAGGATAGGCTGGACAGTGCCCTCCACAGTGTCATCATGCACTCCTTCTCCCGGAAAAAGAAAGTTCTGAGGATCCACCCAGCAATTCTTCTGGCCTTCTTGATGGTTTGCTCTATGTGGTGTTTGAAGGTGCCATCATTACTTATGTAGACCCCAAAGCATTTTGCGTGTGAGCTTGTATCAATTGCCTGATTTTCACCTGTGAGCAGAGAGGTGTTGTTGAGGATCTCTTGGTTGGCACCACTTCTGAGCAGCTGGAATTTACCATCGTTGAATGTCATGTTATTTTCCCTTACCCAGTTGTAGACTTTGTTGAGGTCCTCTTGGAGAAGATCGACATCTTCACTGGTTTTGATACTTTTGCTGATGTTGGTATCGTCAGCGAACGAGGCAAGTATGGAGTGTGCTATTTCTTTGTCTATGTCCCGTATCATAATGAGGAACAGTAGAGGTCCTAAGACAACCTTGGGGGATACCACTCACAACACTGTGCACTGATGTGGTCTGGGATCTTCTTGTAAGGAAATTGTAAATCCACACTCCTATTTTCCCAGATATGCCTAGGCTTCTCAGCTTGTGCAGAAGGATGCTGTGGTCGACCTTGTCAAACGCCATAGCGAAATTGAGGAAGGCGGTATCGACATTGTCACCCTCTGCTAGGTGGTGAAGTAGTTTGTCATGGTGGGCGAGGAGTTGGAACAAGCAGGACCTTCCTTTGCGAAACCCGTGTTTAAGAGATTTCTTTCATCAAGGAAGGCATACATTTTATTTCTAATAACCTTTTCAAAGATTTTTACTGAAGGCGAGGTTAGGGCAATTGGTCTATAGTTTTTTGCCGATCCTTTGGTTCCCCCTATGTGGATTGGGGTTATTGTGGCTTTCCTTGCTTCTGTAGGTACTGTACCAGTGTCTAGTGAGTGGCACCATAAGAGATATAAGGGGTGTGCCAGGTATCTTTGCATCTGATCAGAACATTGGTTGGTATGCCATCTGGACCTGGTGCTGAGTTTGGTTTTAGCTCCTCAATTGCCGTGGTAATGTCCTGTTATGAGAATTTGATGTCCTGCAGCATATTGGTGTCTTCAGGTGTTTGTGGTGGGCAGAAGAAAAAGGTCCCTGGGTCTAGTATTTTCTTTGATTTTTCTGGTTCACTGAACACTGACTGGTATTGCTAGGCTAGTAGTTTACAAATTTCTTCTGGATCTTCTTTTATCTCTCCTTCAGGTGTTACTAAGGGTCCAATTGGGCTGCTTGACTTTGGACACCGCTTGGCGCAATTGAAGTAGCCAGGGTTTTGTTGATGTTTGTGATTGCTTTGTTTTCTTCTCTTACTAGTTGTTGTTGTTGTTGTTTCCCAGGCTGCCTGGCCGAACAGCCCCAAGGCCCCGAGCGCCCCCACAGAACCCTCGATGCCTACCACAATAAAGCCTGGGTGACAGAAGCCACTCTATGGTGGGCGCGGAAACGCCCGGGAAACCAAAGCCCAACCCAGGGCCCTGTGCCCCTCAGCAATTATGAAGAGAAAGTTGAGGGGCAAAGGAAAAATGCGACGCTTTGGCTTCCCATCTTGGTAGATTGGGAGGTCAATCCACAGAAGAGACGCCGTCACTTGAGATCTAGAAAATATATAAGTAAAAGGAACAATCAGAGTAAGCTATGGGTATGGCAGAGATCGCTCAGTTCTCACTCTAATAAACCAGCCCATCACCACATGACTAGAACCCAATCCTCTCAGCATTAGCTGGGAAAGGCCCTAGAAAGCCACCTTGGGGGGGGGGGAATAGCTCCCCTATTTCAACCCCTTTGGCACCTGCCTTACTCGTTGTTGCTTGTGGGAGTTTTTTTTTCTATTTCCATCACCTGGGGCATAATTGCTTGTTTCTTCCTCTCACTGCTGGTTTTGTAAATTTGCTTGTTTAGTTTTGTCCTCTTCTTCATGAGAATTCTTCTATCCCGAGGTATTGTTGTTCTTCGAAGTCCTTGCTTTTTTCTTTGTGGAATATGATTTTTGCAGATGCGAAGTATTGTTGACGATATGGTTTCCATCATACTGTCTGGATCTTGGTTTTGTAATATTTCATTCCATTTCACTGTGGCCAAAGAGGATTTTAGTCCCTCCCAATCAGCCTTGTTATGATTGAAGTTGAGAGTTCTAAATTCTTCTTCTTTGGGTCTATGTCTCTGAATCTTCTTAGTTGATTTCATTCTAGTCAAGAGTTGTTGTTGTTGTTCCCTAAGCTGCCTGGCCGAACAGCCCCGAGTCCCTGAGAAAGGCCATGGCCACGATCGGGCTTTCCCACAGAGCTCTCATTGAGTGTAGATTGTGTTGTTGGCGTAAGTGGTTGTGTGAAATGCAGTCTTCTATGATGTGTTTAATGGTATGGGGTGCTGTTACATCCCGGGCAGGCGTCGACAACGGAGTCATCCAGTCTCTTCTGATAGCTCAGGAGAGCTGGATGGTGTCCGCATCTCAGCCTGGCCAGGTGGACTCTGTCCTCGCGAGGAAGGGAGGATTCGGAAGGATGGATTTCGGGAGGTCGTGCATGCAGCTGCGTGTTGTCTGTGAGTGAGTGGATGGATCGGTGAGAGATATGAGTATGGATGTGCTTCTGGAAGTTGGTTCGGGGTGGGCAGGGAGGGAGAGAGGACAATAATTGTGTGTGATACCGTGTGCTGGGTGTTGTTTTGATATTTTTTGGTGTCTGTGGGTGTGTTGCCATGTAGTTTAGTGGGTGGTCTTGGTTCGTGGAGGCTGCTGCCAGGAATTGAGTGCCTCTCATGTCCAGATGGTCTTTGACTTTGAGGATTTTGGTTTCTTGATGTAGGTGATCTGTGGGTGCAGTAGCTGTGCAGCCTGTAATGATCTTCAGGGCTTTGTTTTGAATAGTCTGTAAGGTCTTATGATGTGTTTCAGCTAGGTTAGAAGCCCAGGCTGGGCTTGCGTATTCCATCACTGATCTTATGTATTGTTTATATACTGTGGTGGTAGTTTCTTTGTTGTGTCCAAATTTGTGTGAGCAAGTGACCTGAGGGCGTTAAGTCTGGGTGTCAGTTTCTTTTTAATGTTTGTGGTGTGCTGTTTGAATGTCATATGAGTATCATATGTTACTCCTAGGATTTTGGGTGTGTGTGTATGTGTTAGGGGTGTGTTGTTTATGGTGAGTTGAGGGATGTATTCGTGTTCTCCTGTCCAACTTGTGAGCAGGGTTGCGGTGGATTTGGCTGGGGCTAGATTAAGTCTGTTTGTAGTGCACCAGCCATGTAGTGTGTTGAGATAGGGTTGAAGGAGATCTGCTGCTCTTTTTGGGTCATGGTGTGTGCATGTGAGTGTTATGTCATCTGCATAGGAGGCTAAGTTTATTTGGGGCGTATTGGGTGTAGTTATATCGTGCATGTACAGATTGAAGAGTGCGGGCGATAGGACGGATCCTTGTGGGACTCCGTTTGGAAAGTTTCTGATTTTAGATGACTGACCGGCAAAAGATACGTGTGCACATCTGCCTGCTAGGAAGTTGGCCAGCCACCTTTTTGTGTTGTTGTGCATGTTTGTGTTGTAGATTTTGTTTGTTAGGTTGTGGCGGGGGATGGCATCGAAGGCTTTACTAATGTCGAGTGTGGCTAATTATAGGTTTGACTCCTGTAAGGAGATAAAGAAAACCTAATATTTAGTAGTGGCCCCGTAATCATTGACGAACATGCCTATTACATAAGGCATCCTCTTCAAACACTAATCCGCCGTAGTTTTGAATCTACCGCGCAGAGCATTTAAAAACTGAGGAGCCTTCATCATGAGCGCACGCGACCTCACTCATGGCTTCAGTCATTATGAATTGGGTTCTCACTACGAAAAACTTCGTAAAAAAATAAAACAAAAAGAAAATAAGATAACTATCCAATAAGCTTTCCATCATATCGTGGATGTACTTGTGTGGATTTCTGACCAGACGCTGATTCAGGCGTCATTCTTCCTTCACTGACATATCAAGTAAACCAAAATCCTCAATACATCAACGAATGGGAAGGGGACGGTCGGGAGGGCCCCAGTCGTCAATGATTACGGGGCCACTACTAAATATTAGGTTTTCTTTATCTCCTTACAGGAGTCAAACCTATAATTTATTAGTGGCCCCTCCATCATTGACGAACATGCCTGATTTCTAAGACTGGAGGGGGACATTCGTAATCATATCATAACTCTAGAAAAGCAGATAATAAAAACAACCACATAGTATTCTTACTTTGAAAATATATTTAACAACGGCGTAGCCGAAAAAATACAAGAAAAAGGGGGTTCAGGCAGGTGCGTGCTTCAAAGAAGCCTGCCTGACAAAAAATGGGTAACCCTGAAGATTCTGAACACAGATCTGTAGTTACAAAGGCACCCCACTCAACGAGTGGTGACAAAAAATAACAAGTTATAAGTTTATATGTGCACATAATAAACCCCAACATAAACTTGGAGATAAATTGCAAAGGAACTCTATTATTCTAAAATTAAATTGCTTTCGCAGCTAAACTACTCTAACAACACCGTTGTTTTGTACTTAACATTGTACTAGCACAATTTCTCACTGAGAAATTTTCATATCACATTTTAACCTTAAATTGTATCACAGCTCTCATACTCCGGCAGTGTCTAGGGTGTCCTATGTCAACTGACTGCACCCCCCCCCCCCCCTTTCCGTGAAAGTAAACAAAAGTGACTGCAGGGCCACCTAGACCCTCTGCCTTAAAGCTATACATGGTAAGGAAGGTTTGTCTAGAGCAACTGACAAGTATCTAGACAGAAACGTATGATTAGACGCCCACACTGGAAATTGTTCCAGCACTGGAACTAGTAGAGTTTTCCCATGCTAGAATAAGAAGGGCTATAGAAAAAATGAACAGAAGTAAGTCACCGGGACCGGATGGGATACACCCAAGAATCATAAAGGAAGGAGGGGAGATGTTAGTAGAGCCATTGAAAATGTTATTTGAGGTATCGTTTAATACAGGACAAATTCCGATGGACTGGAGAGAGGCGAACATAACAGCTATATTTAAGAAGGGAAAGAGAAATGACCCAGGGAATTATAGACCAGTCAGTTTGACAAGTGTTGTGTAAACTAATGGAAACGGTAATTAGAGAAGGAATAATGGATCATATGCAAAAACCTTTTCAGTGGGAGACAGTTCGGATTCTTGCCGGGGAGGTCGACGGTACTACAGCTAATTAAGGTGGTAGATGATTGGATGCAAATTCTAGAAGATGGTGATGTAATAGACGTGGTATATTGCGATTTTATGAAGGCCTTCGATAAGGTCCCACATAAAAGGTTAATAGAGAAAGTTAGAAGCTATAATATAGGGGAGAAATGTGTGAAATGGATAGAAGCCTTCCTGAAAGATCGGAGACAGAGGGTATTGGTGAATGGAATAGGCTCGGGGTGGAGGGAAATTACAAGTGGGGTACCTCAGGGATCTGTGTTGGGACCACTGCTGTTCGTTATATTTATCAACGACTTGCCTGAAGTTATAACTAATGGAAGTGAGGTATACCTGTATGCGGATGACACTAAACTGTATAGAAGAGTGAGGAGTAAGGAAGATATGGGTTTGCTTCAAGGAGATGTGGAGGGCATGAAGGGATGGTCTGAGCATTGGTTAATGCCTTTTCATCCAAAAAAATGCAAGTACATGCAGATTGGGACCAGCAAGATAGACAAGGTAGGATACAGTATGTATGAAGCGATGGAGGAAGTGAGTGCAGAAAAGGATATAGGAGTAGTGATAGATAATAAGTTAAATTTCTCAGAACATTTAGCGGAAAAGATAAACAAAGCCAATAGAATTGTAGGGCTGATAAGGAGGACATTTGTGTCACTTGACGAAGAAATCTTCAGGAATCTATATACAGCGCTGGTTAGGCCACACCTGGAATATGCAAACCAGGTGTGGGCTCCATATATGGTAAAGGATATAGAAGCAGTGGAGAAAGTGCAGAGAAGAGCTAGCAAGCTGGTACCAACGTTGAAGAACGCGGGCTATGAGCAGAGGTTGAGGACACTGGAACTTCCGACACTGGCATATAGGAGAAAGAGAGGGGATATGATAGAGACTTTTAAGATAGTGTCAGGAAAGTACGATGAGGATGTGTGTGAAGGTATCTTCTTGATGCGGGAGGGAACAAGAACGAGAGGACACTCTAAGAAAATTTACAAAGAAAGAAATAGGCTTGAGAAGGCAAAGAACTCATTTTGTGATAGAGTGGTAAATGAGTGGAACGCACTGCCCCAGTATGTAGTCGATTCCGAATCAATAAGGGAGTTTGAAAGTAATCTTGATAAAGCATGGGGAAGACAAGATTTGAAGTTTGATTATAAAACAAAAATACAGAATAGTAAAAATGTTGCGTCTGCTACCGCCGCCGCCAACACCGTGAACGACCGCAGCAGTGCAAGTACTGGTACTGAGCTGGATACACAGGCATAGTTTGCCTTTTTCCAGAGGATCTACTGTAAGAAACTGTAAGAAACAACTGCGTGGACGCTATGTCTTCAACTGAAAATTTGTTCAGGAAACGTAAAGAGGCTGCCCATTTGCGTAAATCGTGGGCCCGACCCACAACGCCGGGATTACTTTCTTTAATGACTTCTACCAGAAGAGAGGCTAATCGCCGTTTAAGTAAGCGTTTACCCGTACTTGCTACCCATAAAGCACCTTGGGGGTTTTGAGGAGCTACTCTCAAATATTTGGTTAGAGCTTGCACTGGACATAAATTATGATGCACCTTTCCCCTTTTTAACGCCGGCACCGTGAACTCAGAAAACACGTGTGCACTATGCTCATTCTTGGCTACAAAACCTGGGGAGGGTGCAATGGAAATACATTCATTAAGTCTACCAAACCTAAGACAATTAGGTGTGTTGCTCATCGCCGCCAGCTCAGACACTCTGTTTCCGGTGGCCAAAGCCAAAAGGAAAACCGCCTTTTTTAAGAGTAATGCAAAGTCTGCAGTATTTTGGTACAGACGAGAGTGAAGCAAAGACAAAGCTTTGTCCAGAGACCAAGTAGGCATGAGCTGACGGGGAGGTGGGCGGAGTTTAAAACATGCTCTCATAAAACCTGTTTCCTCCGCTACCGGTATGGAAAGACCCGTAAGGTCTAAAAAGGGCACTCTAATCGCAGTTAAGTGATTTTTTAATGTTACCACAGATAAACGTTTCTGCTCAAACAGATAATTCAAATAATTAAAAACTAATGCCACTGAGGGTACAGTTTGTTCTGTCCTAACGATCCAAGAAGTAAAGGCTTGCCAATGTGATTGATACTGTCGTTTTGTAGACTGAGTATATTGATTAAGTAATTTATTTGTCATATCTCTACCGTATGGTGCTAGCCACTTGGCCTCCTGAATGTCCATAATGCAAAAGTCAGCGAGGTCGCTAGGTTGCCAATCGTGTCTAAGTGGAAATACCCGACCGGGAGCGATACCGGGTCCGGGCACCACATTTTCAATTGCTGGTACCACAACTGCGCCGGCCACAGTGGCGCGATTAGCGAGACTAAGCCTCGATAATCTCGTAGTTTGTTCACTACGTGGCACATTAGTGACGCATCTGGCGGTGGAAACAGATAGATGGAGCTCCATCTGTTCCAGTCTGTCACTAGGGCGTCTGGCCCCCCTGCCGGCGTTTTCGCCCGGCGGGTGAGGTATAGAGGGAGTTTGTGAGTCTCCTCGGACGCAAAAAGATCCACTTGTGGATGGGAGAGCTCTGCAATCATTAGGTTGAAAATGGGTTACTTGAGCTCCCATTCTACTGTCGTGCTCTGTCTCCGGGACAGAGCGTCTGCCCAGACGTTCGCTACGCCTGGGAGATAAGATGCGTGAAGATAAATATCTAGACTGTTGGCTAGAGCAAAAATCTCTTCCGACACGTTTAGCAACTTCCTTGACCTCGTTGACCCTTGTTTCTGAATACAGTGGACTGCATTCAGATTGTCCATTCTGAAGGCCATCGACTTGCCCCGTAACGCCGGGCCGTGAACCTGAAGGAAATACAAGGGGACTAGTAATTCTTTGACATTGATGTGCGAGATTTCTAAGTGGGACCAAAGCCCCTGACCCTGGTGCCCCTGATTTGACTGAAATCCCCAACCTATTGTGCCTGACGCATCCGTGTCTACCAATACCGTTGGTGGAGGAGAGGTCCATGACATTATTGAGTGCAATGTTTCCCTCTTCGCCCAGACCGCTAGTAAGGTGTGGATTAATTTCGGGATGGGCCATAATTTTCCCGCCGGTAAGAGCGGGAAATATTTGTTGCCTTCCAATATTAATCGTTTTACTTTCAACCGGCCCAACTTGACAGTTAGTTGAATCCAGTTGAGAGAGCCGACCAGAGACTCCCAGACCCTTCGCGTCGTAGTCAGACTGTGAAGAAACCTGAACAGTTTCCTGCGAAACCTGTTGCGATTGTCCACACTCTGACTCAGAGTGAGAGCGGCGGTGTCCCAGACCAGCCCTATCCACTGAATTACTCGTGAGGGCACAAGGTTTGACTTTACCAGATTTACCTTGAACCCTAGAGTTTTGACATGATTTAAAATTATATTGACATGTTTTATGCATAATTGTTGTGTCTCTGCCACCACCAGCCAGTCGTCCAGATACCATAACACTCTGATCCCCTGTTTTAACAATGGCATCAGGGCTTGCCGGACTAGTTTTGTGAATAATCGAGGTGCCAGGTTCAAGCCGAACGGCATCCTCTGAAAAACAAAATTTTGGTGCCTGATCCGTAAGGCCAAAAACCTTTGAAATCTTTTGTTGACCGATACGTGCCAATAGGCGTCTGTCAGGTCTAGTGAACACATCCAACCTCCCGGCGGAAGTGTTAGCCTGATTTGGTGTACTGTTAACATTCTGAAAGATTCGTTGTGAATGTGAAGATTCAGATAAGACAGGTCTACGACCGGCCTCATCTGAACACTGTCCCTTTTGGGAACCAAAAATAGTTTGGACGTGAATACAGGGTAATTTGGGGGGACCGGGATGATGACATTCTTGGCAATCATTTCCTGGGCTTGTGACTCCACCTCTAAAGAAACAAAATTCGCCGTTGTCGGCTGACGTAATCGAGGTCGCCGGAGCCACTGCCAAGTGATGCCTTTGCGTGCCACCATCCGTGCCCAAGTGTTTAACGGCCATGCTTGGTGACACGTTCGGAACGACCCAGTTAGCAGACAAGGGTTCGCCGGCTGTACTACCCTCGGTTCCTCCGGCCTTAAGGTAGGCGCCGGGAGTGAGAGAGACTTTAGTTTTTTGATGGTGGGGTTGGTGCTGGACGCTTCGCCGGCTGGCTGGTGTTGGCCGAAGACTGGCCCTGACCTGGTTTATGTTGGCTGCGTCCTCTCTGACCTGAAAACCTACTCTGTCTATGCCTGAACTGACCCTGGGGGGAGTGGGAGGACTTAGGCGGAAGAAAAGGTTTAGATCCCCCTGGCTGAGCTTTAGTAGTAGGCCTGGGTTTGGGGAAGTTAAATGCAGGTTTCTTAGAAGGGGTGGGACTGTGCTTAATGGCCTGTGCCATATTGAACACTGTTCGCCACACTTCAGGGGTCATTAAAGAGGGAGTAAGCACTGGTGACATAACCACCTGATTAGCAATGCGATCAGGTAGCTTGCGAACTAACGACATCCTAAGATCTTGTCGTGCTCGTACCGCCTCAAGCAAGGCGGTACGTATGTCACCCAAGGATTGGATTGACGACTGAAGAATCAGTCGCCGGGATAACTCAACCGATCTTCGAGCATCCGCATCTGCGATTGCCTGAGTGGATCGTAGTAAAGACTTAGCCACCTGCTGAGATACTATGTACTGCGAGAACAGGCGAAAAGCTTTTCCCCGTAGCCTAAATTCTCTGTCTAGGTGAGTAGGGGTAGGGGTAGTGAACGGGTCCTTCAGCTCACAAAGATTAATCTTAGGGGCAGCTAGAAATGAAAACAAAGCTGACGGGACTCCGCCGGCAGAACCCACCGGCATGGAGAACCATGAATGAGTATCCTGAGGTATCTGGTGGGAAGATTTAGAAGTGAAAGTGGTTACAAAGTTTTGAGCCTCTACCTCCCAATCTACCCAAGGTCCTGGTCCCAACTGTCCCACCTTCAAAACTGGATTAGCTGCGTCGTCTGTGACGGTCTGTAAATCTAGTTCAGGAGTGAGAGCTGACAGAGTCTTAATATCATTAAACCCATCCAGCTTAGACCAGTCTGAAAATAGTTTTGAAGCTGAGGCAGGGGGTAAAGCAGGCTTAGAAGCATACACAAAATAATCTTGATGATAATAACTAGGTATAGCCTTGATGTTTACGTCCAGAACATTACCTAAAGTATCCACGGCCCTTAGTTTCTTTGACTTATTGCCCTGGATGACCCACTCACGCGGTACCGGGAGTTCCCCTGACAAAGTAGGTTGGGCAAGCTCTGGTTTAGAGGAGTTCAAAAGAACCCATGACTCGTCTGGCCCATAAAGTAAGGGCATAGCTACCTTTCTAAGAGGCGCTTTGTCTAGAGGGGGTGGATTGACATCCGTTATGACCCTGACATTTGAAGTTGTCAAAGCCGCCGTAGCAGGCCTATTGATCCCTGAGGTTAACAGAGTGGGAGGGTTAGGGATCTTAGATAAATCAATCGAAGTCATCAGAGGCCGTACCGTAGAACTTGTCTTGGGAGCCCCCAAGTCCATTGTGGGGTTTTCCTGTTGTTGACCAAAAAATTTAGATAAAGCATGAGTAAGCAGCCCATTAATTTCTTGTGCCGTAACAAACTGGTTTGATGAAGAACTTACAGGTGAATCATTAGTATCCTGTGCGGCGTCCAAGCCTGAGCCTGACCCTTGTCCTTCCATCTCCGAAATTATAGAAACTTCATCTTTCTCCTCCTGATCCTCCTGAGAAGACCCCGCCGAGGCAGGGGTACCTTGTTGCCAAGATAAGTCTGGGATAGAGGATGGGATCGCCGCGTCCCTGTGGACATCGGCTACTGTGTGACTCGTTTGAGTCGGACGTGGGTGATCAGACCCTGGTTGCGCAAACCGCCAAACACCGAGGCCCTGGCCTACGCTCTCTTGAGAGTCTGAAACATTCTCAATTACTGAACCCCCTGAACTTTCCAATTCCAGGGTTAAAATATTAAGTGGCAAATCCTCTTTTGGGACAGGCACTGCACTGGACTCTTGGGCCTTAACACAAACTCTGTCTGGGGTAGAGGTACGATGAGATGCACTAGAAGTTGGTGAATGTCGAGAGGACTTCCGTTTATGAGAATCCTTTTTAGATTTATGGCTACGGTGTGACCGCGAACTATTCTTAGATCTAGAGGAATCCTCGCCGTGACCACTGGTGGAACCTTCCGTCCTGCTCTTCTTACTCGCCGGTGAAGAGGCCCGACTAGATGACTGGTGTCTAAGAGGAGACCTAGACCGGGATCTCGCCCGAGACGAAGAGGCGGATACCGGGGGTGTAGGCTCTCTTGGGCGTTTAGGTGTAGCCGCAGAGGATACAGAACCCTGACCAGTCTCCGCCGGCTTAATACTCGTGACTCTAGAGGAACGTTTAGGGGGAGGGTGTTCGGAGAGCAATCTATCCCAAAGTGGGACGTTGTCACATTGAAGTGATTTATGTGCAACAATGGTAGTGTAGGCTGACATCTGTTGCCTAACCTCTCTTAAGGCTACCGCCGCGGTCTTATCATTATCACAAAGGACCTTAAAGCTAATTGGGAGCAAAAAGAACAATTACGCATAACCCAGAGACCCCTTGAACGGTCTAGACATTTAACACACCTTATGCAACGGGTATGCGCAAAAATAGGGATACCAGCACAAGCAGGGGTAGTGCACAAAGCAAAAACTGGGGCCACGGTAGCCATGACAGAGACTGGTGGGAGGAAACTACCGCCGGGTCTGTATTGGTCCGCCGGAGCTCAGCTCTGGAAAAAAATAAAATTTCCAGTTATTAATGCTCATAAGGTTAACCCAACATGTTCGCGCACAAGTGTTAATAACCCGCCGGGTAACGAGATGTAATGGCACAAACACAGCTCGCTACGCGGTGGGGTTCAGAAATCTAAACAAATCTTTTGTTAAAGAAAGTGAAGAATACCCTCTGATATAATATAACGGTCCAGCATGGCGCTTATAGTCTCTTGGTGGTGGCGACTGTCTCAAGATTCAATTTTGTAACAAAGCAACCCCCCAAAAAGACGCCGGCCCTTGAAATATTTTAGTAGAATAGCACAGGGCAGGATGATACGAGATCTGATGTCTAACGAATTGTCACAAAAGATCGCCGTAAGTTAGAAGGCGGCGATACCTACTTGTATCACTAAATTAAGTGGTTAAATCGAAATCGAATTTTGTAAATTCCTTAGTTCCTCCACCTAGGAGCACCCGCCGGGTGAGAAGAATCGATATATTAACCTAAATTGAACCTTCAATTGCCGTAAAAGTAAAGGCGGCGATACACATAGTATCACTAAATGGATTGGTTAACTAACTGAAAGACATAAGTCGTTCATCCCACCCTACCCAGGTGCACCCGCCGGGTGAGATGTCCAAACGTTAACCCCATAAGTTCCTGTCCCCACTTCTTTGTAAAAGATCGCCGGGGAGGAAAGCCTAAAACAACAGCTAGGTTTTTCAAGTGGCTTTTGAAAAACCGGGTAGAAAAACTACATAACGTATGTCCGCATGAACAATCGTTTTATAGATGGGAACAGCCATCCCGCCGGGAATCAAAGGAGGCCTGAAACCAGGCATCCACAGAGACGCAGTCCTGGAGAGCCACAGACACCCCAACGCCGGGGAAACAAGCCAGTGTTAACAACCACGTGTGGCCCAACACGGCTCGCGGCCGAGATTTTCATGGTGAAACCGAGAAAACCCCGCCGGAAGGCAACCCACCCTGAACAGACACCATCTGAACAAGAGACACGAGGAGAGCCACGCACGACAACCCCAAGGTCACTCCATAATCCGTGGAATTAGCCAATACACAACTAAACCAGGAAACAATTATAGTCCGAGGAATTAGCCAATACACAACTAAAACCCGGATACACATGACACAGTAGGGCATATTTATCAATAATAAACAATAACACTAGTACATGTGGCAAAGCTACGAGCGGCTGGCTAGGCCTAGGTAGACGGCATAATAAAAGTTGAAATATACACAAACACTGGAAATATCACAACAGGAACCACCGCCAACACACCACCGTAGCATAAACTTCCGACCAAGGGAAGACTGACTCGGGACCCAGAAAAAACTTCACTAAGTGAAGAAAAATACGCTGGGAACGTCAGAAACAAAGCTTACCTCATCAGAAAGATAAAAGGCAGCACTAACTAACGCGTAGTGAAAGCCGCCTGCATCACAAACTAACTCAGCTGTGAAAAAGTTCACATGTCCACAACGGGACCACGAGGGTACATCCGAAATAGATGCCCCATACACTCGACCCAAAATACACTGCACTGCGGGCAACCAGCCCAGGACACTCCTGCTACGCCTATCCTAACCTTACTCGATACATCCTAGAGTAAACAAATGAGAAAAAACTCACTAGGGACGCCACGAATGCGGAACTAGCGGAGCGTGGGGAGGCACGTCCGGGCAGGCTGAACGCAGAGCAGAGAAGGAAGAATGACGCCTGAATCAGCGTCTGGTCAGAAATCCACACAAGTACATCCACGATATGATGGAAAGCTTATTGGATAGTTATTCTTATTTTCTTTTTGTTTTTATTTTTTACGAAGTTTTTTCGTAGTGAGAACCCAATTCATAATGACTGAAGCCATGAGTGAGGTCGCGTGCGCTCATGATGAAGGCTCCTCAGTTTTTAAATGCTCTGCGCGGTAGATTCAAAACTACGGCGGATTAGTGTTTGAAGAGGATGCCTTATGTAATAGGCATGTTCGTCAATGATGGAGGGGCCACTAATAAATAGTGATCTGTGTGGTGGTCTAGCTGAGTTGATGCCGTCGAAAGCTCTTTGTGTAAGGTCTGTGAGAAGAGTGTTTGTGGAGTGCAGTGGCCTAAAGCCATGTTGTGTTGGAGCTAGGGGTAGGTCAGGTGTAATTAGTTGTTAGTCTAGTCAGAGTAACTGTGATTAGTTTGTGATCTGAAATATCTGTTTCTTTAGCTCTATACCCATGTATTATTTCCTGGGTGTTAGTTAAGAGGAGGTCAAGATTTTTTTTTTTTTTTTTTTTTTTTTTTTTTTTTGAGACAATGAACGGAGGAAGGAAAAACACAGATAAAACAAAAAGGTCCATGTGCCTAAAGGCATCCTCCATTCATAAAATGTTTGTAACAACTGGATTTAAATATTTGTAGATTGTAAGTTTGTGGAAAGCAATTCGAGGGAAGTGAATTCCAAAGAGTAGTAGCTCTGGGGATAAATGAATTCTGATAAGCAGAAGTTCTGCATTGTGGAGGAGAAAGTGTAAATTCATGGGCGCTCTCAGATGCCCTAGTTCTACAGGGAAAGATGTGGAGAGGCGGCACAATTGAAGCAAGTTCCTCGGAACAATTGCTGTGAAAATATCTGTAGAATAATGCAAGGGATGCAACGTTTCTTCGTATGGATAATGTAAGAAGGTCCTGTGTGATTGCAGGGTTATTGATTAATCTAATAGCTTTATTTTGAATTTTGTCCAACTGCCTCAATGCAACCACTCCACTTCCACCCCACAGAGGTGAACAGTAATCCATCTGAGAACGCACATGACTTTTATATATCACGGCCAACTGCTCGTCAGTGAAGAATTCTCGAGCTCTGTACAGGAGTCCCAGTTTTTTAGAGGCATTCTTAGCAATGCTTCTAACATAATGTGTCCAGCTCAAGTTAGTAGTTAATGTTACACCGAGAATGTCAATACTAGGGGAAGTGGGAATATTTACATCATTAAAAAATATATGGGAGTCAGTGAGATTCTGTCGGTTAGAAATTGAATGTACTTGGTTTTCTGTGCATTAAAGGAAACTAGATTCTTTTGTGCCCATCCATTAATTCTAGAAAGGTCCTGGTTCAGAGAAATTGCAGTGTTTATTTTTGAATTTATAAGATCGGGTTGGGTGAAAGAATTGGTAAATGTGAAGGAACTGTGGAGTGTTGAGTCATCTGCGTAGGAATGTATTGGATTATGAGTGGTAGATATGAGATCATTGATATGAATGAGGAACAGAATTGGGGCCAAAACTGATCCCTGGGGAACACCAGCATTTATTGAGTGAAATTGAGAATAAAGGCCATCTACCATTACACATATTTTTGTTATGAAGATAAGAAGAAATTAGTGGAACTAATGATGCAAGGCCGTAGTGTGACATCTTCGACAATAAGGATTGATGCCAGACTCTATCAAATGCCTTTGATATATCCAGTGCTATTGTATGTGTTTCACCATGTTGGTCTGTAGCTTGGTTGATTTGATGCGTAAGAAGGCAAAGCATGTCTGCAGTTGATCGACATCGTCTAAAACCATATTGCCTATTACTGATTAATTTATTATTCTCAAGATGCTTAATTATGTGATTATTTAATATAATTTCAAAGACTTTACCAAGAGTGGAAGTTATAGCTATTGGTCTGTAGTTTGATGGATCTGAAGAGGCACCTTTTTTAGGAACTGGATGGATGTTTGCTTCTTTCCAGGGTACTGGGAAGCATGAGGTATGAGTACACAGACGGAAACATTTTGCCAATACAAGAGCGAGCACCAAGGAGCAATTCTTAAGTACTATTGGAGGAATTTCATCTGGACCAGGAGCCTTATCTACCGAGAGATTCTGCAAAATAGTTTTGACATGTCTGGTGTGGATCTTAAGTGAGGGAATTTCAGGCGAATTAAAATTAAGTACAGGGACATCTTGATTTATTTCATCTAAGGTTGAGTTGGTGGAGAAAATATCCGCAAGAAGGTTAGCTTTACCTCGTGGGTCACTTACAAGATTGCCAGTCGGAGATTTTAATGGTGGAATGGATGAAGCAGTAGTGAAGTTGGATTTAAATGAGTTAAGAGTAGACCAAAATATTTTGTTATCATTTGGATTATTTAGAAGTTTATTTGCCTGCTTGTGGAGAAAGTTTGATTTAGTTAGGTTTAATACAGTTTTGGCATGATTTCTGATGTTTCTAAAGTAATTAAAGGCTTCATGTGTTTTTGATCTTGTGTATGCATTGTAGGCTATTGCTTTTTGTTCAGTTACTCTAGCACAATTATGGTCAAACCATTTAGGTGAATTAGATCTTTTACTGTACTTTTGATGAGGAATAAAAGTTTCCATTCCAATTTTTACAAAATCTTGTATGTGGCTCAAGGTGGAGTGTGCATCATTAGAAAAGAAAGAGGTCCAGGGAATATCAAGAGACATATTGTTTAGTGTCAGTTTGGGTTTGTGAATTTTGTCATTGCTTTTACCTGCGCGCTAGTGTTTTGTCTGGCCATTAATCATATAATTATTATGTTCCTTCCAACAACCAACTATACTCCTAAAATCGATTAATGAAATTTTACAAACACATGTGGCAGGCCATGGATTCGAATCCAGGATGCTCACACCGAAAATCAACACCTTATGCATCGCACCACGAAGACAGTTAAAGAATGGTGGACACTGCCTACGATTTATTATGCAACTTCGAATCCTGCATATCAATCTAAGCATGTACACACATCCCAACTGCAACTCACGTAGGTTATGCATATGTGAATGGAAAGAGCAATTAATGGGGCCTTAACCACTAGGGAAGTCCTCTCGATAAATTACCCCTGAACCAATATCAATTATTATGTTCCTTCCAACAACCAACTATACTCCTAAAATCGATTAATGAAATTTTACAAACACATGTGGCAGGCCATGGATTCGAATCCAGGATGCTCACACCGAAAATCAACACCTTATGCATCGCACCACGAAGACAGTTAAAGAATGGTGGACACTGCCTACGATTTATTATGCAACTTCGAATCCTGCATATCAATCTAAGCATGTACACACATCCCAACTGCAACTCACGTAGGCTATGCATATGTGAATGGAAAGAGCAATTAATGGGGCCTTAACCACTAGGGAAGTCCTCTCGATAAATTACCCCTGAACCAATATCAATTATTATGTTCCTTCCAACAACCAACTATACTCCTAAAATCGATTAATGAAATTTTACAAACACATGTGGCAGGCCATGGATTCGAATCCAGGATGCTCACACCGAAAATCAACACCTTATGCATCGCACCACGAAGACAGTTAAAGAATGGTGGACACTGCCTACGATTTATTATGCAACTTCGAATCCTGCATATCAATCTAAGCATGTACACACATCCCAACTGCAACTCACGTAGGCTATGCATATGTGAATGGAAAGAGCAATTAATGTTATATAATGTAGTTTACTAGCTAGATGATGCGTAAAATAGGTCGCGGCGAAATTACCCGGCCGGGCGGGGTAATTTCGCCGCGAGTGACTTTTTTCAAAAATTCGGCAGCATGACCAAAACATTATATTTTGTTTTCGTTTTTTGGGCATCTATAGCAGAAAGGCTGAATGTATAGCTAAAAAATACAAAATTTAAAAATTCCATTTGTGGCAGTTTCTATTCGTCAAAATACGCGATTTTCGGCAAAATTACCCCGTCTTACCCTATAGGTCTTGGATATTCCCCATGAGGAAACATTCTAGTGGCCCTTTACTGCATTGAGCGAGGGGAACATTTGAGGTGTTGATGGGGCTTGCAGTTGGGGCTGATACCTGTTTACCCATTTGATTTTGAATCAGGAGTCCCTGTTTTGATTATATATTTCTTGAAGAAATGCTTCGTTAGGCCTATAGAGATGCGACACGGTTCCCGATATTGGGTTGAATGTAGAGTTCGGGCGTACTGTCAGCCTTGTGTACACTACGCAGACCGGCGTCGGGACGCTTGCCATCATGTTCCTGTCTATTTTGACTGCCTTTGGATGCAATAATATGTTGAGGGGGAGCTTTGTGCCCCCTCAACCCCTCATGACATATTGTCATCATCATCTATATTGCCAGCTGGGGGCAATAACCGAAAAAATTGCCGTCAAACTAGACGCGAACTTAACCACGGCGATCGACAAATGTAAACATGACGGCGGCGGAGGAGGGGTGTCGGACGTTTGTAATCATGTTCCCGTCTATTTTGAAAGCCACTGGATACAATAATATGTTGCGGGGGGGCTTTGCCCCCCCCCCCATGACATATTGTCATCATCATAATATTGCCAGCGTAAACAATTGCCATGTAAACAATGACGACCGTACATCCGGAATCTACATCCATCCCCCGATATTTAGTGAAAATGTTAGGTATACTTGGGTTAAAGATGTAAAACAATGATAATACTTTGCTTGTGTTTTAGTTTTATAATTTAACCTATAAAGCGCGAGCAGTATATAGTGGACACCATGTAACTGGACGAAGATATTAGGCCTCTTTCCCGCCTAAAATTGTAATTTTACGATAAATATCGTTATTACTTATTCATATGCGCCTATTTTACATTTAATATAAAGATAGTAACCTGTAACAACAATAAAACAAGTGGGAATATAATTTTTCTGGTCAAAATCGCGAATGGTAAGCGAGCGGTTCATTCATGAAGTGTGAGAGAGCTGGGAACACACCCTCCTCTCTCGAAGGTTGAAGCAGTACTGAGCTACTGAGTCACACCCTCCCTGTCTCTACTTTACGTAACAGACACATGAACACACTAAGATCGGGTTGGAGATGTTTACACAAAAATATACCACTGAATTAGGGAAGGCAAGAATGTAGTTACCGGGTGTACCGCCCACCTGTTTACACTATGCGGATGCCTTTGAATATAAAAATACATTAGCCTAACCTAACCTAGTATTCACGCAGTAATGACAGGGGGCAAATAGCAGAAAATATAGCGTCGAAATAGACGGGAACGTAAGTGCGAGCGCACAACATGACAACCGTACACCCGGAAACTACATCCTTCCCTTAGGGAATAACAGGGAAAATAGGTGATAATTGAAGGGGAGGGGGAAAGGGGAGGAGGGGATGTGGAGGAGTGATATGAGGTATAGGGTAAAAATAAAAATAAAAATAAAAACTTGTTATAAGTGCTACTGGGGCCTTTTAAACTGTTATTTTTTTTTTTTTTAGGCCTTCCCTCTTAAGAGCTTTCTCGCCATCGCCCAGTAATACCTCTGAAGGGGGTATCACACTGGGCCAATTCTCGTCATTCTTCAGCAAAAAATGGAGCTACCGCCAGTCTCCAGCACAAATCTCACCATTTGACGGAGCTAGGATGCTTCCCGCACTGGGTGGGAAGCTCCATTTTTTGATGGAGGTAAATTGTCAGCCTCTTTACAGCTCGCATTTAATCTCATTGATATCTCAAGTATATGACGTCGAAATATATATTTTGCTACATAATTGTGTGTTTTGATTGTGAGAAGGGCTGCGGAGACATAAACTAAGTGAATTAATGCTAAAATAGCTACACCACTTGCAGCTAAATAACCACTTCCTATACCTACGCCACGGCGATTGGTATGAAACGAAAACATTCGGTTGTGTAGCAGGAGGAACTGTTTTTCAGATGCCTATTTACTAGGAATCATTGAACAATATATTTAACCTAGCCTAACCTAACCTAGTATATTAGTGGACTATTTATTTTACAAAATGTAAAAATATATTGTAACATTACCAAATTATTGAGATAAAGACAGGTCTACCCGCATACACAGGATTATGCCTACCAAGCATTCTACAACCTCCGAAAAGTTCAAAATATTTCCTCATATATGCTCCAAATATAAAACATAATCACGCAAACTTGTAGATTGAGTCATATTGAAATATAAGTGTCGATATAAACCATATTACTCTAAATTATTGGTGAAACAGCACAATATAAACGATCGTTTAGTGCCGAGGTAACGACAGGGGCTCCGTCAGGCTATAGCCTATATTTTGCGAAAAACTTCCTCATAGCTACTTATATAAGCTTCACACGCAAAACATAGCAACATTAACGTATAGATTGGGTCCTATTACACAAAGTTTGTCAATATCAATCCATATTATTTTACACATTTTAAGTGAAACCATTGTTCTATAGCCTACGCCACGGCGATTGGTATGAATCGAAAAAGTTCAAAATATAAATTTCCTCATATAAGCTTCAAATTTCAAAAAAAATTACACTAACGTGTAGATTGAGTCATATTGCATTATAATTGTAGATGTAAATTCATATTACTATACATTACAGTATAGGTGAAACGGACCAATATAGGCTAAGGTTGGACGTTGTTATTGTTGAGTCGGAGACTCACGCAGCCAGGACGCTTGGCGTGTGTGATAGAATTTGCCGGCACTACTGACTGGAAACGGAGATTGGAGAATATCGAGAATTTGGCCCAGTGTGATGCCCGCTTTAGGAGTGTTCTCGCCGTTCCCGGGTTAACCCTTCAAACTCGGATGGTACACGTGTGTACCATTATGTTTTGCCCCCAGGAACCCGGGTGGTACAACATTGTACCATTGCTTGAAAGCCTGTGAGCTTCGTGTGCGAGGCGTCGGTCCGACGCATGTAAACAACAGCCGGCTGGACCGACGCCCCGCATCTCCGGCCACAAGAAGGAGAGCGTCGCTTGTTCGTGTGTGCCTGTATGTTGTTGTTAAGTATCGAAAAGTAGTGTAAAGTGGCTGTTTTGGCCATAAAGTTATCTCCAATGAAATCATCATCACAAATCAAGCACTTGACTTAGAGAGCTCTACTTAACGCCATTCTACAGGTAAATAACACAGCTACGCTTGGGGATGTGCGGGAATCAGTCAGCATAACAATGATACGGTAGCCTAGCCTAGACGTTTTTCGCCAAAACACCCGGATTTCGGGGAATATTTATGTAATGCGTAGCCGGGGCGGGAGGGTTAAAGAAACCCTAAAATTAGAGAAACCAAACCAAATTTTGGAAAATATTTATTTTAATACTGTACCACAAATGTTCCGAGTGTTATTTATAATTTTGTTTGTTCATTTGCATCAATATATATTGTTTGTACCGGTAATTAATTAGAAATCTCAGGAAAACTTATTTTCCCAATTATCGATTGATGTTGAGACACGCCCCCCCCCCCCCCCCCCCCCCAAGTGAATTGAAAAGACATTAGCCTAACCAAACAACCTTACCTAACCCATCCTAGTATTATGGGTGGGGGCTACTGCCCCCACACCCTCGCTGGTTGAGTACTAATCTATTCTAGTGGCCCTTTACTGCATTGAGCGAGGGGAACATTTGAGGTGTTGATGGGGCTTGCAGTTGGGGCTGATATACTTGTTTCCCCCCCCCATTTGATTTTGAATCAGGAGTCCCTGTTTTGATTATACAGTAAACCCCCGCTAACTCGGACTCTTTTTACTCGGAAACCCGCACTTCTCGGAATGGCATAGGCCTCTCGGAAATGTGCCTGTATATCTCGGAAAATTCCGAGTTGGGCGGGATTTGTGCCCGGTTTACAATGTTCTCTCACTCGGTTTTAAGTGATTTTAGGATGAATTGAAGCCTGTGCCTTTTAATTATTGTGTTAATATTAATTACTATGTACTGTACTGTCCCTGAAAACATAATAAGGTTCGTATTTGTCATTAACCCACTGAGCCCCAGCTAGTTATAAATAAATGTACCACCAGGGACCAGCAGGTTTTGATTTTTTTTTCTTCCCAGAAACAATAGCAAATGGGTTAGGAATGAAGGACCGCCCCCAAAAAAACGATCAAAAAGGTCAAAAAGGGGTCCTACGGAGCCCCCGAAAGTCGATTTTACAAGAGTAAAAAATGCAAGGCAAAAACACCCAAAAACCATGTTTTTGCGCGTTCACGCGCACGCGGTTGGACTTTGAGAGTTTTTAACCATTGGCATGGTTGCGTGGGATACTTACACAGTTCCCATACAAATCTGAGCCCTCTAGGTGCCATAGGACCGAAGTAATTAAACCCTGACGACACTTGTGCGTCGTGGTCTGTGGGGAACAAACATTGCCGACGACACGTTGTCATCGCTGGTACTCAGTGGGTTAATATGATGAATTTCACATTAAAAAAACAAAAAAAATTATCTCAACTTTCCTCTTATAATTCGGAATTTTCCCTCTCTTAACCCTTCCAGCCCGGCTGTCCTTTTAAAAGGCAACTGCGGCAGATGGGCCGGTACCCGGGTGTCCTATTAAAATCCGTAAGCTTGAAAGCCTATTAACCCTTACACCCCGGAAGGGCTCTTTAACGCCCATAAAAACCTCAGCCCGCGCAACCCGGAAGGGCTCTTGAACGCCCATTGCTTGCGTGAGTGCTTTCGAATGCCGTGCGTAAATTTTTGGTATCGTGGGAGGGTAGGTGGCGCAACCAGACGTAAACTACGCCACAGCATCAGTATCTACCCCGACGCCATCATGGATAGTACGCCAAATAGTGATTCCGCTGTGTCCGATACCGTGCTTCCTACGACGCCCGTGCTAGTTCGTCGCACCTTACCCTGACGCCATCGCCTAAATGTGTTATCTCCCGGAGGTATTGAGACGACATTGAGACTTTATGAGCGTGCTGATGCCAAGTATAATGTTGATAATGAAGGCAGTGATCACTCCAGTAATTATAAGTCGAGTGATTATGGCGATGAGAGTGCCAAAGAAGAGCAATTCCTGGGATTTGCGAGAGAACATGAGAGTGATGAGAGTAATGAAGGTGATGTACCAGCTTTTGAGGAAGCTGTTTTACCTCAAGATGGTGAACTTGAGAGAGTGAGTGAGTGGGAGAGTTCAAGATCACTCTCCAAGTTTTGCATGAGTGACACGACCCCAAGCCCTTCGCCAGCTAAATCGCCTTTCAAGCTACACTTATATAAGAAGAAAATACTTGAAAAGGCGGCCGCGGAAGCTAGGGAACAAGCAAAAATACTTGGTGAGGATGAGGCTGTGAGTGAGGGTGAGCGTGGTGACTCTTCTCGCCCGCCATTGTCTCCCTTATCTACCCACGCCACCCAAGATGACCCGGATGACCCGGGTGCCCGCATTCTTCCCCACCACCCCCACCACTGCCAAGGGTTGAGGACCCCCCCACTTTCGGCCTATTTGCCTCCTAGGTCCCCCGACAGGTGACATACTGCTGCCGAAAAGGGGAAAGGCAGCAAATATGCCAAAAAAGGAAAGACAAGTAAGCGAGTTTTGTTCGAGGCTCCCGCGGCGTCCACCCCTTCCCGCCCCAGCCATACGCCCCCGCAACTTTCCCCACGGTCCTCCCCACCTCTCCAGCCGTCAACATATGTTCATGACGAAGTCTTTGAGCTCGCATCACCAATACCTGGGCCTAGTGACAGTGAAGCATTGCTTTCTGTCACTCGTCGCAGGCCAAGGAGCCCAGGACCTCGGGGGGACACAGCCTCACCTGCCACTCCTTCCCCACCTCGCCCACCCGCACGCCGCCCACGCATCACTCGTTCCCCGCCAGATTATGTGGGGGCCACTGATGATGAAGGGCACCTCTCTGAAGATTCTGGCCATGATTACATAGGTCCACCGTCAGGGCAAGATGACCACTCTGACGATGACTATATGGACATCGACGACCCTTGACCCATCCGCTTGGCCCGGCGTCGTGCTGCCCGTCGTGCTGGCCGCCGCCCTAGGGCGCGCGCCTCCCGAGTTGGCCGTGGGCGTGCTGGGCCACCAGCTGGAGCTCCTCGTCAGCGTAGACAAGACCCATTCTACGTTTTTCAGTGGCAAGACGTAGTTGATGGGGATGGATACAACCCTGATGTGCCAGCTTTTGATGAGGTACTGGAGGGTTCAGGCATTACCCCCAATTTTCCGGCAGGCCCCAATGCTCCACCACACAAACTATTTGAGGCCATCTTTGATGAGGAGGTGGTAGGCTATGTTGTCAAAGAGACAAATAAGCAGCACCAATTCCAGGTCCACTTTTTGGGCAAGGTGACCAAGGGCCACATGAGGCAGTGGACCCCAGTGACTCATAAAGAGTTCATGGTGTTCCTGGCACTCACCATGCTAATGCCTCATGTCAAGAAGCATAGGTTGCCTGACTATTGGATCACCAATGATCTCATATCCACCCCTGCCTTAGAGAAATATATGTCTCGCGACCGGTACCTTGATATCCTCGCAGCGCTCCATCTTGTCACCAACCTTGACGTCCACCTCCCAGACAAGCTGTGGAAGATTAGGACGTTGTACGAGATGATGCGAGAACGCTTCACCTCCTACTTCAAGCCCTTCCGCAAGGTCGTCATTGATGAGTCTCTTGTGCTGTTCCGGGGAAAACTCAGCTTCCGGCAGTACATCCCCTCAAAAAGACATCGCTTTGGCATAAAATTCTTTGTGCTGTGAGACTGCCAAACTGGCTATGTCCTGGACTTCCTGGTCTACAGCGGGAAGGAAGGGGACGTGCTTGTGGACCCCCTCATTGGCTTTGGCGGAGCAGTGGTGCAAGCCATGATGGACCGCTACTTTCACAAGAATCACGTCCTCTACACGGACAATTACTACACGTCCCCCACTCTCTCAAAGTACCTGCATGAGCGCAAGACGGGGACTGTAGGCACAGTACGAGGGAAAAGGAAGGGCATGCCACCTTTCCCTCCAAAGACCAAAAAAGGTGATATGTTCAGGAAGAAGTCGGGGCCCATTCTGGCTATCCACTGGCACGACCAGCGGAAGGTCAACCTCCTGAGCACCATCCACAAGGGGGAAATGGTGGAGACTGGCAAGGTGGATCGCCGCACCCAGGCCAGGGTGACCAAGCCCGATGCTGTCCTGGACTACAACATCAACATGAGGCTGGTGGACAAGTACGACATGCAGATAGGCTTCATTGACTGCCTGCGTACCTCGTGCAGATGGTACAAAAAGCTCTTTCTGCATATGGTGGACATGTCAGTTCTGAATGCCTACAATATATACAAGCTTCAGAATGTGAACACACCCATGAAGTTCAATAGCCTGCGGAGGTTCCAAAAGCAGGTGTTGACGGAGCTCCTGGAGAAGTATGGTACGCCACAGAGGGCAGTGGCACATCCTGGGCCCGCCGTTACTGACCGTTTGCAGTGTGCATATTACATGAATAGGCACAGGCTTGGTTCCCTGCCTCAGAATGAATCAGGAAGAACGCAGCAGAAGCGGTGCCATGTCTGCTACAACAGCAGGCTGAGGGCGAGGTCAGGTAAAACGTCCACCATGGAGTGTGTGGAGTGCAAGGTGGCACTCTGTGCTATAGGGTGCTTCTTTGATTACCACTCCAAGCAGGAGTTCTAATAATCATAGTGAAAGTGACAAAGAAAAGGACAATATGTACAGTATATATATAGGCAAAAAGTGGAAGTAAACCAATTTATTGTTATACAAAAGTCATGTATTATGAGAAAATTGATACAAATAAAATTACACCATAATAATATGTGAAAGTGACACATATATATATAATAAGTGACATTCATATGATTAGAACCTATAGAAATATAAAAATCAGTGAAAAAAGACAATAAATTGTATATAAAACATTTACAAAGCATATAACTAAGTGAAAGTGACAAGACCTAATATTTGATGGCCAAAGTATAATAAACACCTGTGATAACGAATAATCAGTGCCTAATATAACAATAACCTACCTCAATTACTAATTGAGACAAGAAACAAAACTCCGCACAACACAAAAAACACCCACATTTCATAATTTCACCACCATCAGACAAGACCGGGCTGTCGGCGGGGGCGGTGGACTCATCACCCTGGTACACAAAGAAATATCATACATAGTAACCAGTGTACAAACCAAATCCCTCCTCCCCCCAAATGATAACACAACAGAAATACAATCAATTAAAATACGCACTGGCAACAACTCCAACATAACCATCATAAACACATACATCCCTCCCCAAACATCCCCTACAGTACCAAATGAATACAGACCACACTTACAACACATCACAAACACCCCACACACCCCACACATCATCCTGGGTGGTGACTTCAACGCCAAGACGTCGGCCTGGTTTGTCGACAACCCCGACACAGACAGAGGGCTGGCACTACAAAACCAAACCGATAACCTCATCATCCTTAACGACATCCATCAACATACCCATATTCCTCACCAAGCCCTCTATAACCCATCATCTCCTGACATCACCTTTTGCTCCCCAGAACTCGCCCCCACAACATCCTGGAGGGTGGTCAGAACCTTAGGCTCTGACCACCTCCCGATCATTATCACCACCAAAACCAGACTCACCGCAGCTAGCCACAAACACACATACACCAATTATAAAAGAGCTAACTGGGAAGCATTCACAAATGAGACAGAACAACACTTCACAACTCTAAACAGTACACCCATCACTAACATCAACAATGCTGTACACATACTCAATAAAACGATCCAAAACGCTGACAAGAAACACATTCCAAGAGGTAACAGGAAAAGACACAACCCCAACTTCACACCAGAAATTCAAAACCTCATCAGACAACGCGACATACTGAAACACTCCCCAGCACCCCACACACAAGACATCACACAACAAATTCAAGCACTCAACACCCAAACTAACAACAAAATACAAGAACAACAAAAACTAAATTGGAATAACTTCCTACAAACACTTGATCACAAAACAAACCCCAAAAAACTCTACAAAACACTAAACAGCATCACACTTTCCAACAGCAACACAACACAATCACATGCTGCAATCACAACAACAGACTCTACTCCTTCATGTAAACAACAAGCAAACACTCTCATCAATCACTTTTCACATGTCAGCCACCTAAAACCTCACAAAGACGACCGACGTGTCATCCGACGTAAGAGACAATTCCCCACAGACCCTGACTATACACCCTTCACCAATCACCAGACAAAGCATATCATCAACAATCTCAAGCACTCACCCGCCTGTGGCCTAGACAACATAAGCAACATACACCTCAGACACCTGGGACCACAAGGCATACAAGCACTCACTAACATATCAAACTACAGCTATTCACACAACACAATACCAGACATTTGGAAGCATGGTATCATCATCACATTCCCCAAACCCAACAAAGACCCCACGCTACCCTCCTCGCACCGCCCCATCACACTTCTTTGCTCCCCCTCCAAAGTCATGGAACGCCTAGTATTACAACTAATTACACCTGACCTACCCCTAGCTCCAACACAACATGGCTTTAGGCCACTGCATTCCACAAACACTCTTCTCACAGACCTTACACAAAGAGCTTTCGACGGCATCAACTCAGCTAGACCACCACACAGATCACTATTAGCCACACTCGACATTAGTAAAGCCTTCGATGCCATCCCCCGCCACAACCTAACAAACAAAATCTACAACACAAACATGCACAACAACACAAAAAGGTGGCTGGCCAACTTCCTAGCAGGCAGATGTGCACACGTATCTTTTGCCGGTCAGTCATCTAAAATCAGAAACTTTCCAAACGGAGTCCCACAAGGATCCGTCCTATCGCCCGCACTCTTCAATCTGTACATGCACGATATAACTACACCCAATACGCCCCAAATAAACTTAGCCTCCTATGCAGATGACATAACACTCACATGCACACACCATGACCCAAAAAGAGCAACAGATCTCCTTCAACCCTATCTCAACACACTACATGGTTGGTGCACTACAAACAGACTTAATCTAGCCCCAGCCAAATCCACCGCAACCCTGCTCACAAGTTGGACAGGAGAACACGAATACATCCCTCAACTCACCATAAACAACACACCCCTAACACATACACACACACCCAAAATCCTAGGAGTAACATATGATACTCATATGACATTCAAACAGCACACCACAAACATTAAAAAGAAACTGACACCCAGACTTAACGCCCTCAGGTCACTTGCTCACACAAAATTTGGACACAACAAAGAAACTACCACCACAGTATATAAACAATACATAAGATCAGTGATGGAATACGCAAGCCCAGCCTGGGCTTCTAACCTAGCTGAAACACATCATAAGACCTTACAGACTATTCAAAACAAAGCCCTGAAGATCATTACAGGCTGCACAGCTACTTCACCCACAGATCACCTACATCAAGAAACCAAAATTCTCAAAGTCAAAGACCATCTGGACATGAGAGGCACTCAATTCCTGGCAGCAGCCTCCACGAACCAAGACCACCCACTAAACTACATGGCAACACACCCACAGACACCAAGAAATATCAAAACAACACCCAGCACACGGTATCACACACAATTATTGTCCTCTCTCCCTCCCTGCCCACCCCGAACCAACTTCCAGAAGCACATCCATACTCATATCTCTCACCGATCCATCCACTCACTCACAGACAACACGCAGCTGCATGCACGACCTCCCGAAATCCATCCTTCCGAATCCTCCCTTCCTCGCGAGGACAGAGTCCACCTGGCCAGGCTGAGATGCGGACACCATCCAGCTCTCCTGAGCTATCAGAAGAGACTGGATGACTCCGTTGTCGACGCCTGCCCGGGATGTAACACAGCACCCCATACCATTAAACACATCATAGAAGACTGCATTTCACACAACCACTTACGCCAACAACACAATCTACACTCAATGAGAGCTCTGTGGGAAAGCCCGATCGTGGCCATGGCCTTTCTCAGGGACTCGGGGCTGTTCGGCCAGGCAGCTTAGGGAACAACAACAACAACAACATTACTAATAAAATGTACGGTATCGAATGAAAATGAGCATTATCAGTGACAGTGACACTCTCTAAAGCATATTTATCAAAGTGAAAGTGACACAAGACACAATATTTGATGGCCAAAGTATAATAAACACCTGTGATAACGAATAATCAGTGCCTAATATAACAATAACCTACCTCAATTACTAATAAAATGTGCGGTATAGAGTGAAAATTAGCAATATTAGTGACAGTGATACCCTAATAAACATACTTTATATAATTGGCCTCAAAATAACTATAAAAATATCAAATAAACATCACATTCTCAATATCAAACACTAAAATCGTCTAAGGGAGATAAAACACTTTGGCGCGACGAGCGGCTAGGTGCGTCGTGGCCGGGGCGACGCATCCGAACGCGGGAAGAATTTGCCGCCGAAAAGCACTCGTCTTCCCGCGCTCACCATTATGCAACCAGAGGGGCTAGAGACCTCTACTCAACGCCATTCTACAGAGGAAGGTTTGTGGAACATTTTTCTTTTTTATTCATAACATTACATGCCATATTCATTGAATTACAGAGGAGTTAACATAGCCCAAAGATCGTCAAAACACCCGGTACCGCAGCACAGTCGCGAGCTATAGTGCCCGGGGCTGGAGGGTTAAGCTTGGTCTGAACGCTGTGCGTCCGACGCATGTAAACAAAGCCGATCATTGCGGCACCGCACCTCCGAAAACAATAAGGAGACGTCGGATCAATGTTATTGTTGTGACGTCAGACAAAATTAGTGTCTGAAAAGCTCCGATATTGTCAACATCGCGGCAAAATTCGCTCCACTGAAATCGTCATCACAACTGAACCAGTTGACTTACAGAGCTCTACTCAACGCCAGTCTACAGATTGAAAACCGCACTACGTTTATAGATGCGTGGGAAATTTCTAGCAGTTAAAATAAAAAAAATACGGTAGCCTAGGCCTACACGTTTTTCGGCCAGATCGCCCGGATACGACCTCCGTCCTTTGGAGGACCAGCCCGGGCCACGAGGGTTAAGTCGGACATAAGTCGGACATCGGACATCTCGGAAGTGGTATCCCCCCAATTAGTCCGAGTTAGCGAGGGTTTACTGTATATACTGTATATTTCTTGAAGAAATGCTTCGTTAGGCCTATAGAGATGTGACACGGTCCCCGATATATAGTAAAAATGTTAGGTATAGGCCTAATTGGGTTAAAGACGTAAAACAATGATAGGTACAGTATTAGTTTATGACCAACCAGTTACGGGCCCCATCGATGTTTATCAGTGTTTTATCACTTTCATGAACGATACTTTGTTGGTGTACATGTAATTACCGTCGCAAAATCACTATAAGTGAAATACGAGAAACTGTTGGATTGTTCATCCATAACACAGGGAACGTGAGCTGGGTTTAGACCGTCACGAACCCATAAAAAGGGAACGTGAGCTGGGTTTAGACCGTCGCGCACCCATAAACAGGGAACGTGACGGTGAGCTGGGTTTAGACCGTCGGCGAGACAGGTTAGTTTTCGGTTAGGTTAGGTTAGGTTAGGTTAGGATAATGTTGAAAATACCTAAATGCGCGCAGCGACGGTCCTATGTGCCAACTTTCTTGGGAGGAAGACCAGTGCCAAGATGGTGGCATGGAGAGCTCTCACTGTGGCAGAACTATATGTGTTCTTGGCACTCACAATGCTGATGACACATATAAGGAAGCACGTTCTGGCTGACTACTGGATCACTGGCGACATCATAACGACTCCATCATTTGGCAAATACATGTCCAGGGACAGGTACTTCGACATCCTCTCCTATCTCCACCTGACAAACAACATGGCAGTCCACCTTCCCGACTCATTATGGAAGATCAGGAAGCTGTATGACATGATACGTCATCGGTTCAGCACATACCTGATTCCTTTCCAAAAAGATGTGCCTCGACGAGTCTCTGGTCCTGTTCCGTGGTAGGCTGCACTTCCGACAGTATATCCCGTCCAAGAGACACCGCTTCGGCATCAAGCTCTTCGTCCTCTGTGACTGCTTGACGGGGTATGTGCTGGACTTTATAGTCTACAGTGGCAAGGCTGGAGAAGTTGTGACTGACCCTCTCATTGGTTTTGGTGGCGCTGTAGTGAAGAAGATGATGGAGAGGCACTTCAATAAAAACCACATCCTCTACACAGATAATTATTACACGTCGCCTCTCCTGACCAAGTACCTCCATGACCGCAAGACCGGAACTGTCGGCACAGTCAAGGGCAAAAGGAAGGGCATGCCAGGCTACCCAACCAAGACGAAGAAGGCGGACATCTTCCACAAGAAGAGTGGCCCTATCCTCTCCATCCACTGGCATGACCAGCGCAAGGTCAACCTCCTCACCACATGCCACAAGGCCCAGATGGTCACCACAGGGAAGGTGGACCGAACAACCAAGAACCCCGTCCAAAAACCAGCTGCTGTCCTGAATTATAACATCAATATGCGCCTCGTCGACAAGTCCGACATGCAGATGGGCTTCATCGACTGCCTGCGAACATCTTGCAGGTGGTACAAGAAGTTTATCCTGCATACGGTAGATATGTCGGTCCTCAATGCCTACAACATCTACCGTCTGAGGACTCCAGGAGCCAAGAAGTACAAGTCCCTGCAGAAGTTCCACAAGCAGGTGCTACTTGAGCTCCTGGCTAAACATGCGGGTACACCAGGGAGGCCAATACAAGGACCAGGCCAGCTGGACAGAACGGGGTGTGCTGAATTCTTCAGGAAGCACCAGCACAACGCCCTTCCTTTCAAAGCACCAGGTAGTAACGCTAGGAGTCAGAAGAGGTGCCATGTGTGCAGCCACACAACTCGCAGACCCCGCAAACCCACAAAAACCACTTGGGAATGCCTCGAGTGTCAAGTTGGACTGTGTGCTGGCACCTGCTTTGAACAACGACTTCCACACTCTAACAAACTTTTGAAGTGGAAGTGACAACAGTGAAAGTGACACTCAAATGTAGGCTAAGAATAATAATATAACTAAGTATAAGTGAAAAGGACACATAAGTAATAATAAGTGCCTTCAATAACAATATGAACAAGTGAAAGTGACACTAAAATATATATTTCTAACAATAAATAAGTGAAAATGACACTCAATAAGCCTAGGCCAGTCAAAGTGACAGTATAATAATAATAAAACTAAGTATAAGTGAAAGAGACACACACAAGTAATAATAAGTGCCTTCATAACAATATGAACAAGTGACAGTGACACTATATATATTATTAGCTTACCTAACAATACATAAAAGGGAAATGACACTACCAATTATCAAAGGCCAGTGAAAGTGACACTAATAATCATAATAATAATAATAAAACAAAGTAATAAGTGACAGAGACACAAATAAGTTCATATAAATAACTTTATTGAGTGAAAATAACATAATAACTATAATAAATGACAGAATAACCAATAAAACACTATCAAATCGCTTCCCGGCATAATTGCGGGTGGAGCGACGAGAGCAACTGGGCGTCGTAGCCGGGGCCGCAGTTGAGTGTTCGGACGCGCCGAGGTAAATACGCGGAAAAAGTTACCTCCACTTCCATCACCATCACTCCGGAACCAGTTGAGCTAGAGAGCTCTACTCAACGGCATTCTACGCAGGAAGGTAAGGCGCTCATTTCTATATATGTTTGATTAATGTAAGTAATACTGTATATTAAGCGAGATTAGCCTTAGTTTACTTTTGTTGATATTCGGCCAGATCGCCCGGATACAAGCTCCGTCCTTTCGTGAGCCTGGCCCGGCCAGGAGGGTTAAACAACACTGTATATCAAAGAAAAATGAAAAAAAAAAAAAAAAAATACATGAAAAACTCGTAAATGGTTGGTGATAAACTTTTACCCAATGATAATAGACCTCTAGGCCTATGGCTTAAAGAAATAAAAAAAATACCTTACCTTTTGATACCTTTTGAGGTGTTCGCCACTCTTCTAGCGGCACCAAGGAGTGCGACGCCCCTCGTTATGGGTGGTGATTTGGTGCAGTAGACTGTTTGAAGCGACAGCTCGCTCCCTTGCGAGGATGGGCTCGTCTGGCACTTTTTGCAGTTCGACATCTAGGGCTCTCTTGAAGTTGTCTAACGAGATGTCCCTCATGTCTCTTACTCGCCGTGGGAGTTTGTTGAAGAGACGTGGGCCTCTGTGTGATAACCAGCCCTCTCGCAGAGAGCCCATAGCACCCCTGTTATTCATCCGGGGGATTTCGCATTCCCAGCCTCTCCTATCACTGAATTTCATGGCTATCGGAGTATGTAGGTTTGGTACTAAACCCTCTGCGATTTTCCACGTGTATATTATTAGGTAACGTTCTCTTCTACGTTCCAGTGAGTACAGATTCAGTGCTCTTAAACGCTCCCAATAGTGTAGATGTTTTATCGAACTTATATGCGAAGTGAAATTTCTTTGTACACTCTCTACGTCATTTATTTCACCTGCTTTGTATGGGGATGTTAATACGCTACAGTATTCAAGCCGCGGTAGCACTAGAGATTTGAAGAGCGTTATCATAGGCAATTCACCGCGTGTTTTAAAAGTACGCAGAATCCAACTCGTTAGACGTTTCGCAACCGCAACTTTGACCTGGTTATGTACTTTGAAACCCATATTTTCAGACATTAATACCCCAAGGTCTTTCACACTGTCTTTCCGTTCTATTATGTGGTTAGATTCTGTTAAGTAATTTGTAATTTCTTTAACACCATTATTATCTCCGTACCGTATTAATTGGAATTTTTCCTCATTGAATTGCATGTTGTTTTCCCTGGTCCACTGGAACACTACATTCATGTCTTCCTGCAGTCGGCCCGTGTCCTCTTGTGTGTTTACTATCTTGCTTAATTTTGTGTCATCAGCAAAAGACGACACCGTACTGTGTCTGGTGTTGGTATCTATGTCGCAAATTAGTATGAGGAACAGAAGGGGCGCTAGCACTGTTCCTTGGGGCACTGAGCTTTTGACATCCGAAGGCTCAGATGTGACTTGGTTTACTGCTACTGATTGTTTTCGGTTTACGAGGAAATTGTATATCCACCGTCCGATTTTCCCAGTTATACCTTTTGCTTTCAGTTTGTGTGCTATTATACCATGGTCACATTTATCAAATGCCTTAGCAAAGTCGGTGTAAATGACATCCACGTTTTTCTTTTCTTCTAGCGCTTTAAGAATTTTGTCATAGTGTTCCAAAAGTTGTGAGAGACATGATCTTCCCGCTCTGAACCCATGTTGACCGGTGTTGTGTAGTTCATTTGTCTCCATGAATGTTGAAATTTTGCTTCGCAGGACTCGCTCGAAAACTTTAATGATGTGAGAGGTTAGAGCTACCGGGCGGTAGTTTTTTGGTAGTGCTTTACTCCCTCCTTTATGCAGTGGGGCAATTATTGCGTTTTTCAAGCTATCTGGTATGTCACCAATGTCTAGACTCCTTCTCCACATTATAGCCAGGGGTTTTGAGAGGTTTTCCTTACATTTCTTCATTAGGATCGAATTCCATGAGTCTGGGCCTGGTGCCGAGTGGGATGGCATGTTGGAAATGGCCTCTTCTATGTCTTTTGGACCGAAATCAATATCCAGCATCTGAGGGGTTTCCGTGGGGGAGGTTTCCATGAAAAATATATTTTGGTCTCTGATGACTTTTGTTTCATCAGGCTCACTGAATGCTTAAGAGTTCGCTCATTTCCTTTTTGTCCCCTGTGAAAGAGCCGTCCCCTTTGCTCAGTGGGCCGATGTTTGATGTTGTTTTAGCCTTTTGTTTGGCGTATGAAAAGAAGTATTTGGAATTTTCCTTTATACCTGCAATAGCTTTCCTCTCCTCTTCCATATGTTGTAGTTCATATGATATTCTTAGCCTTTGTTCAATTTCCACAATTTCTCTATCTATTTCGACCTTTTGCCTATCCTGTAGATTTTGATGTGTGCATCTTTGTGTGAGTAATTTTCTTCTTCTGTACAGCCTCCTCCTTTCCCGATCTTGTTTGCTTCTTCGTTTTGTTTGTCTTGCAGGTATATGGTGGCTACAGATTTGGGTCATGGTTTCTGTTATTAAGACTAGACATTCTGCTGGTGTCAGGTTATCCATTAAATCTTCCCAGTCTATTTCCTCCATTTCTTGATTTACCTCTTCCCACCTAATGTTTTTGTTATTGAAGTTAAATTTACTGAAGGGGCCGGTTTTTGTTCTCGATTCTGAGGTTGTCTGTACACTTTCTAAGGTTGTTTTGATCTCAATTAATTTATGATCTGAGTATGTTGTGTCCGATATGTTAATGCTGTGTACTAGAGAGTCGTTGTTAGTGAAGACCAGGTCTAAGATATTGTTTTCCCGTGTGGGTTCAGCAATATGTTGGGTAAGACTAAAAAAATCACAAAGTTCAAAAAGCTCTCTCGTATTAGTATTTGCTTCTCCGGTGTTATTTGCCACTAACTGGTTTTCTAGTTGTCTCCATTTAATGTTTGGTAGGTTAAAGTCTCCTAGCCATATAATATTTGGTGTTGGGTTCCCCAGGGTTTCCACTTCTGATTTTATTTTGTTGAGCTGGGTTTTGAATTCTTCTCGGGATGAGTCTGGAGGCCTGTATGTAACAATAACTGCTACATTTAGGGATTCTATTTTAACTCCAAGTATTTCCACCACTTCGTTACTGTTATTTAGGAATTCAGTACATATCAGGGAGTCATGTATGTACAAGGCTACACCTCCATGTGATCTATGCGTTCTGTCCGCCCTATGTAGGTTGTAACCAGGAATCCATACCTCACTATCTTGCTGATCTTTAATGTGAGTTTCTGTGAGAGCCGCAAATATAGCGTTTCCTTCTTCTAGCAGGCCCCTAATAAATGGCTTTGCTTCTTGTTTTATGGGCTAATTTAAAGAAACCCAAAAATTAGAGAAACCGAACCAAGTGTTCTCAAAACTTGGTTTGGATTTACAGAATAGGCCTATGCAGAGTAAAAAAAAAAGGTAAGATCCTGAGTAGCGGGGAGAACTGTTGGAAAAACTCAATTTTTATGTCACAAATTTTCCCATGGATTTTTTTATTTTTCCCAGTTAGTTTTCATCAATATATAGTGTTTGGAAATAATTACATCGGGTAGATGGGACTCGTTAGCCTTGGTCGGCAACCCATCTAGGGGAGACAACCTTATAAAAATCCGGGTGGATGGGACTCGTCATCCTTGGTCGGCAACCTGTCTTTTTTTTTTTTTTTTTTTTTTTTTTTTTCTATATTCCAACTTACTTCCTCTCGGGCATAGGCTGAGAGCCTTAACATTCACCGCTTTACAATGAACAGTGAAGCCTGTGAGGTCTTGTTCCAGTCTAGGGAGTGAGACATGTGAAGCACGTAGAGTACAACGAGCACCTGCCATCTTGCCTTCACATGAGGCACGGTGCTCACTCATGGCCCGAAACGAACCCATCTCTGAAGCCACCTCGTTCCCGTGCTTCACCGTCTCTCCCCCTACACTCGGACTCTCACACTTACACACACACAACGCCACCTGTTGAGCAGATAACTCACCAGGCATTGCACCCCTATAGCATATTTTGAAAATGGGAATATTCATACAGTGCTATTTAATCAGGGAACAATGAGGGTATTTTATTGACGTTTCGGTGGGCTTGTGGTAATGCACTGATACTAGGTACAGCACAAATTCCATCCCAATAATATCTTCCCATTGATACATCGGGATTTGAACCCGGGACCTTTGGATTACCAGGCCAGTGGCAAGACCACTCCACCACACCTCCCCTAGGGGAGTAAACCTGATACAAATCCGTACTGCTTACCTAAGGGTAAGGCAGGTTAGTGGATGGACTAGCCAATCACCACTGTAGAAAAAATAGTGCTAACAAAATACACAGAGGGCCTCGGAGTCGGACGGATCCTAAATTTAGTGGTCAATCCTGTAAGTCCTTCAGTAAACTGGCTCGGGTTGTTCCCTCTTACAGGGAATAGGTCTGCTTGGGGGCATTCTGTGTATGACCACCCTCATTAACCCTTCCTACCCGGGCTGTGTTACCCAATGACGGTCGCCCCTACCCGGGCGATATGGCCGAAAAACGTCTAGGCTTAGGCTACCGTATTTATGTTTATTTTCACTGCTAGAACTTTCCCACTCATCTATAATCGTAGTGCGGTTTTCAATCTGTATTTTGGCATTGAATAGAGCTCTGTAAGTCAACTGGTTCAGTTGTGATGATGATTTCAGTGGAGCCAATATTGCAGAGATGTTGCCAATATGGGGGCTTTTTAGACACTAATTTCGTCATGACATCAGAACAATAACATTGAGGAGTCTTCTCCTTCTTGTTTTCGGAGGTGCGGTGACGAACGCTTGGGTTTGTTGACATACGTCGTATGCACGGCGTTCGGACCAAGCTTAATTAGACTATTAAGCTCATGCCTTAGATAAGGCATACCGGGTATTTGCCCTTCTTTCGTGCTGTCCTTACCTAAGGCAGACCGGGTAGGAAGGGTTAAGGGGAGTAAGGCATCCGGCAATAGATAGATAGATAGATAGATAGAAATAATTACAACCCTCGGCGAAACCGTTTTCTCCATTATACAACGATCTTAAGACACGCCGCCCGATAGTGGGGAGGGCTATGAAGTACAGGGAAAATGAGGGGTTAAATGCGTAAAACGGCGATAAAAACGTATTTTAGCAAAACTTGGCTCGGGTTTTAACCCTCTCACCACGGAAGGGCTCTTGAACGCCCATAAAAAAGCATATAACAGGTACCCGGAAGGCCTCTTGAACGCCCTGTGGTTGAAAGCCTGTGAGCTTCGTGTGCGAGGCGTCGGTCCGACGCATGTAAACAACAGCCGGCTGGACCGACGCCCCGCATCTCCGGCCACAAGAAGGAGAGCGTCGCTTGTTCGTGTGTGCCTGTATGTTGTTGTTAAGTATCGAATAGTAGTGTAAAGTGGCTTTTTTGGCCATAAAGTTATCTCCAATAAAATCATCATCACAGCTCAACCAGTTGACTTAGAGAGCTCTACTTAATGTCATTCTACAGGTAAATAACACAGCTACGCTTGGGGATGCGCGGGAATGCGGGAAGCAGTCTGATTAACAAATATACGGTAGCCTAGCCTAGACGTTTTTCGGCCAAAACACCCGGGTTTTGAGGAATATATATATAATACATAGCCGGGGCTGGAGGGTTAAGGTACAGTATTTCAAAGGCCTAAAACCCAATATTTCGAAAACCCGAGCCAAGTTTTGGCCAAAGCTGGCTCGGATTTTGCGAGTTTGTAGACAAAAAAATTACAGTAACCTCATTTAGAAATTTGGCTCAGGTTCCCGAAATTGCAAGGCCATAAAACCCGAATTTTGGAAAACCCGAGCCAAGTTTTGGCAAAACTTGGCTCGGATTTTGCGAGTTTTAAGAGTAAACAAATTACTAGCTGCTAATCGGTTCCGCAGAAATAGAGCTAGGATTGAAACAGCCAAGATCGGGGCACTGTTCTTATGGGGAAAATTCAATCGGTTCCGTGCTCATGCCATAATTTGCGTCTTTTTCTATTTTTTGCCTATGAAAACATGTTTTATTGTACACAAATTAAATTTTATGCATTATACTGTATCATATAATACACCATAGAATAAGTTTTAAATAACTAGAAAAAAAAGGCCCAATATCTAAACATTTACTGCACTTTTTCCGAGTGTTAGGCTATGAAAACATGTTTTTTGTCTAGGCTACATCAAGTAGCCTAGCCTAGGCCTAAATCTTATGCATTGTAAATAATAATGTAGACATGGCTAAATGACAGTCCTAACCATAAATACTGTAGATTGGGGCATTGTTTCTATCATGCGAAATTTTTTAGGCCTAGCCTAGGCCTAGGTTCTAAATTCGTCCAGCCACCCCTTGAGTACCCATTTCGCCCAAAATACATCCAATAAATACATATTATGAGGAAAAGACGTATAAATACGTATTACGAGAAGATTACTTACCACACAGATTTTATTATAAATCATTGTCATTGTTCGTTGTGTTAAAACAAAATTATTGTTTTTGTTTGTTTTCTAGTTTTATGTCGAGTTTTTAGTTATTTTTTCTATTTTTTCGGGTTTCGGCTGGGATTTTGATGCGAGAATTGAGGCTTTTGGCGCGAGAATTGAAATGGGGAATATTTGGTGTGTGGTGCGAGAATTGAATCAACGAAGACCGGTGTAGCGAAGATGGGGGCTCCACTGTACAGTACCATAACCTAATTTAGAATTTTGGCTCATGTTTCCCTAAATTGCAAACCCCAACAAGCATAATTTTGGAAAACCCGAGACAATTTTTGGCAAAACTTGGACCGTATTTTGAGAATCGAAAAAGACTAACGAAATGTCAGAAATCGGCTCATGATTTCCCTAGGCTAATTGCAAAGCCAAATAACCAGATTTATTGAAAACGTAGCACTTATTTAAATCATAAATATCCAGTAACATAGACCTACCGGTAGTACAGTACAGTACATTGGATACAAGCCTAATCCACACCTAACGCCTACAATGTGTCCGTAGTACCTAGTAGGCCTACGTGTTGCCCCAACAACACGAGTATTGAGACCCTTATCATCAAACAACAATTCAGGTGGGTTGGGCATGTCATCCGTATGCCAGAGGAGAGACTACCTCATAAAATACTATATGGACAGCTGCATGAAGGCAGCAGAGCAGCTGGAGGACCAAAATTAAGATACAAAGACAGTACAGTATAAAGAAAATACTAAAAAGGTGCAATATACAACCAACTGCACTTGAAAACTTAGCATCAGATAGACCACTATGGCGCTCACACTGCCAGCAAGGAGCGAAGGAACTGGAACGTCTGAGGAAACACCACCAGCAGGAGAAGAGGGCCCGGAGACATGCACGCCGGGAACAACCAACCCCTCCTAACCCGGACTACCAGTGCCCAGACTGTGGCAGGCTATGTGCATCACGGATAGGACTCTACAGTCATCGTAGAACTCACAACAGATGAATGCAGCTGAAGGGAACGTCATCATCGGACTATGATGGACTACCATACCATACCACATGGGATACAACACGAACCCTTACCGGTGCCATGGCGGTTGGGCCGCCGCCCATTTAGTATTCGGGCGTATCTGTAAATTCTACCGCAACTACGAATCTTGTTTCTGAGACAATATATTAACCTAACCAAACAACCCAACCTAACCTAACCTAGACCCAGTACGTGGGATACTAAACTAGCCCTTGCATGCCAGGTAGAGCGGATTCATAGTCCTCAGTACGTGGCATACTAAACTAGCCCTTGCATGCCAGTAAAAACCTTAAGGGCTGCACTATTGTTCCGTATTGTCAATAATCACTGAATGTGGGAGGAGTGAACAACCACTACAAGCGGCGTCCATGACTAAAGTGAGGAGATACTTCAATGAAGGTGTGTATCTGTGATTGGTTCAGTGCAATGACATAATCAAGGTCAATAAACTCACCTGATAGGTTGCTGGTTGTATGAGTGACGTAATCTATGACTTTAATGACGTAGTCAGAAAAAGAAAAAAAAATAAGAATCCAGAAGTTTCTTACAGTTGCTTACAGTAGATCCTCTAGAAAAAGGCAAACTATGCCTGTGTATCCAGCTCAGTACCAGTACTTGCACTGCTGCGGTCGTTGACGGTGTTGGCGGTGGTGGTAGCAGACGCAACATTTTTACTATTCTGTATTTTATAGAGAGTGGTTGGGTAGTAGAGGGAATGAAGATTCCGAGAGACAGAAACGAGCGAGGTACGTGGAGAGTAAGAGGGTGGTGAAGAGAGTAGTGAAGGAAAGTAAGAGAAGAGTAGATGAGGAATTTGGAAGGAATCTGAGTGTAAAATGGAGGGAGAGTAAGAAACTGTTCTGGAAAGAAGTCAAGAAAGTTAGGGAAGGTAGCAAGGGAAACAGTAAGGGTGTGAAAGATAAGAATGGGATAATGCTAGCCGAGAAGCAAGAGAGAGTCGAAAGATGGAGGGAGTACTTCAGTGAGTTGCTAAATGAAAGGAATGAAGAGCCAGCAAACATAGCTGGATATGGTATGGGAGGGAGAAGAAGAGAAGTAGTGGAGGAGGAGGTGGGGATCAGGAGGTCAGAAGTGTGGGAAGCCATGAAAAGAGTGAAGTTGGGGAAAGCACCAGGAACAGATGGAGTGTGTGGGGAAATGTTGAGGTATGGTGGTGAGATAGTGATAGAATGGGTATGGAAAATGTGCAAACTAGCATGGGAGAAGGGGAGTGCACCCGATGACTGGAAGACTGGCATAATAGTCCCCCTATATAAGGGCAAAGGGGAAAGAGGAGTGTGTGGTAACCACCGAGGAATATGTCTTCTAAGCGTAGTAGGGAAGGTATACAGTAGGGTAGTGATTGAGAGAGTGAGAGTGAGAACGGAGAAATGGATAGGCGACGAGCAGGGAGGTTTTAGGAAGGGAAGAGGATGTGTAGATCAGATTTTTACCCTGAATTGTGTTGTGGAGAAGTATCTGGAGAAGAAACAAAAGGTGTATGTTGCCTTTATGGACTTGGAGAAGGCCTATGACAGAGTGGATAGAGAAGGTTTGTGGAAAGTACTTAGAATATACGGAGTAGAGGGCAAGTTGCTGAAAGCAGTGAAGAGCATGTATGAGGGTGCAAAGGCGGCAGTACGTGTGGAGAGTGAGCAGAGCGAGTTCTTTGACCTGAATGTTGGTTTGAAACAGGGGTGTGTGATGTCCCCGTGGTTGTTTACTGTATATATGGATGGAGTTATGAAAGAAATACTATCAAGAGCAGTGGATGTTGGTGTATCGCTGAAAAGGGAGGGAATTGAGTGGAAGCTACCTATACTGCTGTTTGCGGATGATACAGTTCTGATGAGTGATAATGAATGGGAGTTGCAGGGTCTGGTAAATGAGTTTGGAACAGTGTGCGAAAAACGGAATTTGAAGGTAAATACGGGGAAGAGCAAGGTTATGGTCTTCGAAAGGGGTGAAGTCACAGAGTGTGAGGTGAAGCTGAACGGTCAGGCTATGGAGATCGTCAACTCTTTTAAGTATCTGGGCAGTGTGTTGAGTAAAGATGGGACTATGGATGAAGAGGTGCGGGAGAGGGTACAACAGGGGAAGAGGGTTGTAGGAACGCTAAAAGCAGTAACAAGAAATAGGGTGGTCAGTATGGAAGTGAAGAAGTCCTTGCATGACAGTGTGGTAATCCCGACACTGACTTACGGAAGCGAAGCATGGACGTTGGTTGAGAGACTCAGACCAAGAGTGAGAGCAGTGGAAATGAATTACTTAAGGAGTGCGTGCGGAGTTACATGGAGGGATAGACAGACTAATGAGGAAGTAAGAAGGAGGTGTGGTGTGGAGGTAGATGTGCTGGAAAGTGTGAAAAGGAACAACTTGAGATGGTTCGGCCATATGGAACGTATGGAAAGCGAGAGAATGACTAAGAGGGTGTACGAGAGCGAGGTGGAGGGACAGAGGGGGAGAGGTAGACCGAATATGAGGTGGAAGGATGGAGTGAGGAACTACATGAACGAAGGCGGTGCTGGTTGGGGGGAGGGGCGTCGACTGACTGGGGACAGAGGTGCATGGGGGCGGTTCGTTCGTGGCCACCCCTTCGGGGATCACGGCGTCAGGCAATAGATAGATAGATAGATTTTTGTTTTATAATCAAACTTCAAATCTTGTCTCCCCATGCTTTATCAAGATTACTTTCAAACTCCCTTATTGATTCGGAATCGACTACATACTGGGGCAGTGCGTTCCACTCATTTACCACTCTATCACAAAATGAGTTCTTTGCCTTCTCAAGCCTATTTCTTTCTTTGTAAATTTTCTTAGAGTGTCCTCTCATTCTTGTTCCCTCCCGCATCAAGAAGATACAGTACCTTCACACACATCCTCATCGTACTTTCCTGACACTATCTTAAAAGTCTCTATCATATCTCCTCTCTTTCTCCTATATGCCAGTGTCGGAAGCCCCAGTGTCCTCAACCTCTGCTCATAGCCCGCGTTCTTCAACGTTGGTACCAGCTTGCTAGCTCTCCTCTGCACTTTCTCCACTGCTTCTATATCCTTTACCATATATGGAGCCCACACCTGGTTCGCATATTCCAGGTGCGGCCTAACCAGCGCTGTATAGAGATTCCTGAAGATTTCTTTGTCAAGTGACACAAATGTCATCAGCCCTACAATTCTATTAGCTTTGTTTATCTTTTCCGCTAAATGTTCTGAGAAATTTAACTTATTGTCTATCACTACTCCTATATCCTTTTCTGCATTCACTTCCTCCATCGCTTCATACATACTGTATCCTACCTTGTCTATCTTGCTTGTCCCAATCCGCATGTATTTGCATTTTTTTGGATGAAAAGGCATTAACCAATGCTCAGACCATCCCTTCATGCCCTCCACATCTCCTTGAAGCAAACCCATATCTTCCTTACTCCTCACTCTTCTATACAGCTTAGTGTTATCTGCATACAGGTATACCTCACTTCCATTAGTTATAACTTCAGGTAAGTCGTTGATAAATATAACGAACAGCAGTGGTCCCAACACAGATCCCTGAGGTACCCCACTTGTAATTTCCCTCCACCCCGAGCCTATTCCATTCACCAGTACCCTCTGTCTCCGATCTTTCAGGAAGGCTTCTATCCATTTCACACATTTCTCCCCTATATTATAGCTTCTAACTTTCTCTATTAACCTTTTATGTGGGACCTTATCGAAGGCCTTCATAAAATCGCAATATACCACGTCTATTACATCACCATCTTCTAGAATTTGCATCCAATCATCTACCACCTTAATTAGCTGTAGTACCGTCGACCTCCCCGGCAAGAATCCGAACTGTCTCCCACTGAAAAGTTGGTTTGACTTCATATGATCCATTATTCCTTCTCTAATTACCGTTTCCATTAGTTTACACACAACACTTGTCAAACTGACTGGTCTATAATTCCCTGGGTCATTTCTCTTTCCCTTCTTAAATATAGCTGTTATGGTCGCCTCTCTCCAGTCCATCGGGATTTGTCCTGTATTAAACGATACCTCAAATAAAATTTTCAATGGCTCTACAAACATCTCACCTCCTTCCTTTATGATTCTTGGGTGTATCCCATCCGGTCCCGGTGACTTACTTCTGTTCATTTTTTCTATAGCCCTTCTTATTCTAGCATGGGAAAACTCTATTAGTTCTAGTGCCGGTGCCTGTTTGATGGGAATAGTAGGCACTGCATCATCCGACTCCACTGTTAGTATCCCCCCAAAGTATTTCTCCAGCACCTCTGCTTTCTCCTTATCAGTCTCCGCTCTACTCCCATCATTCAACCCCCTTACCCGCTCTGGGATCCCTACTCTTCTTGTTAACTTTTCCTGAATGTACTTCCAGAATATTTTTGGATTATCCTTCACATTTCTAGCTATCTCTCTCTCCCTCTCCTTCACCCCCCTCCTTGTTTCCCACCTTATTTTATTGTTTATTTGTCTGCGTTCCAGATCCACTTCTTTAGCTTCTATACTAGACCCCCTGTTCTTTTTTAACAATTTTAATCTTTCCCACAATCGTTTCTTTCTTCTAATCAATATCCAAAGCTTTCTTTTCATTGGCAATTCTGGGTTCGATCTTTTCCTCAATTTTGTTTTATCCTTATATTCCCTAACTGGTACACTTTTGGATACAGCATTCTCCAGTTTGACTCTAATTTTCCTCCACATTCCTTCAGCGTCTTCACCGTTCAAGTATTCACCCCAGTCAATATCCAAACACCGTCTCAGCAGCTCATAATCTGCTCTATCATACATGTATATTTTTCTATTGCTTCTATTATCCCTCTCTGATTTAATGTTACAACTAAAGCTTATACAGGCATGGTCACTACGACCTATAGGACTATCCACATTAACATGTTCCACTATATCCTCTTCATTGCTAAAAATCAAATCAAGTACACTCCCCTGCATCCCATCTCTATATCTTGTTATCTCTATAATATGTTGCGTTAAAAAACAATCTCTCACTTTCTCTATAAACTTATTTTCCGGGCTACCCTGTCCCGCTGGAGTAGTACAATTTGCCCAGTTGATCCTTGGCAAATTGAAATCTCCAATCAAAATTTTATATTTGTTCTCTCTATTATCTATTTCCTCCATTGCTTTCAGTAGGTTATCATCCTCTCCCCTGCTATTATTTGGGCTTCTATATATAGAGGCAATTAGAATTGATCCTCTTGCACATTTTACTTCAATACACAAATACTCACAATACTGCTGTCTCATATCCACCTCATTAACCTTGAGCTCTTTTCTTACATAAATAAACAGTCCTCTTCCGACCTCTGCTCCAATAGCATTTCTCTCATATAACTCAAAACCCTCCAAACTATATTCCACCAGTTCCCTTTCAATTCTAGCATTTTTTTGGTCTTACTTCCTGTAGGGCTATGACATCAGGTTTTTCCTCTTCATCCTGCAACCTACATATCAGTTCTCTTTTCTTGTCCTGAGTAAACACATCCACATTACTAAACATAATCCTTAATCCATCTACCATTCCTTCAGCAATTACACCATCCCGCTCCTCCAGTCCGTACCCTACTCCCCCGTTAGCACTACTGGGTCTGCCTCTTTGTCTCGTCTCTCCCTGTGACACCTCCACCCCGTTCTCCTCCTCCGTCACAACTCCCATCACATTCTCTTCCCTCCCTTCTACTCTTATAAACCACTTCCTCACTTTTCCGTCCCTCACTCTCCAGTAAAAATTTCTCTTATCCTCCTCACCCAACTTTCCATTATTTTCATCAGCCTTTTCTTGTAATTCCTTCATTTTGTTCCTTTGTCTCGTGACGTATTGCGCAGGAGTTGGGAAATGAAACTCAGTACTGTATTTCCAATGGGGATTGGCAGATGGCGTGATAGTATTAAAAAAGTTGAGGGATAGAGCTCTCCAGTTCACGAAAAAATGGCGTCGCTGAAAGCCGCGCCGTCTATAAGAGAGTATTGACAACCGTTTTACGGTAGGTAGACATGTTACCGTTTTTTTTAATAGGTTTTGCCAAGGGTTGAAACTGATTTTAATATGATGCTTAGAGCATATAGATTCCATATCTGTCTTCAAATATGTCAAAATAATAATAATAATATTTATTCAGTTCGCAATTTACAGAGTTGGTACCACAATGTATGTTACAAATATGACATGTACCAGCTTTGCATAATTCCAACTAAGGATAGCCCAATAAGGCCGTTAGGCGTATTTCCATTGGGGTTCTTGTGGGATTAGGTTAGCTGGGGAAAAGAGGAGGATAAAAGAAATAGATACTTTAGAGAAAGTATTTCTAGGGGGTTATTTTAAGATACCTTACATCCTATAGTAAATATCAGTAATCATTTCAGTTTGGTTTGCCTATCTCTTATGTCGTATTTAGTAGTAGACATAAGCTTGGTGCTCCCTTCTCGCAGCTGTCCGGTTCAGGTGTTCCTTCAGGCTATGTCTGAAGGAATACAGTGTTCTCTTTTCACGGACTGACTGGGGTAGGTCGTTCCAGTCTTTGATGGCAGTGAAGAAGAATGTTTGCTTACCCTGTCCTTGGATTCTCGGGACCTTAAAATTAAACATCCTGTTTCTTGTATTATGTCCACTCCTCTCATTTGCTTTAACAAAATCACTCTTTAGATACTCTGGAGCTCTGTCATAGAAAATTTTGAAGGCATTAGTGAGCCTAATTTGTTTGGCCCTGTCAGAGACATTGAGCATACCTAGTGACTGAAGTTGTTCCTGGCCAACATGTGATCTGGGTCCTAGGTTCAGCATGAACCTAACCATTTTATTTTGAGTGACCTGAAGTTTGTGCTGTGCTGATTTAGATGATGCAGAGTACCAGGATGACACAGAATAATCAAAATTACATTGAACAAGCGCTTGGCAAAGGGTCTTTTTGGTCGCCGCTGGCAAGCATCCCACCTGTCTATACAGGTATTTTATACGTGCTCTACACTTACTCAGGATAGATTCCAAAATTGTTTCACCTGACAAACTCGAGTCCAGTTTTAGTCCGAGATATTTAACTTGTGACACTGTTGTTATAGGAATATCATTACAGTTGACCGAGAAGCCCACAATGTCTTTCAGTTTGTGTTTTGTTCCACATAAGATGGCTTCCGTCTTGCCCAGGTGAAGAGATAGTCTATTGTCCACTAGCCATTCACTACATGATTCTAGTTCTTTGGAAAGTGTAGCGGCAATACTTATTGGGTCTTTTCCTGAAACCAGAAGCACGCTGTCGTCAGCATACAGTAATAGTTTACACGAGACGCTCAGTTCCATGTCGTTCACATAACAGAAAAAGAGTAAGGGACCAAGGATGCTTCCCTGCGGGACCCCACAGTTAATTGGCATAGGATCAGATATATTATCATCAATTTTGACTCTTTGTGTTCTACCACTAAGATAAGATTTAAACCAGTTTACTGACCCAATGCCCATTGCTTGTAGTTTATTACATAGGATATCATGGTCTACTGCAGGAGTGTCAAACTCATTTGCTCTGGCGGGCCAAATTTGACACAGTACAATATTGTAGGGCCGCATTAACTCCTGTACCGGCGACGTCTTTTATATTTTATTGTAAATATAAAATAAATTGTAGGCCTACAATTATAACCCAGGAACTACTACAAGGCTGATTATGACCGAATCATCTCAAAGTGTTCCTTAATATCACAGTCACACTCTCCAGCACATCAACACCACAATGCTCTCCTACTTCTTGATTTGTCTGTCTATCTCCCCAGGTAACTCCACACGGTACTGCCTTAAAATACTTAAATGAGCCAACAGTCTCCATAATCCGACCATTCAACCTAACCTCACATTCTGTGACCGCACTACAAGTTGTTTGCTGACGACCTCAAACTCTACATCCAGCATCCAAGTAAGTCACCACAATCAAGCTCTCAAGATCTCCAATAAAATATCAAAATTTTAGCATCTACATCAGACCCTTGCTTGACTTTGCTTCTCCTGTTTGGAATACTGGTTTTCAAGCCTTCAAGGCGATCTTAATCTTCTAGAGTCTGTTCAACGTCGGTGGACGAAACAAGTAACCAACCACTCAAGTCTCACTTATCATGACCGTCTCTCTACCTTAAACCTGTTTTCAATTAAAGGCAGATTGTTGAGGACCGACCTTATTCAGTGTTACAAAATATTCCATAATCTCTCGCCCATTAAACACCATGACCTGTTCACTATGTCACCCCACCAAGGAGTAAGAGGTCATAAATACAAGATCTTTGTTCCCCACACAGAAACCGAAGCAAGAAAAAGGTTTTTCTCCTGTCGTTGTTGTTGTTCCCAAGCTGCCTGGCCGAACAGCCCCAAGGCCCCGAGCAAGGCCAAGGCCATAACCGAGCGCCCCCACAGATCCCTCCCTGCCGACCACAATAAAGCCTGGGTGACCGAAGCCACTCCATGGCGGGGAGCTGAGGAGGGTGCGGAAACGCCCGGGAAATCAAAGCCCCACCCAGGGCCCTGTGCCCCTCAGCAATTATGAAGAGAAAGTCGAGGGGCAAAGGAAAAATGTGACGCTTTGGCTTCCAATCTTGGTAGATTGGGAGGTCAATCCACGGAAGAGACGCTGTCACTTGAGATCTAGAAAATATAAGTAAAAGGAACAGTCGGAGTAAGCTATGGGTATGGCAGAGATCGCTCAATTCTCACTCTGATAGACCAGCCCATCACCACTCCTGTTGTATAATCCATCAGTGGAACTCCCTACCAGCTGAAATAGTTGATTCCCCCTCCCTTGCTCAATTCAAATCTAAATTGACCCAACACCTCCACAACTCACTCTTCAACCCATAAAATCCCCTTTCCCATTTTTAAGCAACATCTCAACCCCTGATACCCCATCATATTATTGGTCCGACACACACTACCAGTCACCCCATTGTCAAGCATCTCCAGTACATCAAATGTTGCATCTGGAAACTAACACACCTGCCCTACGAGGAGAGATGTCAGCGACCGGGACTGCAGACACTCAGTGACCGGAGAAAAAGAGGTGATATGATCGAAACCTACAAGCTAATGCATGGCTTCGACGACATCCCTTACGCCAGATTCTTTTGCCTCAACACAAACAATCTGAGAGGACATTCACTGAAACTAGCGAAACCGGACCACTGGAGAACAAAACTAAAAGGGAACTGGTTTGCGATCCGGGTGATCGATGACTGGAACTCACTCCCAGACGGGATAGTAACTGCGCCCACGATAGCCACATTCAAATCACGGTACGACAGACACACGGGTATAGAGAACATTTAGGCTGACACGTCTTAAGAGGTGGGGACCACACAAGAAACCAATTCTTATTTCCCCACTACCAATTCATAGGTAAGCACTGGCGTGTTATGCTATCTCCTGGGCTGCCTAATCCTTGGCCTGTCATGCGCTACCGATTGGCGGCCCTACCAGGTGAGCAACCCTGTTTTAAAGGCCAAAACATTACTGTTTAGGATTCAAACCTACTCACTCAGGTATGTTTGTGAAAGTTGGGCACCATATTTACTCAACCATGAGTGGATACAAGGGAACCAACCTTAGTTCATATTTGGAGAACCAGGTTATAGTGTTGCGGAGGTTTATGCCTTCATACACATGGCGAGTTTACTTGACTTCAACAATGACTATTTTACACATTCCCCCCTGCCCCTGGCCCTGCCAACTTGGCTAAGTGATACAATTTTAATCGTCCTGGTACTAATATGGAACCTCTCTGATGACAAATCTAATGCTACTGTTGCTCATGGTCGAGTGAATACGGTGCCCAACTCTCACAAACATACCTGAGTGAGTAGGTTCGAATCCTGGTCAGGATACCTCTCTCCCAAGTTACCAACCTCAGCCTGTCAAACATTACATAACCTTACTCTTCCGCACATTAATTGAAATATATGTTATGGTAAGTATTATACCTTCGAAGACCGAGTATATAAGTCCAAAAATTGTGTGACACATAGAATGAAATGGCATCGCCCTCACAGATACTCATAGATGATGTTTATACTTCGATGCCAATAAAAATAACAATAATAATAATAATAATAATATTAATAATAATAATAATGTAGATTTAATGTTTGGTCTTGTCACTTCTTGAATAGGTAGTAGTCATTCATGACTGTCTAACTTATGGAATACAGTTATACAGTACACTAATTCCGAAGGGAAATTGATTGAAATCTAGAAGAGAGAATTCATGCTGTTTGTGATTATGAAATGGCCAAGATTATTCCAGGAAGAACGCTGGAGAGGAAGGTTTTTCATCGCAACGAATATCCAGGCTCCAGCATCAGTAAGGTGGAGAATCGGTAAGAAATAAGCCTACAGTTAAAGTATCCTTCTCCTACCTGCATATATTATCCACCCATCCACAATGAAAATTAAAAGAACATTAGGCTTCTTTAACTATTGGAACTTGTTCGACTATTTTGATTTAGGGAATGTTTGACCTTATAGTTTCTGCATGAGAGGCTGCAATTTTGAAATATATAAACTCCCTAGTAGGCTACTTACCAAATTTAATTGACTATTATAAATGCATAATTAAAATTGCTGTACTAATTCGTATCTCCAAATCATTTTCATTTGGGCAACTTTCCAGTCAAACAGTAGGCTGGATAGGCTTTCCCTAATGATAGGGCTTGTATTAAATTAGGCCTACTATCTTAATACACTTTTATATTATGGTTATTTAAAATTGGCGCCTTGTATAAGCAGCCAATGGCAGATTAAAAAGAAGGCCAATATTCTTTCCCGAAATATCAACACTTGTAAAAATAATGTATGTGTCATATAATAATGTAAGAATGCATTACAAGTTTCTCTAAATAGCTTTATTAATATATAATTATTTTAAAATGGTAAACATTGACATATTAAATGAATTTCGCCTCAAATAAATGGCATCTATATAATGTTGACTGATGTAAACAAACAACATGTCCTAGAATATGGAGAAGCACGTACAGAAATATCGCATCACCCATACCGTCATATAAATTTTAATAAGGGTTTTGTATCAATAATAATATCAAACACGGAAGCTGTAAGGTCTATAGACATCATTCATGCATACAATATAGGTTTGACTCCTGTAAGGAGATAAAGAAAACCTAATATTTAGTAGTGGCCCCGTAATCATTGACGAACATGCCTATTACATAAGGCATCCTCTTCAAACACTAATCCGCCGTAGTTTTGAATCTACCGCGCAGAGCATTTAAAAACTGAGGAGCCTTCATCATGAGCGCACACGACCTCACTCATGGCTTCAGTCATTATGAATTGGGTTCTCACTACGAAAAAACTTCGTAAAAAATAAAAACAAAAAGAAAATAAGAATAACTATCCAATAAGCTTTCCATCATATCGTGGATGTACTTGTGTGGATTTCTGACCAGACGCTGATTCAGGCGTCATTCTTCCTTCACTGACATATCAAGTAAACCAAAATCCTTAATACATCAACGAATGGGAAGGGGACGGTCGGGAGGGCCCCAGTCGTCAATGATTACGGGGCCACTACTAAATATTAGGTTTTCTTTATCTCCTTACAGGAGTCAAACCTATAATTTATTAGTGGCCCCTCCATCATTGACGAACATGCCTGATTTCTAAGACTGGAGGGGGACATTCGTAATCATATCATAACTCTAGAAAAGCAGATAATAAAAACAACCACATAGTATTCTTACTTTGAAAATATATTTAAATAACGGCGTAGCCGAACAAATACAAGAAAAAGGGGGTTCAGGCAGGTGCGTGCTTCAAAGAAGCCTGCCTGACAAAAAATTGGTAACCCTGAAGATTCTGAACACAGATCTGTAGTTACAAAGGCACCCCACTCAACGAGTGGTGACAAAAAATAACAAGTTATAAGTTTACATGTGCACATAATAAACCCCAACATAAACTTGGAGATAAATTGCAAAGGAACTCCAATAATCTAAAACTAAATTGCTTTCGCAGCTAAACTACTCTAACAACACCGTTGTTTTGTACTTAACATTGTACTAGCACAATTTCTCACTGAGAAATTTTCATAACACATTTTAACCTTAAATTGTATCACAGTTCTCATACTCCGGCGGGGTCTAGGGTGTCCTGTGTCAACTGACTGCACCCCCCCCCCCCCCCCCCTTTCCCATGAAAGTAAACAAAAGTGACTGCAGGGCCACCTAGACCCTCTGCCTTAAAGCTATACATGGTAAGGAAGGTTTGTCTAGAGCAACTGACAAGTATCTAGACAGAAACGTATGATTAGACGCCCACAACTGCGTGGACGCTATGTCTTCAACTGAAATTGTTTTCAGGAAACGTAAAGAGGCTGCCCATTTGCGTAAATCGTGGGCCCGACCCACAACGCCGGGATTACTTTCTTTAATGACTTCTACCAGAAGAGAGGCTAATCGCCGTTTAAGTAAGCGTTTACCCGTACTTGCTACCCATAAAGCACCTTGGGGGTTGTGAGGAGCTACTCTCAAATATTTGGTTAGAGCTTGTACTAGACATAAATTATGATGCACCTTTCCCCTTTTTAACGCCGGCACCGTGAACTCAGAAAACACGTGTGCACTATGCTCATTCTTGGCTACAAAACCTGGGGAGGGTGCAATGGAAATACATTCATTAAGTCTACCAAACCTAAGACAATTAGGTGTGTTGCTCATCGCCGCCAGCTCAGACACTCTGTTTCCGGTGGCTAAAGCCAAAAGGAAAACTGCCTTTTTTAAGAGTAATGCAAAGTCTGCAGTATTTTGGTACAGACGAGAGTGAAGCAAAGACAAAGCTTTGTCCAGAGACCAAGTAGGCATGAGCTGACGGGGAGGTGGGCGGAGTTTAAAACATGCTCTCATAAAACCTGTTTCCTCCGCTACCGGTATGGAGAGACCTGTAAGGTCTAAAAAGGGCACTCTAATCGCAGTTAAGTGATTTTTTAATGTTACCACAGATAAACGTTTCTGCTCAAACAGATAATTTAAATAATTAAAAACTAATGCCACTGAGGGTACAGTTTGTTCTGTCCTAACGATCCAAGAAGTAAAGGCTTGCCAATGTGATTGATACTGTCGTTTTGTAGACTGAGTATATTGATTAAGTAATTTATTTGTCACATCTCTACCGTATGGTGCTAGCCACTTGGCCTCCTGAATGTCCATAATGCAAAAGTCAGTGAGGTCGCGAGGTTGCCAATCGCGTCTAAGTGGAAATACCCGACCGGGAGCGATACCGGGTCCGGGCACCACATTTTCAATTGCTGGTACCACAACTGCGCCGGCCACAGTGGCGCGATTAGCGAGACTAAGCCTCGATAATCTCGTAGTTTGTTCACTACGTGGCACATTAGTGACGCATCTGGCGGCGGAAAAAACAGATAGATGGAGCTCCATCTGTTCCAGTCTGTCACTAGGGCGTCTGGCCCCCCTGCCGGCGTTTTCGCCCGGCGGGTGAGGTATAGATGGAGTTTGTGAGTCTCCTCGGACGCAAAAAGATCCACTTGTGGATGGGAGAGCTCTGCAATCATTAGGTTGAAAATGGGTTGCTTGAGCTCCCATTCTACTGTCGTGCTTTGTCGCCGGGATAGAGCGTCTGCCCAGACGTTCGCTACGCCTGGGAGATAAGAAGCGTGCAGATAAATATCTAGACTGTTGGCTAGAGCAAAAATCTCTTTGACACGTTTAGCAACTTCCTTGACCTCGTTGACCCTTGTTTCTGAATACAGTGGACTGCATTCAGATTGTCCATTCTGAAGGCCACCGACTTGTCCCGTAACGCCGGGCCGTGAGCCTGAAGGAAATATAAGGAGACTAGTAATTCTTTGACATTGATGTGCGAGATTTCTAAGTGGGACCAAAGCCCCTGACCCTGGTGCCCCTGATTTGACTGAAATCCCCAACCTATTGTGCCTGACGCATCCGTGTCTACCCATACCGTTGGTGGAGGAGAGGTCCATGACATTATTGAGTGCAATGTTTCCCTCTTCGCCCAGACCGCTAGCAAGGTGTGGATTAATTTCGGGATGGGCCATAATTTTCCCGCCGGTAAGAGCGGGAAATATTTGTTGCTTTCCAATATTAATCGTTTTACTTTCAACCGGCCCAACTTGACAGTTAGTTGAATCCAGTTGAGAGAGCCGACCAGAGACTCCCAGACCCTTCGTGTCGTAGTCAGACTGTGAAGAAACCTGAACAGTTTCCTGCGAAACCTGTTGCGATTGTCCACACTCTGACTCAGAGTGAGAGCGGCGGTGTCCCAGACCAGCCCTATCCACTGAATTACTCGTGAGGGAACAAGGTTTGACTTTACCAGATTTACCTTGAAGCCTAGAGTTTTGACATGATTTAAAATGATATTGACATGTTTTATGCATAATTGTTGTGTCTCTGCCACCACCAGCCAGTCGTCCAGATACCACAACACTCTGATCCCTTGTTTTAACAATGGCATCAGGGCTTGCCGGACTAGTTTTGTGAATAATCGAGGTGCTAGGTTCAAACCGAACGGCATCCTCTGAAAAACAAAATTTTGGTGCCTGATCCGTAAGGCCAAAAACCTTTGAAATCTTTTGTTGACCGATACGTGCCAATAGGCGTCTGTCAGGTCTAGTGAACACATCCAACCTCCCGGCGGAAGTGTTAGCCTGATTTGGTGTACTGTTAACATTCTGAAAGATTCGTTGTGAATGTGAAGATTCAGATAAGACAGGTCTACGACCGGCCTCATCTGAACACTGTCCCTTTTGGGAACCAAAAATAGTTTGGACGTGAATACAGGGTAATTTGGGGGGACCGGGATGATGACATTCTTGGCAATCATTTCCTGGGCTAGTGACTCCACCTCTAAAGAAACAAAATTCGCCGTTGTCGGCTGACGTAATCGAGGTCGCCGGAGCCACTGCCAAGTGATGCCTTTGCGTGCCACCATCCGTGCCCAAGTGTTTAACGGCCATGCTTGGTGACACGTTCGGAACGACCCAGTTAGCAGACAAGGGTTCGCCGGCTGTACTACCCTCAGTTCCTCCGGCCTTGAGGTAGGCGCCGGGAGTGAGAGAGACTTTATTTTTTTGATGGTGGGGTTGGTGCTGGCCGCTTCGCCGGCTGGCTGGTGTTGGTCGAAGACTGGCCCTGACCTGGTTTATTTTGGCCGCGTCCTCTCTGACCTGAAAACCTATTCTGTCTATGCCTGTACTGACCCTGGGGGGAGTGGGAGGACTTAGGCGGAAGAAAAGGTTTAGATCCCCCTGGCTGGGCTTTAGTAGTAGGCCTGGGTTTGGGGAAGTTAAATGCAGGTTTCTTAGAAGGGGTGGGACTGTGCTTAACGGCCTGTGCCATATTGAACACCGTTCGCCATACTTCAGGGGACATTAAAGATGGGGTAAGTACTGGTGACATCACCACCTGGTTAGCAATGCGCTCAGGTAGCTTGCGAACTAACGACATCCTAAGATCTTGTCGTGCTCGCACCGCCTCAAGCAAGGCGGTGCGTATGTCACCTAAGGATTGGATTGACGACTGAAGAATCAGTCGCCGGGATAACTCAACCGATCTTCGAGCATCCGCGTCTGCGATTGCCTGAGTAGACCGTAGTAAAGACTTAGCCACCTGCTGAGATACTATGTACTGTGAAAACAGGCGAAAAGCTTTTCCTCGTAGCCTAAATTCTCTGTCTAGGTGAGTAGGGGTAGGGGTAGTGAACGGGTCCTTCAGTTCACAAAGATTAATCTTAGGGGCAGCTAGGAATGCAAACAAAGCTGCCGGGACACCGCCGGCAGAACCCACCGGCATGGAAAACCATGAATGTGTGTCCTGAGGGATCTGGTGGGAAGATTTAGAAGTGAAAGTGGTTGCAAAGTTTTGAGCCTCTACCTCCCAATCCACCCAAGGTCCTGGACCCAACTGTCCCACCTTCAAAACTGGATTAGCTGCGTCGTCTGTGACGGTCCGTAAATCTAGTTCAGGAGTAAGAGCTGACAGAGTCTTAATATCATTAAACCCATCCAGCTTAGACCAGTCTGAAAATAGTTTTAAAGCTGAGGCAGGGGGTAAAGCAGGCTTAGAAGCATACACAAAATAATCCTGGTGATAATAACTAGGTATAGCCTTAATGTTTACGTCCAGAACATTACCTAAGGCATCCATGGCCCTTAATTTCTTTGACTTGTTGCCCTGGATAAACCACTCACGTGGTACCGGGAGTTCCCCTGACAAGGTAGGTTGGGCAAGCTCTGGTTTAGAGAGGTTCAAAAGAACCCATGACTCGTCTGGCCCATAAAGCAGGGGCATAGCTACCTTTCTAAGAGGTGCTTTGTCTAGAGGGGGTGGATTAACATCCGTTATGACCCTGACATTTGAAGTTGTCAATGCCGCCGTGGCAGGCTTAGTGCTCCTTGCAGGTGACAGAGTAGGAGGGTTAGGAATCTTAGATAAATCAATTGACGTCATCAGAGGCCGTACCGTAGAGCTTGTCGAGGGAGCCCCCAAGTCCATTGTGGGGTTTTCTTGTTGTTGACCAAAAAATTTAGATAAAGCATGAGTAAGCAACCTATCAATTTCTTGTGCTGTAACAAACTGGTTAGATGAAGAACTTATAGGAGAATCATTATTATCTCTTGCGGCGTCCAAGCCTGAGCCTGACCCTTGTCCTTCCATATCCGAAATTATTGAAACTTCGTCTTTTTCCTCCCGATCCTCCTGAGAAGACCCCGCCGAGGCAGGGGTACCTTGTTTCCAAGATAAGTCTGGGATAGAGGATGGGGTCGCCGCGTCCCTGTGGACGTCGGCTACTGTGTGACTCGTATGAGTCGGACGTGGGTGGTCAGACCGTGGTTGGGCAAACCGCCAAACACCAAGGCCCTGGCCTACGCTCTCTTGAGAGTCTGAAACATTCTCAATTATTGACCCTCCTGAACTTTCCATTTCCAGGGTTAAAATATTAATTGGCAACTCCTCTTTAGGGACAGGCGCTGCACTGGACTCAGAGGCCCTAACACAAACTCTGTCAGGTGTAGAGGTACGATGAGATGCACTAGACTTAGGGGAATGTCGAGAGGACTTCCGATGTGAATCCTTTTTTGAGGATTTATGGCTGCGGTGTGACCGCGAACTAGTCTTAGATCTGGAAGAATCTCCGCCGTGACCACTGGTGGAATCTTCCGTCTTACTCTTCTTACTCTCCGGCGAAGACTAGAAGACTGTTGTCTGAGAGGTGACCTTGACCTAGATCTCGCCCGCGACGAGGAGGCGGATGCCGGGGGTGTAGGCTCTCTCGGGCGTTTAGTTGTAGTCGCAGACGATACAGGACCCTGACTAGTCTCCGTCGGCTTAACACTCGTGACTCTAGAGGAACGTTTAGGGGGAGGGTGTTCTGACAGCAATCTATCCCAAAGTGGGACGTTGTCACATTGAAGTGACTTATGCGCGACAATGGTAGTGTAGGCCGACATCTGTTGTCGAACCTCTCTCAACGCTACCGCCGCGGTCTTATCATTATCACAAAGGACTTTAACAGCTAATTGAGAGCAAAAGGAACAATTATGCATCACCCAGAGACCCCTTGAACGGTCTAGACATTTAACACACCTTATGCAAAGGGTGTGTGCAAAAATAGGGATACCAGTACAAGTAGGGGTAATGCACAGGGCAAAAACTGGGGCCACGGTAGCCATGACAGAGACTGGTGGGTGAAAACTACCGCCGGGTCTGTATTGGTCCGCCGGAGCTCAGCTCTGGAAAAAACAAGAAAATTTCCAGGAATTAATGCTCATAAGGGTAATCCAACATGATCGCACACCAGTGTTAATAACCCGCCGGGTAACGAGATGCAAAGACACAACTAACACATCTCGCTACGCGGCGGGGTGTAAAGTCTAAACAAATCTTTTGCTAAAGAAAGTGAAGAATACCCTCTGATATAATGGTCCAGCATGGCACTTATAGTCTCTCGGAGGAGGTGACTGTCTCAAGATTCAATTTTGTAACAAAGCAACCCCCCAAAAAGACGCCGGCCCTTGAATTATTATAGTAGAATAGCCCAGGGCAGGATGATACGAGATCTAATGTTTAACGAATTGTCCCAAAAGATCGCCGTAAGATCGAAGGCGGCGATACCTGATAGTATCACTAAATTAAATAGGTTAAAATGAATTTTGTAAATTCCTTAGTTCCTCCACCTAGGAGCACCCGCCGGGTGTGAGAATCGATATTTAACCTAATTGAACCTTCAATCGCCGTAAATAGTAAAGGCAGCGATACACAGAGTATCACTATAATGGATCGGTTAACTAACTGGAAGACCTAAGTCGTTCATCTCACCCTACCCAGGTGCACCCGCCGGGTGAGAAGTTTTAAAAGTTAACCCCATAAGTTCCTGTCCCCGCTTCTTTGTAAAAGATCGCCGGGGAGGAAAGCCTAAACAACAGCTAGGTTTTTCATGTGGTTGTCGTAAAACCAGGTAGAAAAAACTCCTAAAACGTATGTCCACAAGGACGCCGTTTTATATGGATGGGTACAGCCATCCCGCCGGGAATCAAAGGAGGCCTGAAACCAGGCACCCACAGAGACGCAGTCCTGGAGAGCCACAGACACCCCCCCCGCCGGGGATACAAGCCAGTGTTAACAACCACGTGTGGCCCAACACTGCTCTCGGCCAGGATTTTTTCACGGTGAAACCGAGAAAAAACCCGCCGGAAGGAAACCCACCCTGAACAGACACCATCTGAACAACACACGACACGAGGATAGCCACGCACGGCTAACCCAAGGTCACACCATAATCCGTGGAATTAGCCAATACACAACTAAACCAGGAAACAATTATAGTCCGAGGAATTAGCCAATACACAACTAAAACCCGGATACACATGACACAGTAGGGCATATTTATAAATAATAAATAATAACACTAGTACATGTGGCAAAGCTACGAGCGGCTGGCTAGGCCTAGGCAGACGGCATAATAACAGTTGAAATATACACACACACTGGAAATATCACAACAGGAACCACCGCCAACACACCACCGTAGCAACAACTTCCAACCCAGGGAAGACTGACTCGGGACCCAGAAAAAACTTCACTAAGTGAAGAAAAATACGCTGGGAACGTCAGAAAACACAGCTTACCTCATCAGAAAGATAAAAGGCAGCAATAATTAACGCGTAGTGAAAGCCGCCTGCATCACAAACTAACTCAACTGTGAAAAAGTTCACATGTCCACAACGTGACCACGAGGGTACATCCGAAATAGATGCCCCATACACTCGACCCAAAATACACTGCACTGCGGGCAACCAGCCCAGGACACTCCTGCTACGCCTATCCTAACCTTACTCGATACATCCTGGAGTAAACAAATGAGAAAAAACTCACTAGGGACGCAACGAATGCGGAACCAGCGGAGCGTGGGGAGGCACGTCCGGGCGGGCTGAGCGCAGAGCAGAGAAGGAAGAATGACGCCTGAATCAGCGTCTGGTCAGAAATCCACACAAGTACATCCACGATATGATGGAAAGCTTATTGGATAGTTATTCTTATTTTCTTTTTGTTTTTATTTTTTACGAAGTTTTTTCGTAGTGAGAACCCAATTCATAATGACTGAAGCCATGAGTGAGGTCGCGTGCGCTCATGATGAAGGCTCCTCAGTTTTTAAATGCTCTGCGCGGTAGATTCAAAACTACGGCGGATTAGTGTTTGAAGAGGATGCCTTATGTAATAGGCATGTTCGTCAATGATGGAGGGGCCACTAATAAATACGTTAATGTGATCTATAAACTAAGGATTTATAGCCTTAAAACTGAAGGCTATTTGAGACTCAAGAGCGATGTTTGCGTGAAATGATAAGTTATAAGTATCATTTATCATTTCATTCTAGTCCAGTTCCAACAATATTCTCTGACCCTAGTCCCGCCATATTGCTGAACAGTTCGTGTAGACAGTAATTGTAATAGCATTTGTGTGTGCTTTAAACTGTCATAGACTTTAGTAGTGTTTACATAGGCCTATATAAGGCCGAAATCACCTAGATATTGGAGACTATTGCCTGACTAGTGATAGCCTATTCGTGTGTATGCTGAAAATAGTGTTACATCAGTGCGGGCACAGTGACCAGATTCCAGAAGACCCCCATTGTTTCAGATCTGTGTTTTAGTGTTATTGTGCATTACTGAGAATTTCTCATTATTTCTGGGAATCTGGTTCTGGTAGGCTAAGACTCAGAGCCCCCACCTCTTAACCCGGGAACGGCGAAGGTCCTCAATTAATTATTAAGGTAATTATTTATAAGATGACCTTTTTTTCTAGTTATTAAAAATGTACTCTATGGTATATTATATGATATATAGAAGCAATAGAACTGTAACACTTAAAATGACCTGGGAAGTGTATATTAAACTTATCCTAGACCAACATTCCTGGGGTTTTTTTCTGGATCATTTTTCTAAGCTTACAAGGATCAACTTTGCGCGGCGTCTGCGGGGGGTGCGGGGGGCACAGCCCCCCGGTTCATAACAGGGGGTCCGGGGGGCGTAGCCCCCCGACCGCCGGAGAAATTTTGAGATGTGAAGGTAAATATATGCACAATACATGCTCAAAATTTATTAAAAGGAATGAATAATATTGTAAGTAAAAGGGATGTTATGTATGTTTACTGGTGTTTAATCAGGATACTAGGGGAGCTGGCTGCCTGTACTTCAGTCTCAAAGAGATGCACTTCAGGTCCACTAATATAGGCATTGAAAACAGGTTTTTAAATTATTCTTAGCAGTCCCTGTTTTAGTTTTGTAACTTTTGTCCAATAAAGATTTCATGTATATTTGTTGTTGCATTCCAAGAACTATTACATACTTAATTTATATCCTTTCATATGATACATGAGTTACTATAGAGTACTGGTTAAAATACATACCGGTACAAAGTTTCAAGAATAAACTTTGATTAGAACATTTGTTTGTCTATTATTTTCCCTGGGCCGAGTAAAAAATACCTGGGTAGGCTATTCCCATCTCGGGTTAAGTACAATCAGTAGGAACGTAGAAACTTACTTTAATTTTCACAACTTTAAAAGACTCAAGATTCTGCGAGGCTAATTCCGAAAATATTCAATCAAGTCTCCGTTACCCCCATGAAGTCAGGTTATAGTAATGACAAGACATACCAATAATATATGTTAGTTAGCGGGTGTGTGGACTGTGGGGATAGTGGCAGCCCCCACTTTGGACACTAAGACTAAGTAAAGTTAGGTTAGGGTAAGGTAATGCAAATTATCTACTCATAACATGATAAACAATTGAACAATAAACTACTGTACTATATTCCTTGAAGAAATAAAAACAAACAATTGTACATAAGGCTGCGGAAAGATTCTTTAGTGATACCCAAGTCATGGCCGGGATTCCGGGAAATCTATAAATGCACTGTAGGCGGTAGGCCTAGCTGCTGGCTGTACACTTATTAAATTGTACCGGTAATCTGGCTAAAAAGTTACCGGTATACAAAATGAGAACATAGAGGCAGGGTGCAGATCCCACTTTGGACACTAAGTTTGGACTTTGGTTAGGGTAAGTTATTGCAAATCTTCCACTCATAATATAAACTACAATAAAATAAGATACCAGTAGATAAGATACTACTGTAGCCTATTCTGCCTATAGCCTATACCTTGAAAACAAAAACAAACGGTAAGACTGCGAAAGTATTCTTCAGTGACAGGTCTACCCCTATAATCACACGGCATGACGGCAAACTGTTATTGTCATAGGCTATAGCCTAGGCTCCAGGGTGTCGAATGACGCTGTTTTTTTGAGTGATACAACTTTCTGTATAATGATAAAACAAAATTAATCCTAGCCTAGGCCTAGCCTACGTATTTTTATATTATTATTTTAAAAGTTAGACATCTAAAATAGGCCTAGGCTTAGGCCTACTGTGTTCCAAAACTCAAGAGTAGCCTAGGCTAGGTTAGCCTAGCCTTAGCTACAAAAAAAAAAAAAAAAAAAAAATACAGGAATGTTGGTCTAGGCTAAGTTTAATATACACTTCCCAGGTCATTTTAACAGTTCTATTGCTTCTATATATCATATAATACACCATAGAGTAAGTTTTTAATAACTAGAAAAAAAGGTCATCTTCTAAATAGCCTAATTACCATAATTGAGGACCTTCGCCATTCCCGGGTTAAGAGTGGGCTCTGAGTCTTAGCCTACCAGAACCAGATTCCCAGCTGCCTAGCTAACCTTATTTTTTACTGTCTTTAACCTCAAATCTTCCTTGATCTTCATTAGCCTATCAATACATTATACATAGCCCCACTAGTGGGGGCAGTCCTAAGATTGTTGGATAATGGGTTATCCTAAGCCTAATATGCCTAGCCTCAGCCTAGGCTACTCATTTCTGCTTCAAATCATCATTATCATCATAGGCCTAGGCTAATACAAGTAGGCCTAGGCTTATCTGACAAAATAATATGCTTGGCTACTTACAAAATCGCTGTTTGGTGCTTGCTAGAAGTCAGGTTTATCCAAAGTATCACCTTGAACTTATACCTTATATATAATGAGTTCCCCAAGATTAATATGCACAATTTTAGAATGTGTAGGGCACTCGCACTTCACATGAAGTCAATGTTATATTCCAGCCCCTTAATTCACTCTATTTTTCCACAAATATATCGGTAAATAACAGCTAACACATTTCCAAGTGTTCCACAGTTGATTGGCGGCAAGCTTATTTGACGTCATCATTGGATTATTCTCGGAAACACCACAATGGAAAACATTGTTGATATTCGTTCGTTGTTTTCCATTAATCCAACCACATATATACCCCTGAAAAATCAATAATTCATCATAAAACGTACTAATTTATAGCTTACCTTATGCCTCAAGGTCTTGCGCTCTTTGTCAAACACATAAAATTTATATTCATTCACTATTTTTAAGAAATTAGAGACCCCATAAAATTAGCACATACGAAAAAATATCGTGTATTTTGTGGGAGTTTAATTAAGATCAGATTAGATCAGAAAACTAACATTCAAACTTAAATTAATATTTTACATTATTCATTTCAGTGAAATTTAGTCAATATATTAAACACATGGAGTAGTTTAGTTAATATATACATAGTTTTAGATAAATACCTATTATTATCCTTTAATCTACATATTATTGAGCATTCGAGTGCCAATAAAATTACGGTAGGTGTGTTCGTCTTGACTCAGCCTTCGGCGCAATATAACATCGGAGTGTAGGGGTACATTGGTTGTTTGTTTGTTTGTTTGTTTTAGCGGACTCTCCCATCCAGGAGTTCGTTCTATGAACGATGGCTGTTTCCTTATTGTAATATATATTTGTTATATTGGTGCTAAAGTCAGTCACCTCATCCGAACCGAACAAGTTGTGTTTTCACAGTGTAAACAAATCGCTCTCATGACTCGAGCTCTGGATTTATCCGTCTATATTTACATTAGTAGCTGCATTTGGACTTCAATACAGGTGATATATAATAGTTCTAAGATCATAGCCAATGTAGAGTACAGTGTAGAGCAAAGCAACTATCGTTTGATGAGTGTAATGTAGAAATAGAATGGCAGGTTTAGCGGGGTTCCCGGCCGCCCCGGGACAGTCACAGGCTCTTAGCCTATTTCAGTATCAATATTTTTTCAATGTTAGGTTCGGGATCACGAAGAAAATGGGCGAATTTTGGCACACTGACCGCTGAACACGGGGTGAGGCCCGTGAGGTCTTGCTCCAATCTAGGGAGTGAGACATGCGAAGCTTCACGGCTCGAAGCAACTCCATCTCTGAAGCCGCCTTGGCTCCACGCTCCGCGCCTCCGCGCTTCATAGTGTAATTAGGCCTAGGCTTAAAAAAAAAAAAAAAAAAAAAAAAGTAGGATAGCCTAGGGCCTAAATTGACACAATTTTGGTCTCCATATTTTCCATCTTGATTGATTTTAGATTGCAGGAAATGCTGTTTTAGACACCTAAATTCTCAAATTTTTCCGGGGGGGGGCATGCCCCCGGACCCCCCTAGAGCTCGCCTCTCCGTCGTTCGCGCTATAATGATAACGAAATAATAAACCATAATGATAACACAATTCATATTTTTGGATTGACACCCTGCCCGGACCCCCTGTTATGTACCGGGGGGCTGTGCCCCCCACGGACGTCGCGCAAAGTTGATCCTTGTAGGCCAAAGCTTAGAAAAATTATCCAGAACTGGATATTTTGGAAAAACTAAATAAGATGGTCACCAATTTTCCCATGGATTTTTTTATTTTTCCCTGTTAGTTTTCATCAATATATAGTGTTTGGAAATAATTACAACCCTCGGCGAAACCGTTTTCCCCATTATACAACGATCTTAAGACACGCCGCCCGATAGTGGGGAGGGCTATGAAGTACAGGGAAAATGAGGGGTTAAATGCGTAAAACGAGGATTAACACGTATTTTAGCAAAAGTTGGCTCGGGTTTTAATGTATTTCAAAGGCCTAAAACTCAATATTTCGAAAACCCGAGCCAAGTTTTGGCCAAAGCTGGCTCGGATTTGGAGAGTTTGTAGACAACAAAATGGCAGTAACCTCATTTCGAAGTTTGGCTCAGGTTTCTCGAAATTGCAAAGCCATAAAACCCGAATTTTGGAAAACCTGAGCCAAGTTTTGGCAAAACTTGGCTCGGATTTGGAGAGTTTCTAGACAATAAAATGACAGTAACCTCATTTAGAAATTTGGCTCAGGTTTCCCGAAATTGCAAAGCCATAAAACCCGATTTTTGGAAAACCCGAGCCAAGTTTTGGCAAAACTTGGCTCGGATTTTGGGAGTTTTAAGATTAACTAATTACAGTAACCTAATTTAGAATGTTGGCTCATGTTTCCCTAAATTGCAAAGCCCCAAAAACATAATTTTGGAAAACCAGAGCCAATTTTTGGCAAAACTTGGCTCGTATTTTGAGAATCGAAAAAGACTAACTACCGTAACCTAAATGTCGGAAATCGGCTCATGATTTGGCTAATTGCAAAGCCATATAGCCTAACCATATTTGTCGAAAACGTAGCACTTATTTAAATCATAAATATCCAGTAACATAGACCTAGTACATTGGATACAAGCCTAATGCACACCTAACGCCTACAATGTGTCCGTACTACCTAGTAGGCCTACGTGGGATACAACATGGCGGTTGGGCCGGCGGCCATTTGTATTCTGCCGTATCTGTAAATACGAATGAGAGTCACTTCGAGCGGATGCACAATCTAACCTAATTAACCTAACCTAACCTAAGTTAAGTTAACTTAACCTAAGTTAACTTAACCTAAGTTAACTTAACCTAACTTAACCTAACCTAAGTTAAGTTAACCTAACCTAAGTTAAGTTAACTTAACCTAACCTAAGTTAAGTTAACCTAACCTAACCTAACCTAACCTAAATGCGCCTCCGCTCGAAGTGTCCAGATACCGTAAATACTACCACAACTACGAATCTTGTTTCTGAGACCTAGTATATTAACCTAACCAAACAACCCAACCTAACCTAACCTAGAAGCGTATAATAGCGTACCTTATTGAGATGAAGTTGAGGGAGTAGGTGATGAGGTCCGTGACGAAGCGCATCCACGTCTCCGTGGATGTGCCTTTTTTATGAGAAGTGCGGAACCCACATTGGCGGTGGGTGGTTGTTTTTTCTAAGAACCAGTAGTTACCGCAACGCCACTGTTGTAAGGGCTCATAAAAATAACAGGCTTCACCACACCTCTTACACGTCACATCACTCGGCAAACACCCATGTTCTGTGAATAGTTTCAGGGCAGCAGTATTATTACGAGTAGTGTCTACAATAATAGAATGGGGCAGAGGTGAACATCCTTTGCAATCCACCGCCATGACTCGACTGTCAATTTTCAGCTAAATCAAGGTGGGTATCTGTGATAGGCCGATTGCAATGACGTAATGAACATATTATACCTAAGTGATTGGCTCCCGAAGGTATGCGTGACAAGAGCGTGACGTAGCATCTGCGTTATAATGACGTGTTAAAAAAACCCCAATAGGAAGCCAGTAGTGTCTCGTGACGTGATGCGCAAAGCTGTGGAAATGAACACCTGTAGTTTCGACAGAGATGGGCAGGTGGAGTTAGTGTTGACTAAAAAGCTGGTGGACAGACCTCGGGAGACAGGTGAAAATGGCGTGTGTACGAATCTGTGCCGTCTGTAGGAAGGTATTGACAACCATGTTACGAAAAAATTCCATTTTAGTACCATATATTTTTATTAGGTTTTGCCGAGGCTTAAAACACATTTTCATATTATGTTTAGAGCATATAAAATCCATATTTGTTTTCAAATATTGCAAAATAATTGGTGACCAACTTATTTAGTTATACTGATATTTTCTGCTAGGCTATTAGCCTAGGCCTATTTATGAATGCAAAATGTAAAATTAGGCTACATTGTAACATTAGGCTACCAAATTATTGAGATATAGGCCTAGGCCTAGACTATGTACAGGTCTACCCGCTACACAGGATTAGGCCTATACCAAAAAAAATAGGCTAGGCCTACAATTAAATAAAAACAAACATGATGGATTGAGGGAGGGGCTCTGCCCCCCTTTGGTAGTATCTTTGAGTAGTATGTTTGACAATTATAAAGGCTAGGCTAGCCTAATTACAAAACTGTATTAGCACAGTCAGGTGTTAGTTTTATAGAATATTTGTGTGCATCTCTTACAGACAGTGAAAGTAACAACAACAACCATTACTGGACCGTATCTCGAGATTTCGTTTTTTTTTGTAACTACCGCGCCCCTATCTATCATCAAATACTTATAATTTAATCTTACCTTGCTATTAATTGTGTACAAGCAATTCACGAGTTACGGTAGTCAAAACAGTTGTACATATCGACCGATAATAACTTGTCATTGTTATGACATTGTTGCAGTTGCTTGATGAGAGTCAATTAGTTATAATATTAATGTCCGGGCGTCTGGCCTTTGGGTCGGCGCTCACCCTGATCAACATATCACGTACGCCGCATTTGTCACGGCTGGAGGCGCGTTTTTCACCGAAATTATGGTAGCATTCAAGGAGACTATTCAGGACTTTTCTTCTTCTTCTTCTTACCTCTGCCCGGGTATAGGCTATCCTAGTGTTTACTAGCCTATACCCCTTTAAAAGGACATTATCTCGATCTCGATCTCGATTGATAATGTGTAGGGCGCTGGACTTGCGCATATCACACATATAAGGGTATTAGGGTGGAGGATGGGGGGCCAGGATATAGGATGGGGGGAGCTAAGTGGGGGGTTTATGGTGTGCGTGTAATGTGGGCGAAATGTTAGTTTATTCTGTGTTTGAATGTGTCTAGTGTAGGGCTATTTATTGTATCTTCTGGGAGACTGTACCAATCCCGTATGGTTCGTGGAAAAAATGAGTGTTTGTAGAAGTCAGTATTAGTGTGGTATGTTTGGTACTTATGAGAATGTGTGTTACGAGTGTTGCGGGTGTTTGAGTTGTGTAGGTATTCATATTTTTTAATGTCAATATAATTGTGTGTGATTTTATACATTACTGTGAGTCTGTGCCTGAGTCTTCGTGTGTTAAGGGTTTCCTATTAGCCTAACCTAACAACCTTAATACCTAAACTAACCTAGTATTATGGGTGGGGGCTGCCACCCCCACACCCCCGCTTTGACTTATATTTTTGGTGTATTTGTCTGTGAATTGGTTATTTTTCAATTTGTTGATAACGAAAATCCTCCATGCGGACATATGGAGAAAAATATGGCGAATCTATTGGTGCCTATTTTCCCTAATAAATTGTTTCTCATAACGTCGCACTAGTGTCCTTGAATATTATCAAAATTAAGACCATAAGACAATGAGAGTCTCCAGAAAGCCGATTGGCCCACTCAAGGCAGATCCCTCTCACACCCAACCCTAATTATTGGCCCATCTCACTATAGGTAGCGCCAAAGAAATTGACAATAATCTTGATACCAGACCTCTGTAACTCAAAAGGGCCTAGAGCAAGCTGTCTGTAAATATCCACCTATTTCCTGGTGGACTCTTCTCAAATGAGAGAAACATCAGTCTGATTGCTTTCTGAGATGCGGTCTAGGAACGGTGTTACCGCATCTCCAGCTTGTCACAGCCATTCGACAGAGCCAACTAAGCCTTCGGACAGCCTTCCCCCTGCCATCCAGATCAACGACAACCCTGCCCCTGCCCGTATCGCCAAGATAACGGTGGAACGAGTGGGACACGTCCGTCCCGAGTGGACCACACCAGTCACCCACGGCAAGCCATTTTCTTTAACCACTAGAGCCAAAGAAAATGACCATTGCATTACAAACCCCCATCAGCCAGCCCAGTAACTCCTCAACCTAGCTACTCAACCACAGGTGGTACCAGGTTGTTACCTAAATTACCTTTCATATCCCCTATCAAAGAACCTAAAGCTCTTTCAGAACCAAAACCTCTCTTCCCCAGATTGCATTTCATATCCCCTATCAAGGAACCTAAAGCTCTTGCATCCATTCAATCTAAACCATTGTCCCGGGTTAAAGTCACTCATAAACCAAAACTTACCTATCCTTCCAGCCAACAATAAGTCTTAACCCCCAGAATAAGTCATCATCCATTGTAAGAAACTCATCCGCTTCCTCTCCCACCAGGAAGCCATCACCCCATAATGTGTACAGATCTGCCCTGAGGAATCTTCCTCCAGCTACATCTACAAGGGCCAACCAAAAGTCCAGGCGCACCACTCCCAGGACTACAAGGACCTAACCACCACGCGCGGACACCACCCCAGCGCATATGATCCTCTCAAGCCGGGCGCCTTAAGTCTGGGCAAGAATATTCACAAGTACTCAGCCAATCTGGACATCAGTAACTAAGCTTGCCTTAGGTATTAATTTATCTGGGTAAAAGCAGCCAGAATAGCTGGTGTTCACACTTGAAGCTGTGTGCAGTGATCGGAGACGACCAGGTCAGGTTCCCCCCTTCAGGAAGAGGACTAGCTTGTGCAACCCACTTTGGGCCCCACCTTCCTGGCCTTCGATGCTGTGCCCAGACCAAGTGAATAAGGATTCCTGTCTTGTTCCTTTCAAGGGATTACAAGGATAGTGCAGTACTTAGAGACGACCAGGTCGGGTTTCCCCCTTCAGGAAGAGGACTAGATTGTGCAACCCACTTTGGGCCCCACCTTCACTGGCCTCTATTTACTGTATTAGCCTTGTGGTTCCAGAGACAAAAGCAGCCAGAATAGCTGGTGTTCACACTTGAAGCTGTGTGCAGTGATCAGAGACGACCAGGTCGGGTTCCCCCCTTCAGGAAGAGGACTAGATTGTGCAACCCACTTTGGGCCCCACCTTCACTGGCCTCTATTTACTGTATTAGTCCTGTGGTTCCAGAGGAGATTGCAAGGGAGTAATTTAATTGTCCCAAACATTAGACTAACTATAGTGTCACTGGATAGACTGCTTGCAACTCTATACAGACCATTATGCTAGTCGCCATAACCCCCCCACCAAACCCTGTAGCAGAACTCCGGCATACTCTTAGTAAGTCCCTGCTCACGCGGAGTGCAAGAGGAACCCGGGTGTCTCCCGTGGTAGGCGCAGAGGAGCAAGGAGCTGTAAGGACGTAGGAGTGCAGCCTAATCCCGGACCAACATCCGGAAGTACCACGCCCCAGCCGCCCTCCTGGACCACTGGATTCTCCCTCGATCTACGGCACCTCTTCACTCCAGCTCTCCTTTAACCTAACAAGTGCGCATGGGGGTAATTGGAAACGTCCCCCTGTGCTGACGTATTTGAGGTGTTTCCATCACTAAAATATTCATTGTACCATTAATAGCATTAATACTTATCCATATGCACCTATTATGGGTTGATTATAAAGGTATTAACCTGAAACAACAATAAAACGAGTGAAAACAGCGTTTGGATGGTCAAAATCGGAGATATAGGCCGCGAGTTGTATAATGTATGGGTGAGGCAATCTGCTTTCCCGCCAATTTTCCCCAAGGCCACTGAGACACAGTCGATCGATACTCTCTCTCTCTCTCTCTTGCATTCGCTTGCTATCAGTGATGACCACACCCTCCAACCGGATTTCTAATGTTAGCACGAAAATATACCTCAGAATAAGGGAATAACAGGGAAAATAGGTGATAACTGAAGGAGAGGAGGAAAGTGGGGAAGGAGGGGAGGTAGAGGACTGAGATTTTGCATGGTCCAGGGGCCAATTTTTTTTTTTTTTTTTTTTTTTTTTTTTTTTTCGATGTCAAAAGTTGATTTTATTTTTCACTCACTCTTAAGAGTCTCCCCGCAGTCCGCCGGGGGAACTCTTAAGAGTCTCCCAGCTATTCCCGGGTTAAGTGCCTTATTATGGTTTATGGGGATAGAGTTGTCTCAGGGTAGTGGTTGAAGTTATCTTCAGGGGTTCTCACTAAATAACGTCTTGCGAGAGGGCTTTCCTCTCTCTACGTAAATTGACGTTAATCTGCCCACTTGCCGGGACACATTAGACATAACTATCAGGGGATCCATATATCCGCACATTCCCGGGTTATTGGTCTCCTTATTGGTCAGAGGAGACGCGCCTATAGAAGACTCAGAGCATATGACATACCCACATATTTACACGTAACCTTGTTCCCTTGTATAACTTCTAGCCTCATTCACTTAACATTCTGTCAGGTTCATAACTCGAATAGATCTCACTCTATCTCAGCTCCCGACGAATGTTGTATCAGCCTTCCGCATCTTGCTAGTTGCCCACACAAGTAGTTTTAGAATAAATAATCTTGCCAGGTGAGAACTAGCACACCTGTAGAATTCAGTTCATTTGTGAGCCTTTCAGAGCCCACCTTATTGTTGATGACCACTTGGTCATTGTTGCTTTAGAGTCAGTTAACGTCACTATTGCCGGGGACATCATAGTATGATCCAGACGACATCTGCCATTACTGCACTCTTGTTACCTTGCTGAGATCTTGCTTGAGATCTAGTTGAGTGGGAGGTAAGCCTCCACTATTTTGGATACTCTATAATTGTATCCGAGGAGTTATTGTTAAATTGAGTCCGGACCCATTGTTCGACTCTTGCCTTATAATTGCTAATCATATTATTATTTGTATGCTCTATTTACCATTGTTGCCATTTTGATGATCTCCGTGTTCCAGAATTAAATATATTGCTCCTCCATGAACCAGGTGTAAAGTGAATAAAACCCATGTTAACTTGTCGCCGGTGTACTTATTCTCCTGCCGTGTGGTCTCTTTATTAAAGTTAAAGGTATACTTCTCCAGTTAGAGAGTTAAGCATTGCACTCAGAATATCTCGCGTTCCAATTTGGACCGGGCATAACACTGGTGGCAGCGGTGTCTCTTTCTCGAGGGTAGCCTTTCATTTTTTTTTTACCTGCTTTAATATTTCTGAGAGTAGCACGACAGGGGTGAGTAGTCAGGATGACGGGGAGAGCACTGGATATTATTCCTTTCAAACCGGAGGAAAATGACATAGCCACCTATTTAGAGGTCGTCAAGCCAGTTCTTGACATCATATTTAAAGATGAAGTGGCCCCTAAAATTCATACAGTAGTAATGAAGCTAGGGCGACACATGGCCCTAGTTTCCAGTTATGTGAAAGAGAACCCGGGGATGACCTGGGAACAGTTTGAGACCTATACTAAAGCTGCCATTAACCCCGTCTTAGGTACCGTAATAGCTGACCAGCAGTTCCACGCTATCACATACGACGGGGACCTCGACGCCACCATCAGCAAGCTCAACAGGCTGGCTTCCACCGCTTTTACGACGGCTACAGCTGCGGAGTAGAAAGAGAACGTCCGACGTACCCTCATGAGGATTCTCCCTATTGCAGTCCGGGACCACTTCGCCATTACAGAACCGGCCGGATATGACGCGGACCTCCCTGTCATACGCCGCCTTCTGGCCCTGCAGAAGTCCCGGGAGCAAGGGAAAATCGCCAGCGTCAACAGAGCTCCGACTAAACCCCAAGGAGCTCCTTCCGGACCAATTTTCCACCCCAGCCACAGCCCGGATAAACCAGAAGAGTGGGCCAGGATCAAGCCTGGAGATTGGAAGCCCTGCGGATCCCAGTGCCCTATCAACAGGCTGAAACGTTCCTTCTCCGAATTGTTGGCCAAGCGCTCAAGGATTCCTTTATTCTGGGGACAGATTCCCTGGTTGAAACCATCCAGACGAGTTGCCACAATCCTGGAGGACGGCACTGCAGGAGCTGATGACCACAGCGAGGAAGCTGCAGAGGTTGGTGACCCGGACGACCACAGCACAGTCGAGCCGGAAGTCATCCAACCGGGTTTTTTAGACCGCCCCCGCCCACCAACTTGGAGACTGGCGGGGGCTCGAGATAAGGGTAGCTCTACTATGATGAAACCTCCCATTTACACCCACCTCACCATCCAAGGAGTCAAATCTCGACTACTCGTCGACACCGGAGCCTCAAGATCATGTATTTTTCCTCATATCACCAGAGACATCACAACACTTTTGGACCTCTTCAACGCTCTTCCACCACCCTTATTGATGCCAACGACAACCTCATTCCAAGTACTGGCATCACTGCACCACTATATGTGGCCACCCCTCAACCCAACCACGGCTATCACCACGCTTTCATGGTATTTCCCTCCCAAGAGACCACTTACGACGGATACCTGGGATTCGATCTTCTCACTGTCCTTCGCACTACCATCCAGTGTGTGGAACGAAGATTGCTATTTTCCACCGACCACCCAGGACTCACCACTCCGAAGACTACAACACCGCTCCACAACCCCCCTCAACCTTTGAAAGCCATCCGTGTTGCATCGGCCATCACCACTCAACCCATCACTTTGCTGCCACATCATGAACATTGGGTATCCATCCATCCAACCCTGACAGGAGAACTCATTCACACTCCTTCTCTTCAGAGCCCTTTTAACAGGGATTGCCTCACTGCACCTGCCATCTTAAAACAAAATGCAGTACGTATAGCCAACATCTCCGACCACCCTATCACCTTACCCAGGGGTCTCACCATTGGAGAACTGGAGACCTACGATGACCAGCCCTCACCTACCACCACCACCATTCCTTCATCAACTCCATCACTCCCGGAAATTCCTGCTCACCTCACCCCTCAGCAAAAGGACTATCTGTGTCAGTTAATGACAGAATACCAGGACATCTTCGCCACCAACTCCCAAGATGTTGGCCACACCCATGTACTAGAACATCACATACATACTGTCGGACCCCCAGTGAGACAAGCTATACGAAGAAAGAACCCCCTTCAGCGCCAAGAAGAACAGAAACAAGTTGCAGAAATGCTAGAAGCAGCATCGTCAACCCCTCAACTAGCCCTTGGTCCTCCCCAGTGGTACTGGTCAAGAAGAAGGATGGGTCCTCTCGTTTCTGCATCGACTATCGACAACTCAACGATGTCACCATCAAGGATGCCACCCCTCTGTCCCACATCGACGACTCCCTAGATTCCCTACTAGGGGCCAGATGGTTCTCCACTCTGGACCTGCAATCAGGGTATTGGCAAGTCCCCATGGCCCCCGCAGACCAAGAAAAGACGGCTTTTTCCACCAGTCAAGGAAAGCTATACGAGTTCTCTGTACTACCGTTCGGATTGTGTAACGGTCCCGCCACCTTCTCCCGGCTGATGGAATCCGTACTTCAGGGATTAACTTGGGAAACATGTTTGGCCTACTTAGACTACATCATCGTGTTTGGCCGCACCTGGGCAGAACACCTCCAGCGCCTCCGCCAAGTTTTCCAGAGGATCCGGCAAGCCGGATTGAAACTGAAACCCACCAAATGTACCATGGCTCGACATCAGGTACAATTCCTAGGACATCTGGTATCCGAAGAAGGACTCGCCCCCGACCCAAAGAAACTACAAGCCATCCAAGAGATCCAACCCCCGAAGTCAGTGAAAGGAGTGAGGGCTTTTCTGGGGTTAGCATCTTACTATCGGAGATTCATGAAGAATTTTGCTACAATTGCCAGACCACTGCACGACTTAACCCGGAAAGAAGAACCTTTTGTGTGGACCCCCGACCGCATCCAAGCCTTCAACTCCCTCAAGGACCTGCTCGTGTGTGCCCCCATCGTCTCTTTTCCGGACTACCAACTTCCATTCCGACTCTACACCGACGTGTCCCTCCTCGGCGTCGGTGCAGTCCTCTCCCAAAATCGAGAAGGACGCGAGCACATCATTGCTTGTGCCAGCCGGACCTTAACCCCTGCAGAGACCAACTACCCCGTAACCAAGAGAGAATGCTTAGGCATCGTTTGGGCCCTCCAACACTTCCGGGCCTACCTAACGGGCGTCAAAATCACCATCATCACGGACCACCAAGCCCTACAATGGCTCAGAAGATCAGACACTAAAAACGCCCTGACAGTCCGTTGGCGAGAGTCACTGGAGGAATTCGACTTTGAAATCTCCTATCGGCCGGGAAAACTCCACACCAATGCAGACGCCCTATCCCGGCTACCTCTTGCACCAGAACAACTCAAAGCCATTCAAGACCCACGACGCCTACCTACCACCACTCCCCCTCTCATACAGGCGTACCTCCGGAACGAAAAACCTAATTGGATCTCCACCCGACTATTTGGCCTCTTGCAAAGAAGGGGAGACGTACTCTTCACACCCGAAGGTCAGATTGTACTAGGCCCCGAAGATGCAGAGCAAATGATGTCTTCCCTGCACACCAACAACGGGATCCACCTAGGACAGAAGAAATTGTTGAACACCTTCAAGGACACCTACTGGACTCCTCGCCCATACACCACTGCCAAACAGATCACCGAAGCCTGCCGCGCCTACACCCTGGGAAAAGATCAAACACGCACTCCAGGACTCTCCGGCAAACTCATCGCTTCTAAACCTTGGCAACTTCTGGCAGTTGACGTCATGGGGCCTCTGCAAAATGACAGGGGATACCGCTACATCATCACCTTTGTGGATACGTACTCCAAATACGTCATCACTTGCCCTGCCCGAGAACACACAGCTATGGCCGTAACAGAGGCATTATTACAACATGTGTTTCCATATTTTGGATTGCCTCAGGCAATCCACTCCGACAATGCCCCTGAATTTACCGGACAAATTTGGACACAGATCTCAGAAATATTCGGGTTCCACATTAGCCATTCTTCACCTTACTGGCCAAAAGGGAACTCCATATGCGAGCGTTCCCATCGAACCATCGCCAATCAAATCCGGACCCGCCTGCAACAGATGAACTCCTCGGACTGGACCAGCCAAGTTCGCATCATACAATGGGGAATAAACACCTGCCCCCGAGACAACGGGATCACCCCTCACGAGATGGTTTTTGGAAGCCCACCTCTCCTAATACCTCTACGTCACCTAGCTGCCCCTACTGAGCCCTCGACAGGTCTAAACACCAACCTCGTCCATCTTAGAAACCGCCTACATCAGCTCCAATTCACGCAAGATCTCCAGCCTGATGAAGTCCCCAAAAACAACCCTCACCGAGTAGGCGACCTAGTAATGGTAGCCATCTTGCCTGTACCCTCCAAACTGAAGCCACAGTACAAGGGTCCATTTGAGGTCCTCAAAATTCCTAACTGTTTCCAGGTCATAATTAACTATCACAGGGAATCTCGCACTTATAGGAATAGATTTGTCAGAAGGTTCCAACCTCTTAACAAAAATGTAACTTTAGTCGCTGAACCAGACCAGGATGTTAAATGTACTACCCCTGTTTCAAATCTTCACCCTCAAACCTCCCTTCTTCCCAGACCTGACCCCCTCACCCATTCCGTACCTCCTCCTCAGCCTCCTTTCACACCCCCCCTCATTTCTCCTTTGCCTGCCTTTAACTCTCCTGTTCCTCAGCCTCCTGTCGCCCTCCCCACTCGCCTCACCCAGTTCACCCCTTCTCACCTCCCTAATCACCAACCTCCTCCTATCCTCTCTACCCAAACTCAAACCTCTCCCTCTCTCTCTGCCCTCACTTCACCTCAGCAACCCCTTTCTGACCAGTCACCATTAACCAGCCATACCTCCTCTAGCCTTCCCCCATCTCCACCAAGACTCACCAACATACCCCCCGCTTTACCTATCACCCCCAGTCTTCGCTCTAAAACCCCTTTCTGTATTCCCGCACCTGTCCCTCCTGACTCTAAAAACCTATTTTCCTCTCCTAAATCTATTTCCCCTCCATCTCAACTTCCTAGGCGTAAAACCATACATAAATTTCGCCCAATGACACCATTAACCCCCTCTCCCCCCTTCCCCAGACTGCCTTCTCATACCCACTGTGGGAGACCAGTCAAGCCACCCACCAAATGGAAACCAGCCCTTTCCCAGTCAAGAACAAGAAACGGGCAAAACTCAGCTGCCCTGAGCCACGTCACCAAGCCGGTTCCAAGCTCCTCCCCCCAGCCTGGTACTTCGGCGTCCGCACCACCGAATGACAAGGGCCCAGCCAGGATCTCTGTCCTCACTCACCACCCACCTCCCACCACAACGACACCTTCGCTGACCTCTCTCACCAATATGAGAATTAACCAGATAGCCCTAGTGCGGAAGGACTCCATCATCCTGATCAGATCACCTCACCAACTTCTCGACCAGCTGAGATACTACGACTCCTCATCTCTCCTCACCCTCACCGGAGACCAGAGGGCCACACCGAACAACAGGGGGATTATCTACCACTACCTCCTCCAACACCTGACCCCCGTCTTCCAGGATGCTACCTCTAGACACTACCACCTTAAGTCCCGGGGTCGGGATTTTTCTCTGCCCGACGGTAGTGAGATGCGGTCTAGGAACGGTGTTACCGCATCTCCAGCTTGTCACAGCCATTCAACAGAGCCAACTAAGCCTTCGGACAGCCTTCCCCCTGCCATCCAGACCCACGACAACCCTGCCCCTGCCCGTATCGCCAAGATAACGGTGGAACGAGTGGGACACGTCCGTCCCGAGTGGACCACACCAGTCACCCACGGCAAGCCATTTTCTTTAACCACTAGAGCCAAAGAAAATGACCATTGCAGGGGTAACCATTACAAACCCCCATCAGCCAGCCCAGTAACTCCTCAACCTAGCTACTCAACCACAGGTGGTACCAGGTTGTTACCTAAATTACCTTTCATATCCCCTATCAAAGAACCTAAAGCTCTTTCAGAACCAAAACCTCTCTTCCCCAGATTGCCTTTCATATCCCCTATCAAGGAACCTAAAGCTCTTGCATCCATTCAATCTAAACCATTGTCCCGGGTTAAAGTCACTCATAAACCAAAACTTGCCTATCCTTCCAGCCAACAATAAGTCTTAACCCCCAGAATAAGTCATCATCCATTGTAAGAAACTCATCCGCTTCCTCTCCCACCAGGAAGCCATCACCCCATAATGTGTACAGATCTGCCCTGAGGAATCTTCCTCCAGCTACATCTACAAGGGCCAGCCAAAAGTCCAGGCGCACCACTCCCAGGACTACAAGGACCTAGCCACCACGCGCGGACACCACCCCAGCGCCTTTGATCCTCTCAAGCCGGGCGCCTTAAGTCTGGGCAAGAATATTCACAAGTACTCAGCCAGTCTGGACATCAGTAACTAAGCTTGCCTTAGGTATTAATTTATCTGGGTAAAAGCAGCCAGAATAGCTGGTGTTCACACTTGAAGCTGTGTGCAGTGATCGGAGACGACCAGGTCAGGTTCCCCCCTTCAGGAAGAGGACTAGCTTGTGCAACCCACTTTGGGCCCCACCTTCCTGGCCTTCGATGCTGTGCCCAGACCAAGTGAATAAGGATTCCTGTCTTGTTCCTTTCAAGGGATTACAAGGATAGTGCAGTACTTAGAGACGACCAGGTCGGGTTCCCCCCTTCAGGAAGAGGACTAGATTGTGCAACCCACTTTGGGCCCCACCTTCACTGGCCTCTATTTACTGTATTAGTCTTGTGGTTCCAGAGACAAAAGCAGCCAGAATAGCTGGTGTTCACACTTGAAGCTGTGTGCAGTGATCGGAGACGACCAGGTCGGGTTCCCCCCTTCAGTAAGAGGACTAGCTTGTGCAACCCACTTTGGGCCCCACCTTCCTGGCCTTTGATGCTGTGCATAGACCAAGTAAATAAGGATTCCTGTCTTGTTCCTTTCAAGGGTTCATAAGGATAGTGCAGTACTTAGAGACGACCAGGTCGGGTTCCCCCCTTCAGGAAGAGGACTAGATTGTGCAACCCACTTTGGGCCCCACCTTCACTGGCCTCTATTTACTGTATTAGTCCTGTGGTTCCAGAGGAGATTGCAAGGGAGTAATTTAATTGTCCCAAACCTTAGACTAACCATAGTGTCACTGGATAGACTGCTTGCAACTCTATACAGACCATTATGCTAGTCGCCATAACCCCCCACCAAACCCTGTAGCAGAACTCCGGCATACTCTTAGTAAGTCCCTGCTCACGCGGAGTGCAAGAGGAACCCGGGTGTCTCCCGTGGTAGGCGCAGAGGAGCAAGAAGCTGTAAGGACGTAGGAGTGCAGCCTAATCCCGGACCAACATCCGGAAGTACCACGCCCCAGCCGCACTCCTGGACCACTGGATTCTCCCTCGATCTACGACACCTCTTCACTCCAGCTCTCCTTTAAGTGCCTTATTACGGTTTATGGGGATAGAGTTGTCTCAGGGTAGTGGTTGAAGTTATCTTCAGGGGTTCCCACTAAATAACGTCTTGCGAGAGGGCTTTCCTCTCTCTACGTAAATTGACGTTAATCTGCCCACTTGCCGGGACACATTAGACATAACTATCAGGGGATCCTTATATCCGCACATTCCCGGGTTATTGGTCTCCCATAGCCCGTCAGAGGGGACGTGCCTATATAAGACCCACAGCATATGACATACACACATATTTACACGTAACCTTGTTCCCTTGTATAACTTCTAGCCTCATTCACTTAACATTCTGTCAGGTTCATAACTCGAATAGATTTCACTCTATCTCAGCTCCCGACGATTGTTGTATCAGCCTTCCGCATCTTGCTAGTTGCCCACACAAGTAGTTTTAGAATAAATAATCTTGCCAGGTGAGATCTAGCACACCTGTAGAATTCAGTTCATTTGTGAGCCTTTCAGAGCCCACCTTATTGTTGATGACCACTTGGTCATTGTTGCTTTAGAGTCAGTTAACGTCACTATTGCCGGGGACATCATAGTATGATCCAGACGACATCTGCCATTACTGCACTCTTGTTACCTTGCTGAGATCTTGCTTGAGATCTAGTTGAGTGGGAGGTAAGCCTCCACTATTTTGGATACTCTATAATTGTATCCGAGGAGTTATTGTTAAATTGAGTCCGGACCCATTGTTCGACTCTTGCCTTATAATTGCTAATCATATTATTATTTGTATGCTCTATTTACCATTGTTGCCATTTTGATGATCTCCGTGTTCCAGAATTAAATATATTGCTCCTCCATGAACCAGGTGTAAAGTGAATAAAACCCATGTTAACTTGTCGCCGGTGTACTTATTCTCCTGCCGTGTGGTCTCTTTATTAAAGTTAAAGGTATACTTCTCCAGTTAGAGAGTTAAGCATTGCACTCAGAATATCTCGCGTTCCAATTTGGACCGGGCATAACACTTTCATTCACTTTGAGTTATAAGAATTTAAGGGGTCAAGATTATTGTCAAGTTTGCTGGTGCTACATATAATACTATGAGGACTGACCTCACCAAAATGGTCAGAGGTCAACATAAGAAAACAGGAGTCTGTAGAGAGCTGCTTGGGCCACACCTGGCATATCCCCCTCACACCCAACCCATCTCGTTCATACGCCTATCTAATTTTATCTTAAAGCTCTCTGTTATGCCGGGTTTTTACTGGGGTTTGATTGGTTTGATTAAGTGAGTTCTTCCTAACTGGAGAAGTTAAAATTGCTCTATCACTGACACAGAAAGAAAATAGAGGATAATTATCACAAGACGTGCATTCATATTCTATTTATTGGCACAAGAATATCGCATACGTAAGTCTAGAACAAAATGGTCAAGAACAACAATAACAGATGCACGAATGAGGCTCCACTACGTCTGACTCGTAAGACCGGGTTATTTTATGCAATATCTAGGTGAGTAGCCTATTGTGGACCGCTTTCTAATTGAAAGATTACACTTGTCCTGTATTTACTTCAGAGATAAGAATAGCACTCCTTTCAATCGAGGATTTACACTTGTGCTTAGACAGGCTACGTAGTAATTATATAGGTGAACTTTTGGTTTTTACCTGCGTAGTTTTTCTGGATTGGAAGCTGAACGTAATTATTTTCTTTGTGTTAATTCACTATGGTGCTTGTATATGTATAAGTTAACTTGAATTTATCAGTACTTCCCTGATATATTTGGGTTTCACTAGTACTTCCTTCTCTCGCTTTTTACATACATGCGTAGTATCCGATGTTTCTAGAATACAGTACTTCTTTATATATACCCGGTAGATATATTTTTACTACTTTCCACTGTTGATCTTCTTATACTCTTTCTCTATAAACACACTAAGTATAGATCGTTTTCTCAGTTATTTCTCTTGTGTATTGAAACGGTATAATAACTTCACTGTCGATTTGTAGAATAAGTAATCCCGTCTCCGTAGATGCAGATGCGTTGGCCGTGGGGTTTGTCCTATCGTGACTGGGTTCCCACAGTTTGACTCGAGCTCTCTGGTTTAAGACCTTGAATACTATATACTATGCAGTGGCCTTAGTACAATAGAATCGAGTTAACGCAGGAGAGAACTCACTGACTACTCTGGTCTTATAAGAACTTTGATGCAGAACTTTTCAGAACTGAGGGTGGATGGGTGTTTTAAGCTTTTTGGTCTATTTCGGATAAAACTACTTGCCCTGTGGGGTAGCGTATTTTATCCACAATAGCACCAGCTGGGGTAAGGGAAAGATATTAGTTAGCCTCTGTGAAGGAGTCTAATAACGAGCCTTGTTGATACCCACTCAAAATAATTAACAGGGTTACTTCTCAATATTCGAACAGTCTCACGTCTGTGGATAGCGAGAACAATTTGTCCTATCGAGCCCTCAAGATTTCAAAACAGCCTTATGTCTGTGGATAGCAAGGACAGTTTTCCAGCTGAGTATCGATCCTAAAATCTCCCGCCATAGTCATACCGTTTGTCAGTGTCCCGGCAGGGTTGTGGTTGAGTGGTAGAAAGTCGGCTGGACGTAGGACGCTCGTGGCGGTTAGATCCCTGTGGCGGCGAGTGGGGGGGTGACACATGGGGGACTACTTCTCGGCTTACCGTGTCACGGCGGGGACGCGGCTGTGGGGAAGAGTGGCGACGGGGCTTACGGTGTTGCCGGGGCCATTTCTGGTGTTGTCTATCCTTTTCACTTTCCCTATTCCTCGGTACCTTAGGATGGTCCTTGTTGATTATCAAGTCCCTTCCTGGTGTTGGAGGACGTGGTATCTTGAAGGGAACGACTCGGGCACAGGCTACTGAGTTGTGGGTTGTTGCCTTGTTGATTGGAGGGTTGGTGGACATGGGACTTTCTCGTTTCTCATTTCTCTGTACTTCGGGATTGTTGATGGTGATGAATAACTCCCTTCCTGGTGTTGGGGGACGGGTTATCTCAGTGTCGGCATCTAGTGTTTCCATATTTAGGGGTATATATTTGTTCGTTCTGCTAGGTGGACTTGAATTGTTTCCTGTGGCGTGTGCAGCCATCCTTTCGCTCTCGAGTCGTTTCGCCATACTGCCATTGCTCTGTGGTGGTGATTTCCTGGTTAGGTGTTTTCCCCTTATTTCACTGCCCTCTTCCTCGTGAAAGTCACGACCTCGTGACTTAAAAAAATAAAAGGTCCAGGCGTCATCCTCTCTTAGTAGTCTGTACAATGGGATAGATAATCCCACCATCCTATCGATCTGCTGTCTGCTTGTTTGTCCATTTTAGTAAACAGAGTGAGATCGGAATCATCATGATAGTTGTCCAACTCTAGCTCTAGTTGCCCTAGGACCCTGATTGCCTTGGTTTCGTTGTTTGCCTTTGTCCAGATAACTTTGTTGATGTATGAACCATTGATGGGAATCCAGGTGGTTGCAGGCTGAGTTTTGCATGGTGAATTCTTAGGAGACATGATGTTAATTTTCACAGAGTGGGCCGAGTTTCGTCTTTGCACTATGGATGTTAGAGGGGAACTCGTACTTTGACCTGCCCATGGTTTTCCTTCGCGGTCAGCTGTTGAGGATACATTACCAGTTGACCACACTGAAGGGCGGGGGGCGTTTGGAACTATTTGTGAGGGTAATGAATTACTGTGAGTAACATTCGCTATTCTTATTTCTCGTCCAAAGAATTGGGTAAGGATTTTGGGCAGTGTTGCCACTCACAAAAAATATATTCTCTCAAGTTTTGTGTCTTGAATCTTTCATGATTGATTAAAATATTTCAAGGTAGGTTAAAATTACAAACAATTACATATATTTCAATTACAATCAATGAATTTTCATACAAAACATATACACATATAAATATACATGAATAGGCAACTGCTTATATATATTCCTTGTTGAATATTGGAGTTAATCGAGACCATACTAGTTCCAACTTTTAGCAAACAAATCTGTTATGCCCTGTTTTTCTACAGGATTAACTTGGGTAATGTGAGTTCTAACTGACTGGGTATAGAAGGCTGCATGCACAATACAAGGTATGAGGAATAGAGAACACAAACTAAGCACACGGTAACAAGACACACGATCACTTTTATTGATGTACACACTTCTATAGTTTTCTTGATGATGATTAATATGAAGCATAAGAAGATATAAATACTCGTACAAGACAAATGATAGAATTGAACAACACTAGCATAAGTGGATCTGGATGGAGCCTAGTCTCCCACTTCCAACGTTCAGGTATTAATCTTCTGATCACTGGCTTTATTCACAAGTTTATATACTGGAGACCATAAATGTTACTTATAGATTCATATTCACTGTTAGATTTATCACTGGTAGCTCTGGTGCACAAGTAGTAGTTCACAGACTAGATTAGACATGCGTATTTTAGAGCACGGGAATTCTAGTAACCTCAGGGGGGTACTGATCTAAGTTTTATTCTTGTATCAGAAACACATAGAACGCAAATCAGTGGGCGAACATCAGATATCACTAGGGTTTCACTTCTATGTAATAATATCTGGATATATGGGTAATTACGAGAGTTAATATCGCCTGTTAATTAATAAACACTGATACGCTTAGCACTTCCTAATGGAATGGTTATATATGAATTAAACTGGGGCAAAGATATAGCCACTTCATAGAAATATTAATAAGCGAGTCTCTAAATAGCACTGTAACACTGTAGCACTGATAGAGTGAATCTTGGGTAGTATTTGATTGGTCTGGTCCTGGTTATCTTGCATCCGTGATGTTGGGGGCTAACGACTGGTTCCGCGGCCGTCCAGATGGTCCATATGTAGAAAGTTCTCAAGACAGATCTCTTAGCGATCGTTGCTGGTTACACTCTTATATACCCTCTGGTTTCTAGACCTGAATCACAGATATTAGGATCTTCCTGTCAATCTGGATCGGAATTAACGCCAAGCGCATCTCACGTCGATCGCTCAGCTTCCCGGTCTGTATGAAGGTTAGAAGGTGTACGTAAATTTCTTTTACGTGGACAGATCCTTCTATCTAAATCTGCCACCTCTGGAACTCAATTCTCAGGAACAAACAATGATAGAGCTAGAGGCCAACACAAGGGACCAGCCACTGTTTGGTGTCTATCTTTCAACTGATTTTACTGGGGGCTGGAGCTCGGTTTATAGGTTCGGTTTTGGACCCTGTAGGCAATAGGGATCTCGAGTTTTGATGGACTTATTTGAGCTCTCAATTGATACGGGAACTAGGTAAGGTGGTGATTACTGTTGTGGCACATGGCTGTATGGAGCCTTCATAATGTGTTATAACTGAGCCATAGTAAGAGGTACTATTTTGGCTATACTGGAAGTATTTAGGGGAGAGAGACTGGATCTACTTTGCGAGGAGGTTTGGGACATCTTTGATAGGAGCATCTCTCTTAGATTGCACCGTCTTCATTCTATGGCATACCTGAGGAGCTACTTTGGTTATCGGAGTATGCAAGAAAGCTTATTGAGTTATTGTGGCTTAATAGAGTGTTAGTAAGGGTGTTAGTCCATACATTGGTTAGTTCATTGATGAGGAAGAATGTCCTGTGCTACCTTGGGCAATGACCCACCGGAAGTCAAAACCGGGGTCAGGTTATTGTACCTCCGACAGAGGTAGGGGTCTCCCTCCTCCCTCCTCAGGTGGGGTTGAAAAGGGTAGGCGCGCGTCCTCTTCTCTGTGATGGTCGTCTGGGCGGACTGTGGCTAGGGGCTTGCCACATCATTACAAGTGTTTTGTAATAACACCTCTGTTTAATGGAGAACAGATGTGGGTGTTCGTTAAAACTACCAAAACCGCAAGGTGCCTTGATCAGCTGGTTTAATTGGTTGGGTTGTTAATTGCATGGTTTGTTGGATGTGGTGGAGACTGGGTTGCTAACTCTGCCACATTTATCTGGAAGTATGGCAATTGAGGTTAGTTCACTGGCGAGGGCGGCTAGCCTCGCACTGACGATCATTTGGTACAGGGTTGTGAATGGGTTGTGAGGGAACTAGATGGCATGCAAAGGGTTAGTAAAGTTGTCTAATGGTGTTCCTTCCTACTAGGGGAAGGTTAGGCTGGGATAGGAAGAGTAGTATTATACAAAAGGTTTGAGGATGTTTAGTAATGGAAAAGTTAAGGATATTCAGGGGGTATTGGTGGAGAGGCTAGGTCCCGGAGGGAAGGAGTCGAGGAGCGTTGGGGGGTGGTTAACGAGAGGGAGGAGGGTTTTAAAAAAAAAGGGAGGGTTTTTTTAAGAGGGGCTACGTGGAAGTTTGAACCCTAATGTCATCTTGGTGTGAGGGGTGGCATTAGGCTACAGTTGGTATCTTAGGGGACTGGGGGTTAAGGACAGGAGGAATTGTAGGGTAATCAAAACGCTACCGGGGGGATACGCAATAGGTGGTGGTATATGAGTCTGGAAATTATAGAATCATGTGGACTGTGGGGAAGATGAGGTTACGCTGTAGGTGTGTGCTTGACTGTGGATAATAAATGTAGAGAAAAACATAGTGTACTATTACTTCGTCAATCACGATGGGTTATGGACACTATTAGTTAACACCCCCCGAATTCTTGCTGATCTAGTTGGCCCTGGGGAACTGCGGTTTTCTATTGAAATATATTACCAAAGAAAGCGAGCAGTTCTGTAGGGGTAGCTTTCGTTATTGTTTCATGGTAGATAGGCGTCGAGACCATGGTTAAAAGAGGGTTATCTATACAAATCTCTGGTTGGGGTAAGAATTAAGAGTTACTGCATGTGTTGCTAACATCTTCAGTCATTATCTCTGTCCTAGGTCTTACAGGAATAATGGTTATATATACAATGGGTGTACCCCGTGGGTAATCATCGTGTACTTAATCTAGGGGGTGGGGGGGGTGTGGGGGGGGGGCAGGGGGGGGGGGGGGGGGGGGGGGGGGGGGGGGGGGGGGGGGGGGGGGGAGGGGTGGGTTGGGGGCAGGCTTCTTAACATAAGATTCCCTGGATTGATGAATATGGAGTAGAAATTTGGGCAATACCAGGAACAATGGAATTTCCTATACCATCTCGTCTGTGCAGGAATATAGTTTATCGGGATTGCTCGCGGGGGGGCATCTTCAGGGGGGGCATTCGTGAGATCGGGCAAGAGAGGGCAGGCGTAATGGGTTGCACGATGGTGTGTAACCCGTGGGTCTTATAGTTTCTTATCAATTATTACATGGGGGTTTAACATATTACTTCTGCGGATGGGAAAGAACATCACATAGAGTTTTATGGGGGCGGGTTTGTCTTCAGAAACCTAGTTCTGGCAAGACAAGGTATTTTAGGTATGTTGATATTGATACTCTTAACTTAGGGGACAGAGGGCATGGGTGTATTAAATTAAGGTGTATTTTTTTACAATTTGTTCATCATCATGTAGGTAGAGTCTGGCGGTAAGAGGTGTAGGACACGAGGGGTAGTGCGATATACGCGAGGCGGGGGAAGGGTCAGTGGTTAGAAGGGGCGTATAGGCAGGTGTGGTTTGGAGCTGGCTTAGGCCTTGCGGGCTTCGGCCCCTTTTCTGAACTGGTTTGGCTTGGTGCCTTCTCTCCTTTCTTTCTTTCTCTCACGCTGATCTATGGGGCCATCTATCTTGCTCTCACCTGGTCCTTTGTGCGCTTCTGTGGGCCTTTTCCTTCGGGTGTTTCTGTCCCTGTTTCTCTCTTTGTTGTTCTCACTCGTGGGCTTGCCCCGTGGTGGGCTTCTCGTTCTGGGGCATTTTACTTTCCCTCATCCCTTCGTTGTAGGCTCGTCCTCGAGCCTCTCAAGGGTGAGTAAAGAGATTTTAGTATAGTCCATGTTGTGGGTCATTTGGAGGGTGGTTGTAGAAGGTCCAGCACCAGGCAAGAGAGCGAGGGTTCAGTGTTTCTTGTGCATATGTAGTACCTGTAGGACGGTGTCTTCGTGTGTTGTGGAGGGCGGCTGCCCGGGCTTTGATGTGGCTGTTGTAGACGGGCTAAGCGTCCTGTGGACGTTTTTAGAGTTAATACGTTCTTATGAACGGTTGTGCATTCGTCCTCAGTGGGGGTAGGGACGGTAGCGACGAATGGTTGTGGCTGTGTTCATGGGTGATGGTCCAGGTATTGAGTGAGGTGTGTGGGACTGACAGGAGGTCTCTTCAAGTGGGGTGAAGGGGTTAACAAAACTGAAGGGGAGGGACTAACGGCAATGACAGGCAGAGCTGGGGGTGAATTGGGGGGATATGAAGTCTGGGGTTTTTGGGGTTGTCTTGGGTGGTGTTGCAGGCTGGGAAAATATATGGAGGCAATGTGCATATTTGGGTTTTTTTAGGTAAGGTGGCGTGATGGAGGTGTGTGAGAAAGAGGGGTGTGTGGCTTGTGTGGCTTGGGCTTTTTAGTGGAAGGAAGAAACGGGTTTTGTGTTTTACAGATAACTGTCTTCAAATCTGATGGGTCTGTTGATTGATTCTATTCACTTTGGATGGTTCTGGTGGAGGTAGCTGATGTTTGTAGTGGGACTTGAGTCTCTCAGGAGACGTTTTTATATTGATGGGGAAGAACGCTTTACAAAAAAGGTGGGGGGGAGGACATTTAGATGGGGGTGATGGTAGAGGGGGTTCTTTGATATTCGATGCGTGGGGAGGTTGGTGGTCGACTTTGAGGGTGGTCGTAGGAAGGGGATCGGATTTGGTGGGTGGTATTGATGGGGGTTCTCGGAGGGGCGACCTTTTGGTTGGGGCTGTGGAGGTCGGGTACGTCATTTTAAGCGGGGATCTGGGTTGGGAGTTACTTGTGTAGTAGACTCGGTGGTGTGGAGGAGGGGTTGGTCGTTGGCATATAGGGTAGTCTTTAGTGGGCGGTTGGTTGTGGGGTTTTATGAGATGATGAGGTTGGTTGATGCTGTGGGTGGGGTCGCAGGGGGCTAGTGGGAGGTGGAAAAGTGTGGAATCGCGGGGGGGGGGCGTTTGGGGGGGGGGGGGGGGGGGTGGATGCGGGGGGGGGGGGGGGGGGGGGGTCTCGACGATGTGGGTAGGTGAGTGGAGGTTTAATTGGGAGGGTTGGGGTAGGATAATGTGTGTTGGGGGTGCGTTCTTTGGTGGGGTTGGGTGATTTGATGGTGGTGGAAATAGTTTGTTTTGTGGGAGTTTGGTCGGGGGGCAGATCTAGAAGGTCATTCGGGGTGATGAATAGGGTGGGGGGTTGAGAGGGGATGAGGTTTAAGGGGAAGGTATTTGCTGTCGTGGGAGGGTGGGGGTGGTTATTTTTTTGGGAATATAGTTAGAGGGGTGATGGTTGTTTGCTTGTGATTATTCGTCTTCTTTCCCTTTGTGGAGGAGAATTCGACGAAGAAGAAGAGGAGGAGGAGGATAGTGGTCTGGGCAGCTCTACGGAACTTTGTTATCAGTGGTGTGTTTTCTGGAGGGTTTTAAAGGATTTCAGTCGTGGGCATAAGTTGTAGCGTTGAGGTGACGGGGGTACGATTGTGTTGTGCGGTTGGGTGTGTACTTGGTTTTAGGGGGGGGTGGTGGTTTCCTGTTCTTACTGTGGTGCATGGTGGAGGTACTTCAGGGCTAGGAACGGGGAGGGTTGCTGTTGGTGGGCGGGTTTTGTGGGTGGAGGTTTTTCGTTTTACTTTGGATACTTTTGGGGAAAAAGGGTACTTGACCTATCAGATAGTGAAGGGAATTGGTCATGGTGGAGGAGGTGTGATAGTGGGGGCTTGGGTTTGTGGAGGTATAGTTTTGGGGGTATGTTGAGGAATTATCGGCAGGTTCTGGGCTGGAGGGTGTAGGCGTTTTAGGGGTTTGTAGGGGAAACATTTATAGCCTGAAGTGGGAGGGGTAGTCGGGGTGTTCAATTTCCAGGGTTGGACGTGTGGGGTGGGGTAATGTCTTGTGGTTTTAGAGGTGT